>CM032778.1:6873343-7409106 GCA_019155195.1 Avicennia marina
GATAGAATTTGTCCCTCTCATTATGAGAGAGATATTTTTAGGTCCTTTAATAGGTGAGATTGAAAAATGCATGGTTGTGCTTGAATGAATTGATGGAGAATTCAAAGTTATTTGTTATATCAGACTACTTGATGATCAACATAATATAATTGGGTAATATAAGGATGACATTTTCCATGCTTCATGTCCAATCTTAATATTGTGAGACAAAAGAATTATGACATAAGTTATAGTTAGGTTGTATTGGATTACGAATATACATTTAACTTGGATAGTCATAATGCTTTTTTTGAGGCCGCTTATGACTTGTGGGCTCAATATGAGATTGAGGCCCATTGCCAATGTTGACTGAACCTAAAGAGTTGTTCACTTGAATTGATCTAAGATAGACTTAAAGTTAATTCTGCATAAATTCATTGAACTCAAACTTAGTAATTTAAAATTAACCTAATTGTCTCTTTGGAATTTTATTTAATATTTAGATTTAAATTTGATTTAAATCTTGAATATTAATAAAGAAAAAAAGAAAGAGACTTAAATTTAAATTTTTTGAAATTCAAAATAATGACTAAAATCAGAATTCTAGAAGGGAAATTCAAATATAATCATAATCTAAATTTTAAAGGAAAATTCAGATATGATCAAAATTTGAATTTAAAGGGAAGGTTTGGATTTGAAGGAGGGATTTCAGGAATCCTTAAGTTTTAAGGATTCTAAATGATGGAGTCTCTTTCCATAAAAACTAGAATTTGCATCTCTTTATACATGGGTACCTTTTCATTTTCAACAATAAACATAAAGGGAGGAAGAGAAGATGAAAAATAGTACATAGAATTCTAAAATACAAAAGAGGAAAATTGAGACAATGTTTTTGTGAAAATGTTCGAGGTGCTAGCACACCTCAATTTATTTGGATGTTTGATTGTGTGGATGCCATAGCGGATGTTTGTTCTTGAAGTTGCACCTAAAATTTGAGTCAATCAAACTAGATTTTTGAGAAAAGTAGGTTAGTTTCTATTAACTTCTCTTTAGTTTTTGTTGACCAGCAAGGATCCATGAAAGGGCTTTTGGGAATTTTAATTTCCATTGTATTTTGAATCTATTTTTCATCTCCAAATTTTCAACACACCAGATCTGTAACCCTACCTATGACCTATTTATTTCATAAGGTGAAGTATTCTTTGAATGTCATATTTATTGCACTCGAAGCCTTGAATGCACCATCAAAATGTGACTTAATAAATGTGATTATATTGCATACTAAGACTATACTTAGAGCTTTGTGCTCGATGGAGGGTCACAACGAAATAATTTCGCTGTTACAACTTAATATTAGGTGAGGAAGTTTTAGGTTCATTTATTTTATGTTCCATTTTTGCACATTATCCAACGCTATCCATTATCTCATACACGATCACATATAATATGCAAATAAATAATATGGAGGATTATGGACTTGTAGATCAAATTAGAACAATTTGATCATGCACGAGGGTGTGAATTCCTACACTATTACATAAGAAAACATCAATGATCTTCTGTTAGACTTGGCCTTCATGGCTTTTGTCATAAGCCCACCATGCCATGAAACTTCGAATGACACCAACTATTGGTGTAAACATGAACATCATGCCATGAAACTTTGAATGGCATCAACTCTTGGTTTTCTCACAAACATTAGCCATGAAACTTTGAACGACACTAACAAGTCCACTTAGTGACCCCCTTCTATGACTTATGCGTCTCATGCTTTAGTTTTTGTTTGTGAAAAACCTTTTTCCAATATTTCAAAATTGAGAAATACATAAAGCACGTATGATTGTGAGCCTTCCATCTGCGATTGCGTGACTACTTGCAACAGAAAACTCTTTTCTATTGCTATTGCCTCTGCGGTTGCAACATGTCATCTCTCGATCGCGAGACTTCCACTTATGAACACAATTTTGGCATTAAGGATTAAATAAAGTTCGTGTCCTATGATGTGATCGTAAGGCTGCATGCCATGGCCGTAAGAACATTTCTTGCCATTGCGGTAGCAACTGCACGGTAGTTTTGATTCTTGAAGCTCAAAACTCAATTTTTAACACCTTTTCTCAATTTAAAGCACCCACTAAACAATTTTACAAGCACAAACAAGTATTATATACATGTTTAAATAGTCTTCAAATGAAAATTACCATAAAGCATATTGAGATCATTAAATTTCATGAGTATATGAGGAAAACAATGGCTTTGATACCATTGTTTGGTTTCAATGGGTTTGGGTTGGAAATTTTCAAAGTTTAAAACAAAAAAACAACAGAATATGCACAATAAAAATAATAATCTAAGTCCATTCCATTTTCTTCAAATAACACAAACCAAACAATATTCATACAAAAGAGGCTAAAATATACCTCTAAAATTGTATTCCAAATTGAGAAAATTCATGATCCTCAAGTCATTGCCCTTATATACCAACCTCTAGTTTGTCCACCTAGTTGAAATATAAACAAGCACCTTTGACACCCCTACAAATTCCATTGCAAAGCTCTAACTCAAAATTCTTTTAAGCAAGGTGGTGTCAGGATAAGAAAGAGAAGTAAAAAGGAGGCTGGAAAATTTGTCTCTCATTCTTGGAGGGGATGATCAAAATTTTCAGATTTTTTAAAAATAATTGTAATCTTTTATGATTTGGAGCTCTTCCAAATCTATTTATTTGATCCAATCCAATTGCAACCAAATTTATTCATCCCAAGACTTTGTTAGTTATGTCTTGTAACACTAATAATTAATGAGGGATATGTCATGAGTCCAATGTAATATTGCCTAATGTATATGGAGGCATATGTGCATTCAATAAGGGATTTTATTCTTGCAAGTAAGCAAGGTCTTTGTCCTATACATGTTCAAAATTGCAAGCAAAGGGCTCGTGACTACAAGGGTTTCCATTGCAGCCACGGGCAATGTTGCTACAAAAATAGGGTTTTTCTTGGAGCTGTTCTTTGTGGTTGCAAATCGAGCACTCACGACTAGGAGCGCTATTTGCATAGAAATTTTTTTATCAATTTAAGTTTTGAAAAATTATTTTTTAAGGAATGAAAAGTAATGCATGAGATGCACAGGTCATGGAAATTATTATTAAATAGAATTATTTAATTATACATTGTTGTATTTCATAGGGATTTTTCAGTAAAAATCGGAACTTTGAATCACAAAACCATCATACACGTGCAGTGGAATAAAACCAAACAAACCCCATCTATTTTCATAGTAAAATATGCAAGTTATCGCAATTATTGGCAAAGTTGGAAACTTTTACCTCTTGGAATGTTTCCAACGAACTGTTGGTGATAATTTAAGTTGTGGCCTTTGAACTGCGACCTCAAGTTCATCCGCATAGCTAGAATGACAACAAGCTCCTTCTACACTTCTTATAACTCATTTTGTAAAGCTCTAATGTAAACATTTTAGGTAAGAAGGAATTTGGGACAAGAAAGGATGTAAGAGGGTGGCTAAGGTGTCTCTCTTTTCTTGCTAGGAGGGGTGCACAAATTTTTTGGCTCACAAAGTGTGCCTTGAACTCATTAAGCACTCCTTTAAATAGTTGTGACACTAGGGTTGACATGGGCTCAATGGGTTCTCCTACATAGACTTTTTAATTAAAAATAGCTCATAAACTCTTATTTATTAATCTTATTAATAAATTAGCCCATATATTTCTTAATTTTTAATTCGCATTAATAAGTAAAGTCTAATTGTGTCTAATTAAGTTAATTTAATTAATCTCCATTAATTAAAATAAATTCTCATTATACTTTTAATTGATGGTTTCATCATTAACAAGAACCATGTCAATTTATTTAGTCGAATCTAATTGAAACTAAATAAATTATTTCATGAGTCTTCTCAAGCTGCGCTAGCAACCCACCAATTTAACACTCTTCATACATTTTAACTTTTTGTGTGCAACTTTATAGGTTCATTCTTAAATGGCAACATGCATAGCTCGAAGAATATGCATAACATCTAGCCTATGGTCCATATTGTAGCTCAATTAAGATGAAATGAATGAGAGGTCTTGCTTTATCTCAACCAAGCAGGAGTTGTGAATTCAGTCACACTCATAAACTTGGTAATGTGACCAGTCGGTGTTACCTCTTGAGACAAATGTTCCTAATGGAAACTTTTTTTGATCGTACACTACCTTAGCTAAGGATTTATATCTCAAAGAACACTAACTACATAGGACAAGCACCTTGGTCACACTTGAAGGAGACAAATCCCTTATTGAATGTACAAATGTCTCATATGCATCCAAGTAATGCCGCTTTGGGCTCATTATCCTATCCCATTCTAGGATAAATATTGGCCTTTAGTGCCCTAGTGACATGTTGACTATTATATCCACAAGACAACTATGTCGTCTTAGGTTTATGGTCCACGTGCACTTAACATGATCATGAAGCAAGACATTGATAGCTAAGAATGAACCCACATGTCTCCTTCATTTTGTGAGTCATTGTCCAAAGTCCCATTTCCTAATGGTGCATCCACACACTTCTAGTCTCAATATCTCATATTGAATGGCATGATAATCACAGTATAATATAGGATATGCAAGTCATACTGACTCTTGAATGCCCTTTAGGGTATCTATGACTTGGGCACTATTATTAGAAATTTTGTACGAAGATAACCTTATGTCTATATTTATAATCCCTTATGAATAAAGCTTCTTAACTCAAACACATGCGTATATGCATTACTTTATGCTAACATAGATTTACATACATGAGTAAACCTACCATAACATTAATGTAGAAATAATATTCTATTAATAGCAATGAAAATGTACATACACAACGATGATGTCCTCTAGTATCCCTTATTTTTTATTGGTACTAGAGGGCATATCACTACAATACATGTCATGTATAATTGTTTAGATGTATGTTGCAGCTAGATTATAGAATTAGGACACTTGTGGATGAATTATTTACTTTTCATTTGGTTTTTTATGGGTGATATAATTAATTTTTTATAGGTTGTAAGGATATAAGCCTACATTTTAATTATTGTTACATAGAATAGAGAATCTCTATGGTATGCCATTTGTATTTGTAAAGCATGGAAGACGTCAAGTAATTGGTATTTGTGAGGAGACTTAGGAGTTGCTACTGTTCAGGGTTCCCATTTGTGATATACCTTCTAACACTAGTAGAAAATGAAAGATACTAGAGGACATTGTGTTGTATATATACCTTTCACAATTATAAATAAAATATTGATTTCTATATCAATGTCATGACAAGTTATTCATGCACGTAAATTTTTATTAGTGTAAAGTACTACATGTGCTTATGTGTTTGCGTAAGAAGTCTAATTCAAAAGGAGTTATGATATAAACATAAGATAATCTTAGTACTCAATCATTAAAACCAATCTACAAGTCACATACACTCTAAAGGGCATTTATATGGTAAGTATCATGTGGTTTAGCTTGAGATATTGAGAATATCTGTGTGGATGAGTCACGGGAGAATGAGCATTCGAGTAATGACTTGTAGAACGAAGTAAGATATAGGGAGTTTACTCTTGGCTGTTAATGTCTTACTTTGTGATTGTGTTGAGCGCATGTGGACCTTAAACCTAAGACGACATGGTTGCCTATGCACTTGATAGCCAACATGTCCTTAGGGCATTATGGGCCGATATTTATTTTGGCATGGGATTGGGTCATGAGTCTGACTTACCATTGACTAGGCACGTATGAAGGCATGTGTGTGTTCAATAAGATATTTGTTTCCTTACAAGTGAGCATGGTGTTTATCCTATGCAATTGCTGTTTTATGAGATTGACGCTTTAGGCTAAGGGAGTGTGTGATCAGAAAAGAGTTTTTGATAAAAGCATTTGTCTCATATGGTAATGTTATTGGTTATATGACTGAGTTTATGAGTCTAAATGCATAGCTCTTACTTGGTCGGGATAAAATAAGACAAAAAATCTATATGACATGGTATTCATGATTAGAATAGTTCATTGTGTTTTGATTCACTTGATCTTCATTGGGCTACGATATGGGTCGTAGGCTAGTTGTTACTCATATCCTTTAAGCTATGCTTGTTTCTAATTAAGAATGAATTTAGAGAGCACACACAAAAAGTTGAAACGTATGATGAGTTTTAAATTGGTAAGTTGCAAATGAGGCTTGAAAAGACTAGTGAAATAATTTATTTAGTTGCAATTAGATTGAACTAAATAAATTGCTATGGTGTTAGTTAATGCTGAAATCATTAATTAGAAGCGCAATGGGAATTTAATTTAATTAATGAGATTGATTAAATTAAATTAATTAAACACAATTGGGCCTTAATTATTAATGAAGATTAATAATTAATGGATATATGGGTTGATTTATTAATGAGATTAATAAATAAAAATCTATAGGCTAGTTTTAATTAAAAGTCCATGTAGCCATGAGCCTATCTGTCACAAATATTTAAAGGAGTGCTTGAAGAGTTCAAGACACAACTTAAGGCACAAAATTTTCATGCACCTCAAGAAAGAAAAGAGAGACACCCTTGCCACCCTCACATACTCTTGTCTGTCAAAAATTCCTTTTTATCCAAAGTTTTTGTGTTAAAGCTTCACAAAAGGAGCTTTGCAAACTGTAGAACAAGCTCATTGTCGTTCTAACTAAGTGGATGAACTATAGGTCAGGGTTCGAGGACCATAACTCAAAGGATTGCAAAGAATTTGTCGGAAACATTCCAAATATAAAAAAGGTCCCTATCTTTACTCATTTTTGTGATATCTAGCATGTTTTGCATAAAAAACAAATGGGATTTGTTTTGTATAATTCTGTTGCACTTGTATGGTGTTTTTGATGATTTAAAGATTTAATTTTTATATGCAACTTCCAACAAAATCCAACACTAGTATTAGAACCATAGTTTTCCTTGCAAAACCATAAAATTTAATGATTCTTTTATAATTTATGTTTGTTTTCATGATAAAAACCATTAAACAAGTATGTGATACATGAAAAACCTTTCAAAAGTTTTTGTTGGGTGTTTGGAATTGAAAAGATTGGAGAAAAATTTATTTGGAATTGAAAACCGCAACTTGTAGAAAATCTGCTGTGAATTGCGAATTCGCGATCACAGCAAACTGGCTCGCGATTTTGTGAGTCTTCTTGCAACTGCAAGTGGTGCGGATGGACAACTTGCAACCGTTGGAATAGTTCCCACGACCATGAGTGTTATCTATGCAAAAAATGTTTTCTCAATTTTAATTTTAAAAACCTGTTTTTCAAAGGACGAAAACTAATGCATAAGGTGTAGGTCATGGAAATTATCCTTAAATGGAATTATTTAAATATACATGTGGTGTATAATTGTTTGGATGTATGTTGTAGTTAGACTATGAACTTAGGACACTATAGATAAATACTCTTATTTTGTTTTGGTTTTTATGGGTTGTATAAATTATTTGTTCAAGGATTGCAAGGGCATAAGTCCAATTTTTATTTTATTACACGAAATAGGATTCTTAATGGTATGCCACATGTACTTGTAAAATATAGAAGACATCAAGACTTGGAGCTCGTGTAGAGACTAAGGAGTTGGTGTCGTTTGATGTTCCATGACGTGGTGGGTCACATGAAGCCATGAATATTAAGACAAGAGGCATTTAAGAAATTTTGATATAATAATATAGGATTTCACGTACTTGTGTACAATCCAATTTTAGCTCAAATTGGATTTAGAAGTTCATAATCCTCCACATTTTATTTTTGCATATTATTTGTGATGGATGTATGAGATGTATGGAAATGGACAATATGGAAAGTGAAACCTAATCTACATGGACCAAAACTTCCTCAACTAATATTAAGTTGTGATAGAAAAGTTTTTGTCATGGCCCTCCACTGAGCTCGAAGCCTACGTGTAACTTTAGTGTGTGATATTATCACATTAGGGGGGTTACATTGCAATGGTGCATTACGACTTCTAGTGCATTAGATACAATATTCAAAGGATGTTTCACCTCAAGAGCAAATGCCCATGGGTGGGATTCAAATCTCATGAGTTGCCAGTTGATGGGTGTGACTTAAATAGACCCACAATGCCTAAATTTGATTGTATGAGGTACTGTTGGGACATAGGTTGGAGGGAAACACTAGACTATACATGAGATGCATTGGTAATCGTTGCCACTCATTTGGCCTAGCATACTAAGATTTGGTCATGCGAGGTGTATTATGTCTAATGAAGGCTCCAATCTTTTACCAATGGAATTTCCATTGTCTATTCAAAGGAGTGTAGGATTCAAAAAATCTAATGGAAGGTATTTTTAATTAAAAGTCCATAGTCATAAATGGTAACACATAATAAAACCACATTAAAAAAATGCTATTTATTTTCTGTATTTCATTTTATAACTCAAAAATGTCTATGACTCTCATAAAATTAGTTGAAACCAATATTTTAACTAGGCCCAGTTATTTCAATTGGCTTTGGAACCTAGGAATTGTACTTAATCTAGAGTGGCTCATCTATGTTTAAGAGGCCAAAATCCCATGAGCCCCTATTGATGTGGCTAGCGAGGAGGAGAAAGCCACCTATAAGAAATGGGTAGAGGATGATCTGTGGGTTAAAAGCTACATGTTGCTTGCAATGACCAATGATCTCTAAAGGACTTGGAAAGGATGGGGAGTGCTCAGCAGGTCTCGTATCACCTACAAGAGTTATATGGTAAGCAAAATCGTACTGTTGGATATGAGATATCAAAGCAGTTATTTAGGATGCACATTGGCAGAGGGCATGAAATGCTTGCTAAAATATTAATATCGAATATCAATATTTTATTAATTATTATGAAAAAGTATAGATACAATTACAATGTCCTCTAATCCCTCGTTAATTATTAGTGTTGAGGGGCATGTTACTAACAACCTCCCACTTGCACTCTAAGGCCAACAGAAAATGAGGAATATTAGGACATTTGGTTGTATATGTACTTTCATTCAATTATTAATAAAGTATTGATTTCTGCATCATTCTTCTAGAAAGTTTCCATGCATATAAATCTTGATTTATGTAAAATATTGTATGTGCCCATATGTTTAAGTTATGAAATCTTATTCATAAGGAGTTATGAATGTGGATACTAGAATTTCTTGATATTCAATTATTGAAATCTGTTTGTGAGTCATAGATACTCTAAAGGGCATTAGAGTCGGTATAACTTACACACTTTGTATTTGTATGGTGAGTGTCATGACGTTTGGCATGAAATACCAAGAATACATGCATGTGGATGAACCATCGACGAATGTTGCAATCAGAAAATGACTTATAAAATAAAGCAGATGCATGGAGTTTACTCTTAACTATCAATGTCAAGCTTCGTGATTTCGTTAAGTGCTTATGACCTTGGACCTAAGATGACATAGTTGTCTTGTACACATAATGGTCAATGTGTTATTACGGCATCAAGGGCCAATACTTGTCTTAGTTTAGCATGGGATTATGAGTCCAACATGTCATTTCTAGGGTGCCTATGGATGCATGTGTGCTCACTAAAGGATTTGTCTCTTTGTAAATGAGCAAGGTGTTTGCCCTATGTAGTTAGTGTTCTATGAGATTGAAGCCCTTGGCCAGAGCAATGTACGATCAGAAAGAAGTTTCTAATAGGAACATTTGTCTTATGAGAAAACAAAGATTGGTGATGTGATTGAATTTAAGAGTTTGATTAAATCCATGACTACCGCTCAATTGGGACAAAGTAAGACAAAAGGTCTATGTGGCACGGTAGTCATGATTGAAAGGTTCGTTATTATTCTAATTACTTCATTTTAATTGGGCTACAATATGGGCCCTATGTTAGACATTACCCATATCCTTTAAGCTATGCTTGTTGCCAATTATAAATGAAGTTAGAGAGTCACACACACACAAAATTGAGATGTGTTGTGAGTGTTAAATTTGTGGATTGCATAATTTATTTAGATGTAATTGGATTGAACTAAATAAATTATGATGGTGCTTGTAAATGATGAGATCATTAATTTGAAGCACATTGTGAATATTAATTAAATTAAATTTGTTGGACTGAAATGGACTTTAATTATTATTGAGATTAATAATTAAAGAACATATTGATGTGGGGTATCTAAGGTTGTGACCCCCTTAAATTAGCATTGAACCTGCCACAAGAGCAAAGGCGTACGTTCAAGAAGGCCATCACCAATTTAATGCTCAATTGGAAGGTAGAAGAACATTTGGGCATGTTGGAAGGATGAAAGGAAGGAACATGGCATTAAATCTTGATTTGGGAAGCCTAAAAAATGCCATAGGATTAAGTAATTATGATTTAGACCAGCCCTAATCGAGCTAGGCCGGCCGGATCGACATGGATGGCTTTAAACTTACATGGCCTTCATAACCAAGTTAAAGGGGATACAATCGACAAGGAAAATTTTAGGCATTTTGTAACTATGATCTCCAAGGATGAGATCAATCACAGGACGACGGATCATGACTACAAAATAATGGCATCTAAAGAAGGGCTGGTCAATTGAGGCAGGCGGGAAGACAAATTTTGACTCATTTTTGAATGGGGGCCCATATTTGGAGAACATTTTAGCCATGTTCCTAGACCTAGATTTTGGCTTGTACCCCTTGAATACATTGAACAACCCATTGTACATTAACTTAGTTCATTCAATGCAATTTGAGAATATTTTGTCTACTTTCTAACTTGCTGTTTGTGAGTATGAATGATTGCACTACTAAGTTCAAGTTAAAATTAGGTCATTCAGGTGTATTTTGGGAGTTTGTGGCCGACACTTGCCAATGTGGTGTTTGGTTCCTTGATCGTGCATTTTTCAATTTTTCCAAGGGTTTATCCTGTGTGAGATACGTTTTTGCTTAGTTTTGAATCAGGGTCAATCTCAATAATTATCCATTTTACTTTCCTTGTTATCTCTCTTATATTTATTTTCCAAAATTTTCTCCATTTTTCCAACCATTTTCGATCCTTTCTTCCACTGATTCACATCAGTTGGCTCTGGCATCAGAGCCAACTTAATCAGGTTTCTAAATCCAATTCGTTGGTTAGGTTACATTTATTTTGTTCTCTATATGTTCTATATTTTAGTTGTTCACCTTCTACCCATTTTTTTAAAAAACCAAAAATTAAAAAAAAAATTGTGGACTGTTTGGACGAAGTTTTAGGAATTTTTGGTGTTAAAATATTGTGATATTTTATTTGGAGATATTGTTGAATATTTGTATTTGGTGAAAACAAAATATATTTGGGTCAAATATTTTTGGTATTATTGTTGTAGAATATTTTTGGGCATTTTGTGGTAATATCGCTGGAGATTTGTGATTGAAGAAAAAAACAAAAGAAAAGGGGAAAGAAAGTAGAAAAATTTGCTAGATTCATGGGGTCAGATCGATCTTGAAGGGAAGCCGAATTAAGCACGACACCAAAATCCTTCAACCCTTGAATTGTTCAAGTCTCGAGATTGATTGTGTGCCCAGCGCTAGATTGCATTACCTAGTTTCACTAGGATTGTGTGTGCACTGCAACACAATCACACACACTTGCATCCATCCAAATCGATCAACCATCCTCTAAATCGACTGCTCAGCCTTTTCTTTCACAACAGATTGATCTTTTGGCATCCAGATTGATCCCGAAGTATGCCTTTTCTTTTCCACACTATTTTACATGCATTTGGTGGGTTTCTAGCCTAGAAATCATTTGGAATTTTTTGACGTGACTTGGTTGGATTGGTAGGATTCATTGAGTGATTTTCATTTTTTGTTCATTGTACATATACAAACTTGCACACGCACACCTTCTTTCACTTCAATATATCTAATAGTGA
This sequence comes from Avicennia marina, assembly GCA_019155195.1. Classification (NCBI taxonomy): domain Eukaryota; kingdom Viridiplantae; phylum Streptophyta; class Magnoliopsida; order Lamiales; family Acanthaceae; genus Avicennia; species Avicennia marina. The sequence continues at coordinate 6,885,229 of CM032778.1, forward strand.
AGTAGATTTAGCCATAAAAAATTATGACATGAAGTTAACCCTTGAGGCCATTAGAGTAGAAATGCAATGGATATCCTCAATGGTTGAGGGTATGCATGATAGCTTGGAGAGGGTTGAAGCCTTTGATGCATGTGCAGAATAGTAAAAATTAAAAGATAGCAGTGTATGTCAGAATCTAGCAACATCTACTTACGTGAGCCGTAAAGATGACTTAACGCAAGGATCTTCAGTGAACTCTAGCGATAAGATAACCACAACCAACATGCCATGTTAGTTGATTCGCCACGAATTAATTCAAGAAATGCTTGGATTAACTCAATTTCGAATTTTGGTTTCACAAGAATTGAGGCACACTCAATCAAGGAAAAACTAATGTAAGAATTTCATTCATAAGAAATTTCAAAAATTTCTCTAAAAAAATAGCCAAGGGTCTTTTATATAGTGTTAGGAACCCTTAACAGCCTTCCAAAGTCATCCATAAGTGTTTTAGAAAGTTTAGGAATGAAAATTGGAAAGAAATCATAACTAAAATACAATTCTTAGGCTCCAAGTTGTAGTCAAGTTCTATCTTGATGTTGTGGGATTGAGCACATGAGCTTGTGATGTAAATTGGTTGATTTAGGCCGATTCGGAGTCAATTCCATTGTAATTGCTACATGCTAAATTTACGATCCTGGGTGCTTACGATCAAGCATGAGCCTATGATGTAAACTGGTGGGAGCAAGATCCAAATTGGTTCGGAAATTTGGGGAAAATGAAGAGAAAATAAAAATAAGGAAAATAACAAAGAGAAATAAAAGGATAATTGGTGAGATTGGACAATTATCAACTGAGCAAGAAAGTACCTCAAGAATTGCACAATTGAAAGACCAAACACCACGTTGGCCATGAACCATCAAAGTACACCCAAATGGCCCGATTTGACTTGAGCTTAGAAGTGTAGATTCACTCACACACACTCAAGGAACAAGCAATGAAGAAGGAGAGAACAATCTTAATGCATTAATGAACCAAACTTGTGTACAAAGTGTCAATGAATGTATATCTGGGTTATAAGCCAAAAACCAACTGGGTGAGGGGTAAAATTATATAATCTTAATGCATTAACGAACCAAACTTGTGTACAAAGTGTTAATGAATGAATTTATGTGTTATAAGCCAAAAACGAGCTGGGTGAGGGGTAAAATTATGAAAATAGCCCTAAACGTTGGGCTCCAAATAGTCTAATTTCAGAAAATAGGTCAAAATGAGACTTCTTGCCTGTTATGCAATTGAGTGCTCATTGTGGCAGATCCAGCACGCTGTTCCATAGCATTATGTAGCTACAATCATGTCACCTCGCCATCAATCATGTCCTTGGGCAATTGTAATTACAGAAAGCCTATCATCCTACAAATGATTGCATTCCCTCTAGCTCAATCATGTACTCTTCAATATCAATTCGGGTTAGCTTGACTTAATGGGGGCTAGTCTAGATCACGCTTTCAAAGTTCCTAGGTATTTATTAGACTTCTCAAGTTAAAATTTGATGCCACATCCCCTTGGACCCTTCCTACACGTATGTATAATCATCAAAGCTCTAATCAAGCATCAAATGGGCAAGGGCATTCTTGAATATGTGGGCTTGTGCTCTTGTGATGGGTTTGGGTGGCAGCTTAAGAGGATCTGGTTCTAGGATGTCCACATCATTTTTCTCCTCTTGACAAGGTTATTCCATCAACTTTAGGTCCTTCTCATCTTCTTCATTGAATGGAGACAAATTAGAGACATTAAATGTAACACTAACATTGCATCAATGGGTAGCTTGATTTTATAGGCATTGTCTCCAACTTTTTCTAAAACCCTAAATGGACCATCTCCTCTAGGGTGGAGCTTTGTCTTCCTTTGTTGTGGGAACCTCTCTTTCCTAAAATAAACCCATACCCAATCTCCAGGTTCAAAGAGGATCTTCTTGTGCCCTTTGTTGGCTTGTCACTTGTATTATTGTGTTCTTTACTCCAAAATTTGGCCCACCTTCTCATGTAAGGGATCTTACAAATTTAGCTCCGTTCTTGCCATTAGCACTAACTTATTCACTACTATGTAAGGGTAATAAATTGATAGGAGTTAAAAGGATTAAACCCATACACAATCTTAAATGGTGAAAATTGTGTGGCTATGCATATACTCCTATTGTATGCAAACTCTATGTGTGGTAAGCATTCTTCCCTAGATTTCAAATATCTTTTAAGGATGGCACACAGCATGGTTCCCAAAGTGCAACTAACCACTTCGGTTTGGCCATTAGTTTGAGGATGAAAAGTGGTAAAGAAAAGCAATTTAATTCCCAATTTACATGATAGAGCTTTTCAAAAATAACTAAGGAATTCAGCATCACGATCAAAGATTATGGTCCTAGGGACCCCATGCAACAAGCATACAATTTTCTTAAAGAACAAATTAGAAACATGGCTTGGATTATCGGTTTTGTGACATGGAATGAACTATGCCATTTTTGAAAACCTATTGACAACAATAAATATAGAATCATGTCCAATCCTGATCTTAGGCAAACCTAAACAAAATCTATAAATATATCAATCCAAGGGGCTTGGGGTATAGGTAAAGAAGTATACAAACCGCAGGGGTGTGTGTTTGATTTGACCTCCCAGCACTTCAAGCATCAATCAATAATCTTGGACACATCCTTTCTCAAATGAGGCCAATAGAAGTGTTCTTTCAAGGTACTCATGGTCTTGATGACACCAAAGTGTCCCATCAATCCTCCATTGTGAGCTTCTCTTAACAACTTACACAATGAACAATTGGGCACACATAATTTTCCATTATTATACAAGTACTCATCATTTTGATAAAATTTTTCATGTGGGGTAGTGTGAGTCAAGGTATATTTATGACCAAAATAATCATCATTTGCATATCCCATGAATATGTTCAAACTCCAACAATTTAATACTCAAGCTGGAAATCAAGGTGTACCTACGTGATAAAGCATTGGCAACAACATTGTCTTTCCTTTCTTGTACTTAATCACATAAGAAAATGTATCAACTAAGGAAACCACCTAGAATGTCTTTTACTCAAATTACCTTGGCTTTTGAGGAACTTCAAGGACTCATGGTCAGCGTAGATCACGAACTCCTTGGGCCTTAGGTAGTGTTGCCAAGTTTGCAAAGTTGGGACTAAGGAATACAATTCCTTATTATAAGTAGGGTAGTTGAGGGTAGCTCTACTTAACTTTTCACTAATGTATGCAACGGGGCTATCCTTGCATTAACATGGCATTAATATCTACACTGGAAGCGTTACACTCAATTTTAAATGTTTTACCAAAATTGTGCAAGCAAAGATTGGGTGCACATGTGAGCTTTTGTTTTAAGGTGTCAAGGGCATCCTATTGTGCTTTGCCCTATTTAGATTGATTCTTCTTAATCATGGTGGTCAACGGGGCAACAATTGTGCTAAAATCTTTCACAAATCACTGGTAAAAGCTAGTCAACTTGTGGAAGCTCCTAACCTACGTAATGGATTGAGGTGTTGGCCATTCTTGAATGGCTTTGATCTTCTCCTCATCAACATGTCTTCCCTACGAACTTACAATAAATACCAAGAAACACCATGGGCTCATGCTCTCTTGAACCTACCCTTTTTCTAGCAATTTCCCTACTTGGTGTTATATATTCTTAGCCCTTTTTAGGTTCACACTATAAGCGGGTCAATTTGGAATTGAAGCTATGGGCACCAAGTCAATTTAGTGTTCAATCTTATGAATGGGTGGCAAACTGTTAGGCAACTCTTTTAGAAATACATCTTCAAACTCTTACAAAAGTTGAACAGTAAAATTGAGGAGGGAGGATGTGACATCATCGGAAAGCATCAAGCTTTCTTTATATAATAATAATACCATGGGACTTATATTTTCTCAAGCTCTCCTCATATTTCCCACTCTTGCTATTAAACACCCTTTTGCTCTCTCTTGCACTCTCTCTATTTTCTTTTCACTTTCTCCCTCTATCGCTCTTTTCTTCTCCTCTCCTCTCAATTTCCTGTTCTTATCAAGTTTTAGTTTATATTGTTTTTGCTAGTACACTTGGTCTTTGTGGACTTGGTTGGGAGACAATGGTGCTAATGTAACCTTCTTATCAGCAAATGAAAGGCGTATTAGTTGGTGAGCCCATCATGGCACATCTATCAGCTAAATGTGTAGTGCACACCCTAGGATGAGTTCTTCTTCTTCTTGAGTTCTGACTTAGACCCATCAGGGGAGTAAGAGCTTGCACGTTCAAGAATTTCCTTACCCATTTGATGCTTAATTGGGGGGGGGGGGGGGCTTTGATGACCATGCACACATATTAGAAGGGTCCAAGAATGGGACATGGCATCCAATTTGACTTAGGAAGCCCTAGAAGTGACAAGGAACTTTGCAAGCACGATGCAGACCAACCCCTACTAAGCCAGGCCAAACCAAATTAGCATTTAAGAGTTTGCAATCGAGCCAGAGGGGGTGCATGTGTAATTACGATTGCCTAGGAATGCGATGGATAGTGAGGTGTCCGATCGTCATTACAAAATGTTATGTAATTAGAGAGCTTGATCCGACACAATGAGTGCTTGATTGCACAACAGGCAAGAAGTCTCATCTTGACCCATTTTTGAAATTTGATCATTTGGAGCCAATCTTCAAGGTTATTTTCATCATCGCCCCCAACTGGTTTTTGTCTTGTTGCCATAAAATACATTGAACAACCCATTGAACATTAACTTTGGTTCATTAATACATTAGGATTGTTCTTTACTTTTCATTGCTTATTCATTGAGAGTGTGTGAGTGAATCAACACTTCTAAGCTCAAGTCAAATTAGACCATTCAGGTTGTGGCCAACATTTGCTGACATGGTGTTTGGTTTTTCGATTGTGTAATTCTTGATTTGTTGTAAGGGTTTACCCTATGTAAGGTACGTCCTTGCTTAGTTAATTGTTGTCCAATCTTGCCTTTGTTTCTATTTTCCATAATTTTTCTCAAATTTACCAACCATTTTCGATCCTTACTTTTGCTAGTTCACATCAAAGTGGTATCAGAGCAAACTTAATTGGGTTCTTAAATCTAGTTAGTTGGTTGGATTCCATTTTTATTGTTTTCCATATTTCATCCATTTTATTTCTCCATCTTTTTCCTATTTTCCTTAAAAATTTGAAAATACAAAAAAAAATTCTAGACTATCAAGTCTTGTTTGGACATATTTGATTTTTGTGAAAGTGAGAGTCCTATGATATTATTATTATGAAAAGAGAGTTTGAAGCTTTATGATGATGTCACATGCTCTCTCCCCGATTCTATCGTTTCACTTTTGTAGGAGTTTGAAGATGTATTTTTAGAAGAGTTGTCTAGTAGTTTGCCACCCATTCATAGGATTAAGTATCAAATTGGTTTGGTGCTTAGAGCTTCAATTCCAAATTGACTCGCTCATAAGGTGAACCTAGAAGAGGTCAAGGAGATACAATGCTAAGTAGGGGAATTTCCAGAAAAGGGGTAGGTTCGAGAGAGTATCAGACCATGTGCTGTACCAATCCTACTTGTGCTTAAGAAGAATGGTAAGTGGCAAATGTGTGTTAATTGTCGAGCCGTAAATGCCATCACGATAAAGTATCACTACCCTATTCTCCATTTGGATGTTATGTTGGATGAATTGCATGGTGCTAGTATATTCTCTAGAATTGATTTAAAGATTGGATACCATCAAATTAGAATGTTTGTTGCCTAATTGTTTAGGGTATTATTGTCATTTCAACTCTCCTCAGCTGGTTTTTGGCTTGTACCCACTTTAATACATTAAACAACCCATTGTACATTAACTTTAGTTTATTAATGCATTGAGATTGTTCACTCCTTTTCATTACTTGTTCCTTTAGAGTGTGTGAGTGAATAACTCTTCCAAGCTCAAGACAAACTAGGTCATTCAAGCATATTTTGGCAGTTCATGGCCAACATTAGTTGGTGTGGTGTTTGGTCTTTTGATTGTGCAATTTTTAATTTATTGAAATGGTTTACTCTGTGTGAGATACATTCTTACTTGGTTAATTATTGTCCAATCATGTCAATTATCTTTTTATTTTCTTAGTCATTGCCTTGGTTTCCATTTTTCATAATTTTTCCCCAATTTTCCAACCATTTCTAATCCTTAATTCTGCCAGTTCACATCAAAATTGTCATGGCTGCCCCAAAAGGATGTGGCATGCTTGCATGGGCACCACATCACAAAAGACTTCATCTTCATACCCACCAATCTTGAATGGAACTTGTACTTGCTTCATGACTAAACTTCACCACTACTGTTCAACCAGTGAAGTTGGTAGGGTCTTGGATAGGCAATGGTAGGTAAGCTCAATCGCTTAACCAATATGTTGCTAGCTACATTGATACAACTACCTCTATCAATAATCATACTACAAGTCTTATCTTGAATTTCTTGAATTTAGCACTGGGTGTGGAAAATGTTCTCCTTTTACTCATCATTCAAGTCTTCCTTATCTTGGGCACTAAGGGCTCTCATGGCCATCAAGTTGGTGCCTCCCTGATCAACTTGTTCAACCTCATCATCATCACCATTCTTGTTGGCTTCACCTTTACCTTCACTTTCATCCATGATGATTTCTCCTATATCATTGAGGATCATTGTCTTCTTGCATTGGTTTGCAAAATGTTCTCACCCCTAGCACTTGAAACATACAAGGTCTTCATGATGTACTAGTAGTAGTGTTAGGATAAGTTTCCTTGGGTACCTCCTTTGGTTTGGGTGCACTAGCTATGGATGGTTAGTCATCCTTCCTAAGGAAGGTCCTAGGACCCAACGTGCTTACTAGTGCTCCTCCCTAACCGTTCTTTTTAAGTTGCTTCTCTACCTTGATGGCTTGTTGGGTCATCTCATCCAAGTCCACATAATGTTACAACTCAAGGATGTCGACTATGTCTCGGTGCAACCCACTTAAAAACCAAGAAATGGTGACTCCTGGTCTTCCACCACATTGGCTCTCATCATCAACAATTCCATCTCTTTGAAGTAATTTTCAACACTTTGGGATCCTTGAGCTAATCCTTGTAATCATTGATAGAGGTTCCTATAATAGTTTGACGGAATGAACTTCCTTCTCACGGCCACCTTCAAGTTCGTCTATGTCCTAATTGGTTTTTCACTAGCTTTCCTTTGGCTTTTCACAATTTTATCCCTCCAAATGATAGCATAGTCAGTGAACCCGATGATTACTAGCTTCATCTTTTGCTCCTTTGTGTATCGGCAGCAATCGAACACCAATTCCACCCTTCTTTCCCATTTGAGGTAAAGCTCTAGGTTGGATTTTCCTTGGAATGGTGGCACCTTGAGCTTATCTTCCTTAAGCTCATCTTTGTCATCATGGACTAATCTCCTTCATTGTTGTTGTGGTGGCTCATCAAATATTCTGGCGACCTTCGTTTTCGTCTTGGGCCACATTCTCGGTCCCTAACTTGACCAGTGTGTGGCGAGGAGTCATCTGTTGTTCATGTGGTTTAAGAGGCCTCAGCTCTCTCCAACTGGTCATGCATTCCTTCAACTGTTTAGGATATTTGTTGCATGTCACCTCAAATGGCCTCATGCATCAACTTCATGTCACAGTTTTCTCTGATCGAACCTAATTAACTATTGGACAAATTAAAAGGAAAAGGGTGAAATAAAGACTATGTGTGTGTGTGTGCGCGCTTGCGTGCAAATGAGTGTATATATATACACACAATGTACAAGGAATGAAAATCACTCAAAAAATTTTACTAATCTAAACCAAGTTGCCTTGGATGGTTCAGAACAATTCCTAAGTTCAACAACTCAATATATGTATGTTGAATGGGGATGAAATTTAGGAAATTGGGTTTCACAACCAATCCAGATGCAAAAGGATTGATCTGGTGCAAAAAGAAAAGCTGGACAATCGATCTTGATGAAAAGTGATTGATCTGGATGAAGGCAGGCATGCACAATTAAGCTAAGGTTCGCGATCCTAGGAAAATAACACAATATGATTAAGTGGTGAGAGGCGCGATCCATCACGATGCTTGAACCGAAACAAGTTGGGACAACTTGCTCAATCCAGACTCCTAGGGGATCGATGCGAAAACAAGGTTGGGTGGAAAGTTTTGTCCTAAACAACTCCTAACAACAAAATGTTCATCAATTTCTTCTTTTCTTTCTCTTTTTTTTGTACTAATTTTTTTCTTCTTTTCTTCTGGTTTTCTAACGTTTTTTCCCTTTTTCAATCGCAAATCTTCCACAAATACTTCAACACCAATAACAAAATACCTCCCAACAATTACAACACTATATTTCCAACAAAATACGTTCCAAAGATCCCAACAATTACACATATGCAAATCCAGCCAAAATAGCACATCTCTCACAAATATTTTCCAACAAATACCACCAAATATATTCAGTAAAATTCATCCTACAAATTGCTCAACTTTTTAACAACACAAAATCAAAATTTGTCTAAAGAAGTCATTGTCTAGATTTTTTTTTGTATGTTTTGATTTTTTTAAGGAAATAGGGAAAAGATGGAGAAATAAAATGATGAAATATGGAAAACAACAAAAATAGAATCCAACCAACTAACCAAATTTAGGAACCCGATTAAGTTGGTTTTGATATCATTTTGATGTGAACCAGCGGAAGCAAGGATTGAAATTGGTTGGAAAATTTGGGGAAAATGAAGAGAAAATAAAAAAACAAAAATAAAGAGATAATTGGAGTGATTGGATAATAATCAAATGGACAAGAACTTACCTCACACAAGGTAAACCCTTGTAACAAATCAAGAATTGCACAATTGAAAGACTAAACATCATGTCAGCAAATGTTGGTCATGAACTACCAGAATACACCTAAATGACCAAATTTGACTGGAGCATGTAAGTGTAGATTCACTCACACGCTCTCAAGGAACAAGCAATAAAGGCGGTGAGAATAATCTCAATGCATTAATGAACCAAAGTTGTGTACAGAGTGTCAATGAATGTATTTATGGGTTACAAGCCAAAAACTAGCTGGGGCACGGGTGAAATGATGAAAATAGCCTTGAAAATTAAGCTCCAAAAGGTTAAATTTCAAAATATGGGTCAAAATGAGATTTCAAATTTGTTGTGTAATTAAGTGCTCACTATATCGAATCAAGCGTGTTGCTTCCACTACATTCCATAATTATGATTGCATTACCTCACAATCAATCACGTCCATAGGCAATCATAATTACAAAAAGCCTATCATCCTACAGATAAGCATGTCCCCTTTAGCTCGATCGCAAACTCTTAAATGTCAATCCGAGTAAGCCTGGGTCTATCAAGGCTAGTCTAGATCATGCTTGCAAAGTTCCTTGGTACTTCTTGGGTTTCCCAAGTGAAAATTTGATGCCACATCCTATCCTTAGGCCCTTCCAATATGTATGCACGGTCATCAAACCTCTAATTAAGAATCAGATGGGCAAGGGCATTCTTGAACGTGCAGGCTTTTGCTCTTGTGATAGGTCTAGGTGGCCAACTTGATAGGATCTCATCATAGGATACCCACATCACCCTACATGATCGTAATTATAGAATATTTAAAATAGAGTTTAAGTCAATCCGCTTCAACTTGATATCAATACGGATCCCTCGATATCAATCGGGACTTCTTTGAGATTGATCTTAATGCTATTCCAAAGATATTTTCATTATTGTTTTGCACCAAGATGATCCGTAGGCTCCATTTTCACTTCCAAGACTTCTCAAAACATCTAAACACCCTTTGAAACTCATGCTCAAGGTTTTCCTTGGCATCTTGGAGCTTTCGGTCTTCAACTTGCATTCCTTAACAAACATCCTTTGTTTTGACTCAGTACTCACATTATTCTCCTCCTCTTAAAGACAAATTGACCTCAATTCGTTAAGATTTCACCTAAGAAACAAAATTTCCAATAAGAAATAATATAATATAAAACTAATATTATACTTACCTTATACTTTTGCCTTGCAACTTGGTTTTGTTGTGAACATGTTGACACACGTGGACCTCCACAAGTTGCAAGCTAAGAAAAATTTTCTCCAAGTTGTAGCTCAATTCTTGAATCAAATATTGTGATGTGGAAAGTTCTTTTAATAGTTTTAAAGAAAATCAAGCTCCCCACCAAAATTGTACAACTTGCTGACACATGTTTGTGTTCATGCTCATAAACAATTTATAGAATTTTGCACTAACTTCAACATCCCAAAGGAAATTCTCTTACGAAATTATCCCCTTTTGGTAACACTTACGTGTTTCAATGGATTAGCACTAGTGTATTCTAATGATCTAATTGCATTAGCACAATGTTCACATGGAATCAACTCATGACAATGCTCATTGAATAATTAATACTCAATCAAAACATTACCATCTCCAATCACATTTTGCTTATGCAAATTACAACATAGCTTTATAGCATTTCCTATTGCATTATACACATTGCAATTACATAGAATTCAACATTATGATAAGCCTTATGCTTGAACATGACATACATGGAAGGTCTAATGCATTCACTCCTTAAGCCAGGATTAAACATAAGAATATTAAACTCCTTTAGCCTAAGATAATCTTGCCAAAATTTCAACACCTTCATTATATGTAATAAATAATACAAGCACTATAACCATCCAACATCATAAACATCATGGATCTGCAATGCACCACCAAAAGAATGAAATTCATTATGCTTGAATTCATCAAGTAACAATACTGCAACTTAGTCATAACATGTACTTTCAAACTTTACTTGGGGAAGCTCAGTATATGATCTTAGAGTACTTATTATATATATGCCATGTCCTATTGGTAGCTAGTCCACAAATATTCATAAAAAATTATGGGATTTAGATTGTCCTCCTCTAAGGTCACAAACATGTATGATGAAATGCAAATTTCTAATGTTAACCCAATTTCATGCAAACCACTAAGAAGTACACATGCAAGATTCTTAATTCCATCAATTCCCTAAGCTTGCCATTGATTGCTAAACCCATTAAGTAAAAATCATCATCAGGATAAAAATTAGCAAATAATGCAACATTTAGAACCTCATGTAAATTGTAACTTAAGAAATTACTAGAACCAAGGTTACTAAAATCTTTCCATGGCTTGAAGGCACCAGGATTCACTAGCTCCTTTATTTCTGAATCTTCATCAACTTTAGTTGAGAAGACCATGGTTAACCCCTCTCCAATATCTTTGTGCTCCTACAAGAAATTATCAACAAAAGGTGTAGGATAATATAAGGGGCTAGTGTAAATAATCCTCCCACCATAAGCCCTCAATCTCTTTTGAACTCTGAAGCACTCTCCTCATTTTTTGTTATTGTCAACTTATTCTCTTTTCTCTCACACTCTTTTTTCTTCTTTTTCACTCTCCTTTTTCTTTTCTTTCCTCTCATTCTCTCCTACCTCATGTTCACTCTCCAACTCTAGCTCACATTGATTCTTTATCATGCAATGGATTATCAAATACAAGTCCTAAAGAAATACAATGTGTAAAAGTTTCATCAACAAGATTGCAATCATTCTCTCCTATGGATGTTGTAAAGGTTTCTTCATCTTCAAGCTCTATCATTGTGAATTCTTCAACATCTTCGCTACTAGCCTCACCATCTAAATCTAACTTATTCTTCATTTTACAAACTTCTTCTTCCTTAATGACTTCATCAACAATCCCCCTCTTTATCACCATGGCATGCCTCTATCATGGGCCAATCCATTCTCATCTCATCCCTCTTGTGGGTTGCAACATTGCTAACACTACGTTTATTAAATTGAAAATATATATAACTCACCTCCTTCATTGCCATAGAAGCAGTATTTTCAATATCCTCTTGAGATCTCTTCTCAATGTCCTGACAAGTGTCAATTCGAGTATATCCCTCAACATCTTTGTGAAGGTTATACCATATGGATCTTCTAACAACATCTCTAGAAAGGTTTTCTCATGTAAGCTTTTGGCACCCCTCCTCTTGTGCTTACACTCAATTCAGATGGCCCTCTCTACCATATACTTAATGCCCTCATATTTGTGATGCTCCTAATCTCCACAATGTCGTCATCTAATCCATTAAGAAATCTATTCATTATTTTCTCAACACTTTTATCTACATTAGCTCTTGTCATAGCATAATTCAACTAATTGTAATATTTGTCTTCACTTTATTCATCTAGAATCCAATTATCTAATCTATCACACAACTCACGTTGCATGGAATATGGAACACATAGATTTCTTATTACCCTTTTTAATTCCTTCCATTTGGTGACTTAATGTCCTCTACAGCTTTTCTTACTATACACAAATTCATACCACTAATATTTACCATATTCTACAAAGAAACGAGTGGTTAAATGTACCTTACGCATGTTTGAGCATGGTTGAGAGTCAAAAACCTCTTTTACCTTCCTTTCTCATGCCAAATATGCATCAGGATCAACTAGTCCCACAAATTGCAGAATATTAAATTCAGTCCTCCTTGATGACCTACCATTTTCCTCATGTTGTCTCCAAGTACTCCTCCTAGGAAAGTCATAAACTCCACGACTAACATTGAGTTCATCATAACCTACATACCCTCGTCGCTACTCATGATGTGCAGCACCATCTATTCTAGGCCTCATCTCTTCTTTACTCTAACTCTTGTAAGGTGATGGACTACTAGGTGCAGCAGTGTATGAGTCTTCCAAACTATTCAATTGCTAGTTTATGCTCACTAATGTCTTTGACAATCGTCTCATGTAAAATGCATGGTCTCCTGACGTCTTAAAAATATGGATAATAAAAAGAGCAAGGAAACCTATATTGTGTGTGTAAGTGTCCTCCCACCTCATACGATGTATTTCACTCATTTCTTATCTCTTACTTGTGCATCTCACAGTTAGTACACTCAACAATGCACTTACCAACTCAAATCTTTTGTCTATCTTAGGGAATTCTAAGTGATACCTAAAAATTCAAGTGATGTATCCCCTAATAGTGTATAAGTGTATGTAAAAATGAAACTTTCGGGTATGGGATCTATCTGAAAACAATTGGATCAATCTAAAACTAAAAAACAAGTTAGGGGATAGATCTAGATTCAAAAAGATCGATCTGGCCTAAAAGAACATAGTGTGATCGATCTTGGAACAAGAGGGATCGATTTGGAGTAAAAAACAACTATGCGATCGACCTGGAAAATAGGTGCGATTGAGCGTGAATGGGTAATTGTTCAGGGTTCTTACAAAAACATGCATAGTTGATCAAATTGAAAGGCATGATCTGTCTTGCGACTGAAACTCACAATTTTAACCAATGTAACTCTTAGAAATTCACTCCAATTGAATTTCTTTCGAGTTCCTTATGTTCTCCAAGTGATAAGGAACAAATTGTGATGTGAATTCAAGCAAAGATCAAGACTTTTTGCAATGCTCAATTTTTTTCTTTGTTTTTTTTTCCAAATTTTTGCAATTTATTTTTTTGCTACACAAATTTTTGTGCCACTTTTTTTTTTTTTAATTTTTCATTTTTTTTGCTTTTCAAAAATCAAAATCCCATGAAAAAAGAAAACCAAATAAGAACGGCGTTTTTTTTGGACTATGGAAAGACAAGAACATGATACAAAGAACACAAAGAACAAGTAAAAACAAAAATGAAAAGAATAGGACAAATTGGTACTTAGACTAATGCTTGGATAAGAATTTGAAACAACCTGCTCAAATGCCAACTGATGCATGTATGGAAGCTTAAAAATTAAAAAATAGCACCATATGTCGAAACCTAGCGAAATCTACTTGTGCGAACTATGAAGATGACCCAATGCAACAATCTTCGATGAACTCTAGCGATAAGACGACCACAACTAACACCCTCTAGCAGTTGATATGCCATGAATTAATCCAAGAAACACTTGGAATAAGTCAATTTAGAATTTTGGATCATAAGAATTGAGACACATGATCAATGAAGGAGAAACCAAATAAAGAATTTTATTCATAAAAAATATCAAAAATTTCTCTAAAAGAAATAACCAAGGGTCAATTCCTTCATATGGTGTTAGGAACCCTTAACAACCTTTTAAAGTCCTCCATAAGTGTTCGAGGAAGTTTAGGAATGAAAATCGAAAAGAAATCCGAACTAAAATAGAATTCTTAGGCTTCAAGCCGTAGTCAGGCTCAATCTAGATGTGGTGAGATCGAATACGCATCCTTTGGCTTATTCTAGGGCAATCTAAAACCAATTCGGTTGTAACTACTAAATGCTGAATTTACAATCCCGAGTGCTTGCAATCAAGTGTGACCTAGCATAATTGTAATTATAGAATGTCTGAAATTGAGTCCAAATCGATCTGCTTCAACTTGAGATCGATTAGGACTTCTTTAAGATTCAGTCTTAACACCATTCCAAAGCTATTTTCATCATTGTTTTGCATTAAGATGATTTGCAAACTCCATTTTCAAAACATCCAAAAGCTCTTTGAAACTCATTCATGCTTCTTGGAACTCATAATCTTCAATTTGCATCCAAAGCTTAACAAACATCTTTTGTTTCGACCGAATGCTTGTGTCAGCCTCTTCAACCATAAAGATGAGAGATAACTTATTGCCACATAGTGGTCAGGTTAGGGATTTGGAACATGGCCCAAAAGTGGAAAGGAGGTTGCCGGACAACTATTTAGACTTTAATGAAGATATATTTGATGAGTCGCCACAATAGTAAAGAAGGAGATCAGCACATGATAACAAAGATGAGCTTAAAGGAGTTAAGATGAAGGTGCCACCATTCCAAGGGAAATTTGACTAAGAGTTTTACCTTGAATGGGAAAGAAGGATGAAAATGGTGTTTGATTGCTACTGGCATATAGAGGAGCAAAAGATGAAGTTGGCAATTGTAGAGTTCATTAATTATGTGGTGATTTAGTGGGACTTAGTAACAACAAGCAGAAGGAAAGCTTGTGAAAGACCAATTAGGACGTGGATGAAATTAAAAGTACCCATGAAAAGGTGGTTCATTCCATCCCATTACTATTGGGATATTTACCAAAGGTTGAAGGCTTAATACAAGGATCCCAAGGTGTTGAAGACTACTACAAGGGGATGAAATTGTTGATGATGAGAACTGATGTGGTGGAAGATTAGGAACTTGCCATGGCTAGGTTCTTAAGTGGGTTGTAACAAGATATAGTTGATGTTGTTAAGTTGAAGCACTGTGGACTTGGAAAGTTTGAGGAGCAACTCAAGATGAGGGATTGGGGAAGGAGTACTACTGAGCAAATCGGGTCCCAAGACTTTCCTAGGAGGAGGACTGACCACCCATGGCTAGTGCAACCTAGTGCAACTAAGCTAAGGAGACACCTAATGAGGGATCTAAGGTATCTCACCATAACACTACCCTTAGTACTTCACGTAATAAAGGCTTGTGTGTTTCAAGTGCCAGGAACATGGGTACTTTGCGAATCAATACCCGATGAAGAAGACTAGGATCCTCAATGATGTAGGAGAGATCATCACTAATAAAAATGAAGGAGAAGACGGAGTTGTTGAGCATGGTGGTGATGAGGTCTAGCAAGTGGATCAAGGAGGCATTAACTTGGTGACCATGAGGGTCCTTAGCACATTAGCTAAGGAGGATTTGGCTAATAGCAAAGGGAGAACATTTTCCATACTTGGTGCTAAATTCAAGGTAGAACATGTAGCATAATTGTTGACAGAGGAAGTTGCACTAATGAAGCTAGCCACACGCTAGTTGAAATACTACCATTGCATACCCAAGCCCTCCCCACTTCAATGGTTGAACAATAGTGGTGATGTATGTGTCATAAAGTAAGTGAGGATTCCTTTCAAGATTAGTGGGTAGGAAGATGAGGTTTGTGTGATGTGGTCCCAATGCAAGCACGCTACATCCTTTTGGGTCAACCATGGCAATTTGACTAACATGTGTCCCATGATGGGGTCAACTTGGCACCTTTATCTCCCAAGCAAGTCCATGAAGTACAAGTGTACATGCAAAGCCAATACAAAATGGAGCTTGAAAGAAATAGGATGAAGAGAGGAGAGGAGAAGAGAGCTAAAGAGGGAGGTTGTGAGGAGAAAATAGAAAGTGTGCAAGATAGAGGCAAAGGGTGTATGAGAGCAAAAGTGAGAGATGTGAGGAGGGCTTGTGAAGGTGAGAGCCCCATGGTGTTATTGTTGTACAAAGAAAATTTAATGCTTTCCAATGATGTCACATCCTCCTTCCTTAAATTTATTGTTCACTTTTGTAGGAATTCGAGGATGTATTCCCCAAGACATTACCTAGTGGGTTGCCACTCATTTGTGGGATTGAGCACCAAATTGACTTGGTGCCCGGAGCTTCTATTCCAAACTAACTAACTTACAAGGTAAACTCGGAAGAGACTAAGGAGATAAAATGCTAAGTTGGAGAATTATTACAAAAAGAATGGGTTTGAGAGAGCATGGGCCCATGTGCCATACCGGTCCTACTTGTGCGCAGAAAGAATGGTGAATGGCGAATGGCGAATGTGTGTTGATTGCTGAGCCATAAATGCCATCACGATAAATTATCGCTACCCTATTCCTTGTTTGGATGATATGTTGGATAAAATTGCATGGTGAAAGCATATTTTCTAGATTGATTTGAAGAGTGGGTACCATCAAATTAGAATGAAGGGGTTGAATGGCAAATGGCATACAAGACTAAATTTGGTTTGTATGAGTAGACTTTCATGCCTTTTGGTCTTACTAATGCTCCCAGTATATTCATGAGATTGCTAAACAATGTCTTACATGCGTACATTAGGAAATTTGTTGTTGGACACTTTGATATTTTGATATATAGTAGGAATAGGGATGAGCAAGTTGAGCATGTATAACATGCTTTGTTTGTATTGAGTCAAGAAAAATTGTATACTAATCTTGAGAAATGTGCATTTTCTATGGACCGTGTGTTCTTGGGATTTGTTTTTAGTTTGCATGGAATACACTTTGATGAGGAGAAAATCTAAGCCATTTAAAAATGGCCTACACCTCAATCCATTGGAGAGATTATAAGCTTCTATGGGTTGGCTAGCTTCTACTGCTAATTTGTGAAGGATTTTAGCATAATTGCAACCTTGTTAACCATCGTGATCAAGAAGAATGATAAGTTTAAAAAGGACAAAGCACAACGGGATGCCTTTGGCACTTTAAAGAAAAAGCTCACATGTGCACCCATTCTTAGTTTACTTGACTTTAGTAAAACTTTTGTGATTAAGTGTGATGCTTCTAGTGTAGGAATTGGCATTATATGAATGCAAGGCTCATTGCTTAGCAAGAAGTTGAGTGGAGTTACCCTCAACTACCTTACATATGACAAGGAGATCAATTCCTTAGTTCGAACATTGCAAAATTGGCAACATTACCTAAGGCCTAAGGGGTTTGTGATTCACACTAACCATGAATCCTTGACGCATCTCAAAAGCCAAGGTAACTTGAGAAATAGCATGCTAGGTGGGCTTCATTTATTGGTACTTTTCCCCATGTGATTTAGTATAAGAAAGGAAAAGACAATGTTGTTACTAATGCTGTTTCACGTAGGTACACCTTAATTTCCACTTTGAGCACAAAAAGGTTGGGATTTGAGCATATCCATGAAATGTATGAAAATGATGATGATTTTGGTACTATGTATGCCTTGACACACACTACCTCACCTGAAAGATTTGGTTGAGGTGATTGATACTTGTATTTTGGTGGGAGGTTATGTGTGCATAATTGTTCTTTACATGAGTTGTTGGGAAGAGAGGCTCACAAAATAGGGTTGATAGGACATTTCGGTGTCACTAAGATGGTGAGTATCTTGCAGGAATATTTCTATTAGCCTCATTTAAGGAGAGATGTGGCTAGGATTATTGACCGATGCTTGAAGTGTCAAGAGGCCAAGTCTCACATACACCCCTACGATTTGTACACTCCCTTACCTATACCCCAAGCCCCTTGGACTAACATTTATATGGATTTTGTGTCGGGTTACGCTAGGAGTAGGAATGAACATGATTCCATATTTTTTGTTGTTGATAGATTCTCAAACACAATACATTTCATTCCTTGTTATAATACCAATAATGCAAGCCATGTAGCTAATTTGTTCTTTAAGGAAGTTCACTGCATGGGATTTTTAGGACCATTTGATGGGAATCGACAGAAGCAATGATTAACAAATCATTGGGAAATTAGAAAAAAATGAGGGAAAATTGTGGCTTGGTTAATCGTACTTATAGAATGCCTGTTTTCCACAGACTATCATGTCCCCTTTGGCTCAATTACGAACTCTTAAATGTTGATCCGAGTTGACTTAACTCAATTGAGGCTGGTCCGAATAATGCTGGTAGAGTTTTGTAGTATTTCTTGGGCTTCCCTAGTCAAAATTTGAAGGCACATCCCATCTTTGGGTCCAATATGTACAAATGGTCATCAAACCTCCAATTAAACATCAAATGGGTAAGGGCATTCTTAAATGTGTGGGTTCTTACTTTAGTGATAGGTCTGGGTGGCAACTTGAGGGGATCTTATCCTAGGATGTCCACATCATTCCCCTTCCATTTAAAAAGGTTGTTTCATCAACCTTAGGTACTTCTTATCACCTACATTGAATGGAGCCAAATCAAAAACATTAAATGTAGCACTAACATTGTACTCACTAAGTAGCTCAATTTTGTATACGTTATCTCTAACTTTTTCCAAAACCCTAAATGGGCTATCTCCTCCATGGTGTAGTTTTGCCTTCCCTTATTGTGGGAACCTCTCCTTGAAGTGAACCTATACCCAATTATTGAGTTTAAAGAGGATCTTCTTGCAGCCCTAGTCAAAGTACTGAAGAGTTTCAATATAGAGGCTTCTAAGAGAGGGTTGCTACTATTCAGTCATGGCATCCATCTCTCAAAATCCATAAGCCCAAATACAGATGGAGAGAGGAGGAGCATGGAAGCCATTTAATATGTGTCAGCTATCGGGAGTTTGATGTACGCATTGTCATGTACGAAACTAGATATTACCTAGGCCGTAAGTGTCATGAGTAGGTCTTAGGTGAATCCTAGTACAAAGTATTGAATGTTGATAATTGTGTTCTAAAATACTTGAGAAAGACTAAGAAAATGGTACTTGTCTATAAAGATAGTGATCTAGGTGTAGATGGATATACAAACTTAGACTTCCAATCTGATGCAGATGATAAAATGATGCGAATAGCGGAAAGCATGGATCAAAAATGGAGGGAAATTTTGGGGAAAATTATGGGAAAATAAAAATAATGAAGAATCAAGAAAATGATAAATGGATAATGGGTGAGATTACACAAAAATAAACTAAGTAACAATTAACCTCACATGAGATTAACCTTTACAACAAATCTATTTTTATGGGCACCAAAAGAACCAAACAGTATGCCAGCAAGTGTTGGCCACGAACCACCGGAATACACTCAAATGACAAGATTTGACTTGACCTTGGAAGTGTTGTTTCACTCACACACTTACAAAAAACAAGCAATAAGATGGAAAGAATATTCTCAGTGTATTCAATGAACCAAAGAGTTGTTATACAGAGTGTAAAGGAATGTATTTAAGTGTTACAAACCGAAAACCAACTAGGGTAGGGAGAGATGATGGAAATAACCCTAAAAATTGGGCTCCAAATTATCAAGGTTTCGAAATGGGTCAAAATGTGACTTCTTGCCCACTGCACAATCAAGTGCCCACTTTGTGAGATCGAGTGTGCCGCCTTTGGCTGGTGTACTGGATTTGTGATCACTTGCCTAGTGATCAATTACATCCTTGGCTGATTTTAAATGTAGAATGCCTATCATTTCACTCTCAATTTCATCCCTCTTAGCTTAATCGCGATCCATGCAATCATATTTTCTAAAACTCTCCAACGTCCATCTAGCTAGCCTAGCTCAATCTTAGGCCCTCAAACATGCACATATGATCATCAAACCTCTAATTAAGCATCAAATTGGTAAGAGCACTTTTGAATGGGGGCTTCAGATGGTGACTTGAAAAGGATGCTCTCCTTCCTAAAATGAACCCACACCAAATCATTGAGTTCAAATAGGACCTTCTTGCACCATTTGTTAGCTCGTCACTCATATTGTTTTGTTCTTCACTCCAAAGTTTGGTGCACCTTCTCATGCAAGGATCTCATAAATTTAGCTCTCTTCTTACTATCTACATTAACTTGCTCACTATTAGGTAATGGCAACAAATCTATAAGAGTTAAAAGATTAAACGCATACACAATCTCAAATGGTGAAAATTCTCTGGCTATGTGTATGCTCCTATTTTATGCAAACTCTACATGTGGCAAGCATTCGTCTTAAGATTTCTAGTTTCCTAAAAGAATAGTACACAAAAAAATCCTAAAGTTTGATTAACCACTTTGGTTTGGCCATCTATTTGGAGATGACAAGCGGCAGGGAAAGCAATTTAGTTCCCAATATACAATATAGAGTTTTTCAAAAATAACTAAGGAATTTAACATTACAATAAAAAAACAATGGTCTTAGGGACCCCATGTAAGTGAACAACTTCTTTAAAGAACAAATTGGATACATGGCTTGCATTATTGGTTTTGTGACATGGTATGAAGTGTGCCATTTTTAAAAATCTATCAACAACAATAATATGAAATCAAGTCCATTCTTAATCCTAGGCAACCACAACTAAAATCCATAAAAAAAATCAATCTAAGGGGCTTGGGGTATAGGGAAATGCGTGTACAAACCGTAGGAGTGTGCGTGTGATTTGGCCTCCCAACTCTTCAAACATCAGTTAATAATCTTGGACACATCCCTCCTCAAATGAGGCCGATAAAAGTATCCCTACAAGGTACTCACAATCTTGGTGATGTGGACATCCTAGGACGAGATTCCTTCAAGTTGCCACCTAATGTGAGCCGCCAGACGTAAGGATCGAAAATGGTTGGGAAATTTTGGGAAAAGTTATGGAAAATGGAAACAAAGGCAATAACTAAGAAAATAAAGGGATAGTCGGTGAGATTGGATAATAATGAATTAAGTAAGAACATACCTCATGCGGGGTAAACCTTTAAAACAAATCTAAAATTGCACAATCAGAAGACCAAATGCTACACCAACAAACGTTAGCCACAAACCACCAGAATACACCCCAATGACCCAATTTGACTTGATCTTGAAAGTGTTCACTCACATACTCTCAACGAACTAGTAATGAAGAAGGAGAGAATAATCTCAATGCATTAACGAACCCGCATTGTGTACAAAGTGTTAATGAATGTATTAATGGTTACAAGCTAAAAACCAGTTGGGGAAGGGGTGAAAAGACAAAAAATAGCCCAAAAAATTAGGCTTCAAATGGTCAAATTTCAAAAATGGGTTAAAATGAGACTTTTCACTTGTGCGATCGAGCTCTCACTATGTTGGATCGAGTGCTTCCATTGCATTCTATAGGTATGATCGTGTTGCCTCGTGATCGATCACACCCCGGGATGATCGTAATTATAGAAAGCTTGTCATCCTATAGATGATTGTATCCCCTTCGGCTTAATTGTGAACTCTTTAATGTCAATCTAGGTCGGCCTACCTCAATTGGGGCTGGTCTAGATCATACATGCAAAGTTTCTTAGTATTTCTTGGGCTTCCCAAGTCAAAATTTGACGCTACATTCCATCCTTGGACCCTTTTCAACATGTGCATGGTCATTCAACCTTCAATTAAGAATCAAATGGACAAGGGCATTCTTGAACGTACGGGCTCTTACTCTTATGATAGGGCTGGGTGGCAATTTGAGGGGATCTTGTCCGAGGATGTCCACATCACCACCTAGACCCATCACAATAGCATGAGCCCACATGTTCAAGAATGTTATTACCTATTTAATGCTTAATTAGAGGTTTGATAACCATTTGTACATGTTAGAAGGGCCTAAGGATGGGATGTGGCATCAAATTTTGACTTGGGAAGCCTAAAAAGTACCACAGAGCTCTACAAGCACAATCCAAACTAACTCTAATCGAGCCAGGCTGACCCAAATTGACATTGAAGAGTTTATGATTGAGTCAAAGGGAATACAATTGTCTAGGAAATGATAGGCTTTCTATAATTACCATCGCCTAAGGACACAATTGATTGCGAGGCAAAGCAATCGTAATTATGGAATGCAATGGCAGCAATGTGCTCGATTTGACATGGTGAGCACTCGATCACATAACAGGCGGGAGGTTACATTTTGACCTATTTTGAAATTGTGTCTATTTGAAGCCCAAATTTCATGGGTATTTTTGTCATTTTGCCCTCCCATGATTTAGTCGTTGGATTGTAATGCACAATAACATTCATTTACACTTTATATAACACCTTGGTTCGTTAATACATAAAGAATATTCTCTCCTTCTTCAATGCTTGTTCCTTGAGAGTCTATAAGTGAAGAATCTACACTTCCAAGATCAAGTCAAATCAAGTTATTTTGGTGTATTCTGATGGTTCATGGCTAACATAAGCCAGTGCGGTGTTTGGTCTTCTGATTATATACTTTTTGATTTGTTGCAAGGGTTTGCTTCATGTGAGGTATGTTTTTGCTCGATTGATTAAGGGTTTGCTTCATGTGAGGTATGTTTTTGCTCGATTGATTATTATGCAATCTTGCTAATTATCTCTTTATTTTCATTGGTTATTTTCCTTATTTTTATTTTCTCTTCATTTTCCTTAAATTTCCCAACCATTTTTTATGCTTAGTTTTGCCAGTTCACATCAAAGTAGTATTAGAGCCAACTTAATTAATCTTCTAAATCCAGTTGGCCCGTTTGATTACATTTATTGTATTCTCCATATTTTCTACATTTTATTTCTTGATCTCCTATCCATTTTCTTAAAAATTTGAAAATACAAAAAAAAAAATCTATATAGAGACTTGTTTGGACGAGTTTGGTGATTTAGTGGTATTGAATATTTGGTTACATAGTGTTGGTATATTTGTTGTAAAATTTGTGGAAAAAAATTATATTGTGCTATTCTGTTGAAAACATTTTGTGTTAGTGGTATTTGTTGGATATTGTTGTTTGAATTTTGGGAGATATTTGTGTTAAAGTCGTAATGGTCACTATTGTTATTGAAGTTTGTGGTGTTTGTTGTTGGCGTTGAAGATTGTGGTTGTAACGAGAGAAAAGGAACCAAAAAATGAATAGGAAAGAAGAGAAAACAAGAAGAAAAGAAGTAGAGAAAATAAATCAGTACAAAAAAAAAGAGAAAAAAAAAGTAATTGATGAAGTTTCTATTGCTAGGATTTGTTTGGGAAAAAAAAATTTTACCTAACCTTTTTGTCAGATCAATCCCGAGGGGGTCTGGATTAAGTGTGACATTAGTTGTCCTAACCTTGCTCTAGTTCAAGCATCGTGATAGATCATGCCTCATTCCACTTAATCGTGTTGTGTTGCATTCCTAGACTTGTGCCCCCCAACTTGATTGCGCATGCCCACCTTCGTCTAGATCAGTCGCCCTTCATCGAGATCGATTGCCTAACCTTTCTTTTCATGCTAGATCATTCCTTTTGCATCTGAATCGATCCCCAAACCCATTCTTCCCAATTCCACACCATTCTTTGTTCGTTTGTTGGGTTGTTCAACTTAGGAATCATCTGAATCATCCAAGGCAACTTGGTTTTAATTTGTAAGATTTATTGAGTGATTTTCATTCCTTGTACATTGTGTGTATATATACACAATTGCAGACACACACACTTTATTTCACCTTTTTTATTGAATATGTCCAATAGTCAAGCAGGTTTGGTTGGAAAAAATTATGATATGACTTGATGCTTGAGGCTACCTAAGGTGAGAAGCAACCAATATCCTAGATGGTTGAAGGAATGTAAGATTAGTTGGAGAGGATCAAGGCCTCTTAAACCACATGGACAAGAGATGACCTATCACCACACAGTGGTCGGGTTAGGGACTAGACGTGTGGCCTAAGGGCAAAACGGAGGTCACCAAACGACTATTTAGACTACAATAATAATATATTTGATGAGCCTCCATGACCTTAAAGAAGGAGACTGGCACATGATGACGAAGATGAGCTTAAGGGAGTTTAGTTCAAACTGCCACCATTTCAAGGGAAATCTAATCCAGAGTTCTACCTTCAGTGGGAAAGAAGGCCAGAAATGGTGTTCGATTGCTACCAGTACATGGTAGAGCAAAAGATGAAGCTAGCAATTGTTGAATTCACCAACTATGCCATCATTTGGTGGGACAAAATTGTGACTAGCTAGAGGATAGCCAATGAAAGTTCAGTTAGGACTTGGATGGACTTGAAGGTGACTATAAGGAGGAGGTTCATTCCATCACACTATTATAAGGACCTCTATCAACGATTGCAAGGATTAGCTCAAGGATCCTGAAGTGTTGAAGATTACTTTAAAGAGATGGAATTGTTGATGACGAGAACCAATGTGCCAGAAGACCCGAAAGCCACCATGGCTAGGTTTTTGAGTGGGTTGCATTGAGACATAGACGACATCGTTGAGCTGCAACATTGTGTGGACTTAGATAGGATTGTCCAAAAGGCCATTAAGGTAGAGAAACAACCTAAAAAGAGGGGTCAAGGAGGAGCACTGGCAAGCATGTCGGCTCTTAGGACCTTCCCTAGGATGGATGGCCAACCATCCATGGACAGGGTACCTAAACCAAAGGAGGCACCCAAGGAAAGGACATCCAAAGTAACTCATCATATCACTAAGACTAGTGCTTCATAAAATAAAGGCCTTATATGTTTCAAGTACCACGGACAAGGACTTTTGGCAACCAATATCCAAACAAGAAGACTGTGATCCCCAATGATATGGAGGAGATCATCACTAGTGAAAGTAAAGGAGAAAGCAACATTGATGAGCATGGTGACGTTGATGAGGTTGAGCAAGTGAATCAAGAAGACATCAACTTGGTGACCATGTGAGCCATTAACACCCAAGGTAAGGAGGAGTTGAATGATGAGCAAAAAGAGAACATTTTTCACACGTAGTGCCAAATCCAAGGTAAGACTTGTAGTATAATTGTTGATGCAAGTAGTTGCACCAATGCTGCTAGTAGCCCATTGGTCGAACGATTGAGCTTGCCTACCATTGCCCATCCAAGACCCTACTGTTTTCAAAGGTAACAATAATCATGAAGTTTGAGTTACAAAGCAAGGGTTCCATTCAAGATTGGTGGATATAAAGATGAAGTCTTATGCGAGCGATGTGGTGACTGTGCAAGCATGCTACATTTTTTTTTGGGGCGGTTATGGCAATTTGACCAATGGGTGTGCCATGATGGGGTTACCAACTAGTACACCTTCCATTATAGTGGTAGAAAGGTTACAATGGCACCATTGTCTTCCAAGCAAGTCCATGAAGGCCAACTGTACATTCATAAACAATATAAAATAGAGCTAAATAAGAATAGGAAGTTGAGAGGAGAGGAGAAGAAAAGAGCTAAAGAGGGAGAGAGTGAAAAGAAAATGGAGAGAGTGCAAGAGGGTGTATGATAGTAAGAGTGACAGATGTGAGGGGAGCTTTGACAATAACATCTCTGTGGTATTACTATTGTACAAAGAGAGCTTAATGCTTTCTTATGATGTCACATCCTACCTCCCCAATTCTATTGCTTTACTTTTGTAGGAGTTTGAAGATGTATTTCCAAAGAAGTTGCTTAGCAGTTTGCCAGCCATTCATGGAATTGACCATCAAATTGATTTGGTGCTCGAAGCTTCAATTCCAAATTGATCCACTTATAAGGTGAACCCAGAAAAGGTTAAGGAAATATAATGCCAAGTAGGAGAATTTCTAGAAAATGAGTGGGTTTAAGAAAGCATGAGCCCATATGTAGTACTGGTCCTACTTGTACCCAAAAAGAATGGTGAGTGGTAAATGTATGTTGATTGTTGAGCCATAAACACCATCATGGTAAAGTATCACTATCCTATTCCCTGATTGGATGGTATGATGGATAAGTTGCATGGTGCTAATATATTCACTAGAATTGATTTAAAAAGTGGGCATCATCAAGTTAAAATGATGTGGAACAACCTTCTGAAAAGAAGCATACATATAAACACCCGTTTGATGCATAATTAGAGGTTTGATGACCATTTGTACATGTTAGAAAGGCCCACGGATGGGTTTGGGCATCAAATTTTGACTTGGGAAGCCTGAGAAATACCATGAAGCTCTGCAAGCATGATTTAGACTAGCCTTGATCGAGCTAGGCCAATTCGCATCAACATTGAAGAGTTGGCAATTGAGCTAAAGGGGTGCAATCATCTAGGAAATGATAGGCTTTTTATAATTACGATGACCCAAGGACATGACCGATCATGAGGTGACGTGATCATAATTATAGAATGCAATGGAAAAAACTTGCTTAATCTAACACGGTGAATGCTTGATCGCATAATAGGTGGGAAGTCACATTTTAACCCATTTTGAAACGTTGACCATTTGGAGCCCAAATTTCACTAGTATCTTTATCATTTTGCCTTCCCTAGATCTGGTCTTTGGCTTGTAACCTATAAGTACATTGATTTACACTTTGTACAACAATTTGGTTCGTTAATATATAGAGAATATTCTCTCCTTCTTCAATGCTTGTTCCTTAAGATTATGTGAATGAATCTACAGTTCCGAGCTCAAGTAAAATTAGGTCATTCAGGTGTATTCTGGTGGTTTGGCGCTAACATTTACCGGTGTGGTGTTTGGTCTTCCAGTTGTACAACTTTTTGATTTGATGCAAGAGTTTTCCCCATGTAAGATACGTTCTTGCTCACTTAATTATTGTACAATTTCACTTGTTATGCCTTTATTTTCTTTTATTATTTTCCTCATTATTATTTTCTCTTCATTTTCCCAAAAATTCCCAACCATTTTTGACCCTTGATTTCACCAATTCACATCACTTAGTGATAACAAAGTGTCCCATCAATCCTTCATTGTGAGGTTTCCTTATTAACAATTCACATAATGAAAAAATCTGGAAAATATTCTAGCACCATGCAATTCATCCAACATATCATCTAAACAAGGAATAGGATAGCAATACTTTGTCATAATGGCATTTATGGCTCAGCAATCAACACACATTTGCCACTCACCATTCTTTGGCACAAGTAAGACGGTACAACACATGCCCTCATGCTTTCTTGAGCCACCCATTTTCTAGCAAATCTCCAATTGGTGTTATATCTCTTTAGCCTCTTTTGAGTTTACCTTATAAGCAGGTAGGTTTCTACTTGAAGCTTTGGGTACCAAATCAATTTGATGCTCAATCCCACGAATGAGTGGCAAACAACTTGGCAACTCCTTTGAAAATATATTTTCAAATTCTTGCAAAAGTGGAACAATAGACTCGGGGAGGGAGGATGTGACATCATCAAAAAGCATTAAGCTTTCTTTGTATCATAGTAATACCATACACTTTCATTTTTGCAAGTGCTTCTCATATCCCTCACTCTAGCTATCATACATCCTTTTTCTCCCTCTTACACCTCTATTTTTTTCTCTCTTCCTCTTTAGCTCTTTTCTTCTCCTCTCCTATCATCTTCCTATTCTTGCCAAACTATATCTTTTATTGCTTTCACATATACACTTGGTCTTTGTGGATTTGATTGGGAGAAAATGATGCCAATGTAACCTTCCTCCCTCCAACATGGAAGGTATACTAGTTGCTGACCCCATCATGACGCACCTATTAGTCAAATTGCCACAACCAACCCAAAAGAATATGGCACACTTGCATAGGCACCACATTACATAAGACTTTATCTTCATACCCACCATTCTTGAATGAAACCTTCACTCACTTTAAGACCCAGACTTCACCACTATTGTTCAACCATTGAAGTTGGTAGGGTCTTAGATGGGCAATTGTAGGCAAGCAACCTCTCAACCAAGGTGTTGCTACCAACATTGTTCCAACTACCTCCATTGACAATCATACTATAAGTCTTACCTTGGATTTGGCACCGTGTGTGAAAAACGTTCTCCCTTTGCTCATCATTTTAATTCCCACTTAGCTTGGTTATTGAGGGCTTGCATGGTCACCAAGTTGATGCCTTCGTGATCCACTTGCTCAACCACATCAACATCACCATGCTCATCAACTTTGTCTTCTCCAAGGTTCACTCCTAAATACCTTAAAGAGACTTAGAAGCAAGCCATTTGTGACTTCCCTTCATCTATTGAGGGAAAGGCCTTTACTGAGGAACAGCTTTCTAACTATTGCCAATCTCAAGGGTTTGAGCATTTACTGGCCGGGAAGGCTAAAGAATGGTTACACCGATACTACCAATCTTCTGAATTTAAGGCTATTCTAGCTGACAGGGCAGCTCTTGCTTTCATAGGTGGGCTTGCGTGTTAGAGGGACGAGGACAAAAAACTAGATTTCGTAAGAGCAGGAGCTAACTTTGATTGTATAGACCTGGTTGAAGGTTGTAAAAGGCTCCAATCAGAAGATTTTTGATGCCAGTCCAGCTCCTGTTTCTAATCCCCAACACCCCGAACCAACTGCACTTGAAGCTACCTCCACTAATTACACAATAATTGTCAAAGAAACAGGGGACCTGGAGGGCATGCTTAGCATTATCTAGACATATCTTGATTTCCCCTAACAACCCCAACTCTTCCTTCAAACATTGGAAATTTTATTGCTATGTGACAAGGAGGGGTGACTGCTTAGAAAGCCACTAGAGTTGGCTGCCCATTAATAATGTTATAAGAGTTGAGAATATCCACCATATAAAATTGAATCATCCTTATCTGCGTAGACCCTTCTAACATGACGTTGACTAAACTCCCACTATTTATAAGACACCTAGCTACCTCATAATTAGCGATAGTGTAGGAATTACTAGTGTGTCTGGGTAGAATTACAACTCCGTGTAAATCTTCTTCATTGAATGTGATCAATATTCCCACTGAGAGGTTCTCAGCCAACTTTGCCTACTTCTAAATACTAGTGAAGCAAGGCCTGATTTCTAAACCTAGCTAAATGTTTGGAGGGATCAAAAACACCATTATACTTTGCTATTGACACAGTGCAGAAGTTTTCAGGTAATAGGTCCCCTCATTTGACCAAGCTATTTTCCTTTTCTAATGCTAGCCTCCTTACCTTCCAATTAGAATCCTTCCCTTTCGAGCTTTCTTCTATGCACTTGATGTCTTCTAAAGTATTTTTTTGTTCATAAGGAGAGACTGTATCCAACCTATTTTTTCCTTGGGTTGAGGCTTTCTAGAGTAGATGTTCTTGCAAAGCTTGCTACACTGCCTCATTCACTATAAATTGAAATTGTTCCCTGAATGGACTAAATGGCAGGGATGGAGGTCAATGCTTTCCACCCTCCACAACAGTTTGCCTTGCTTCTTAGCCTTCTACTCCAATTTCTTCAGGATCCATGACCTTTTTTCCATTTCCCACTAATGGCGCCAAAGTGATGCTAGTTGAATTAGATAAGTTTCCTAGATTTAACATACAACATGCCAACAATGAAGGAGACACAACAATTAACATGGTTCAGCTAGGATTAGCTTACATCCGCGGATAAGAATTTGAGTTCTAATTATGCATCTTCCGTCGATATCTAGTAGTTATCCACATCATGGGTCATTGACGCATTAATCCACCAAGTCGACTCAGACTATTCTTAACTAGGGCCATCACTATCTATCCAAGTGCTCCACTGTCCCAAATGACCTTACTCGAGTCTTAGAACAGTCGAGTACTATTCTACAACTAGAAGAGCATGACTCAGCTAAGCCCTCTTCTTTCCTGTTCATTCCATTAGCCATGACTGCAGAACAAGTACCATATCACTTAACAACTATGTATTTTATGTAGACCATTCTGTTTTCTTAGGATATGTTATAAGCTCCTAGGGGATAAATTTTGATGAGGAAAAGATCAAAGCCCTTCAAGAATGGCTCATGCCTCAATCGTCTGAGACATTAGGAGTTTTTACAAGTTGATTAACTTCTACCAGCAATTTGTGAAAGAATGTTTTGCTGTCCTGTTGGCCGTCCTGATTAAGAAAAACAACAAATTTAGATGGGGCAACGACAAGATTCCTTTGACACCCTAAAATAAAAGTTCACACGTGCACCCGTTCTTTGCTTAGCCAATTTTGGTAAGACATTAGAAATTGAGTGTGATCTTCTAGTGTAGGTATTGGCATCGTGTTGATGCAAGAAAGACAACCCATTGCATTCTTTAATAAAAGGTTGAGTGGAGCCATGCTTAACTATCCTACTTACAACAAGGAATTGTATTCCTTGGTCCAGGCCTTGCAAACTTGTTAACACTGCCTAAGACCTAAGGAGTTCATGATCCATACCAACCATGAGTCCTTGAAGTACCTAAAAAACCAAGGTAATTTAAGCAAAAGACATCCTATGTGGCTTTCTTTTGTTGATACTTTTCCCTATATGATTAAGCATAAGAAAGAGAGAAAACATAGTTACCAATGCCTTATCACATAGGTATACCTTAATTTCAACATTAAGTAGAAAATTGTTGGAGTTTGAATATATTCGTGAGATGTATGCAAATTATAATGATTTTGGTGCTAAATATGCCTTGACTCATACTACCCCCACATGAGAAATTTTATCAAGATGATGGATACCAGTACTATGATGGAAAATTATGTGTGCCCAATTGTTTAGTGCGTGAACTATTGATAAGGGAGGCCAATAATGAAAGATTGATGGGACACTTTGGTGTCACCAAAATAGTGAGTACCTTGCAAGAACACTTCTATTAACCTCATTTTAGGAGGGATGTGTCCTAGATTACTGATTAATGCTTGAAGTGTCGAGAGGCCAAGTTACGCACACACCCGTACAGTTTGCACACTCATTTACCTATACCTCAAGCCCCTTGACTAACATATCTATAGATTTTTGTTAGGGTTGCACAGGAGTAGGAATGGATGTGATTCCATATTTGTTGTTGTTAAAAAATTTGCAAAATGGTTCACTTCATTCCATATCACAAAACTAATGATGTAAGCCACATTGCTAATTTGTTCTTTAGGGAAGTTGTGCGCTTGCATGGGGTCCCAAGGACCATCATTGATCATGATTCTAAATTCCTTAGTTATTTTTTGAAAACTCTATAGTGTAGACTGGGGACTAAATTACTTTGCTCTACCATTTGTCATCCCCAAACCGAAGTGATCAATCATACTTTAGGATCTTTGTTGCGTGCTGTTCTTGAAAAAATTTGAAATCTTGGTTAGAATGCTTGCCACACATAGACTTTGCATACAATAGGAGCATAAACATAGCCACACAATTTTCACCGTTTGAGATTGTGCATGGGTTTAATCATTTGACTTCTATGTATTTGTTGTAATGAGCAAGTTAGTGTAGATGGCAAGAAGAGAGCTGAATTTGTAAGATCCTTACATGAAAAGGTATGCCAAAACATGTAGTGAAGGACACAACAATATAACCAACAAGTTAACAAGGGGCACAAGAAGATCCTTTTTAACCTAGTGATTGGGTGTTAGTTCATTTTAGGAACGAGTCATTCTCGCAACATAGGAAGACCAAGCTATGCCTTAGAGGAGATGGTCCATTTAAGGTTTTGGAAAAAGTTGAGATAACACTTATAAAATTAAACTGCGCTAGTATGTACAATGGTAGTGCTATCTTTAATGTTTCTAATTTGTATCTATTTGATGTAGGTGATGAGAAGGACCTAATGTTGATGGAACAACCTTCTCAGGAGGAGGGGATGATGTGGACATCCCAAGACGAGATTCCCTCAAGTTGCCACCTGGACCCATTACAAGAGCAAAAGCCTGCACGTTCAAGAATGCCCTTACCCATTTAATAGTTGATTGGATGTTTGATGATCATGCATGCATGTTGGAAAGATCTAAGGATGGGTTGTGGCATCGAATTTGAATTCGAAGAGCTTAAGAAATGCCAAGAAACTTTACAAACAAGATTTGGACCAACCCAGATCAAGCCAAGCCACTCCGGATTGACATTGAAGAGTTTGTGATCGAGCCAAGAGGGATGTGATCGTCTATAGGAAGTTAGGCTTTCTATAATTATGATCGCCCAGGGACATGATTGGTGGTCAATCTGACACAACGAGTGCTTGATCGCACAATAGGAGGGAAGTTACATTTCGACCCATTTTTGAAATTTGACCATTTGGAGTCCAAATTTCAAGGCCATTTTTGTCATTACATCTTCCCCAGCTAGTTTTAGCTTGTACACCGCTTAAGTACATTCATTGCTCATTTTGTACACAATGAAGTTCATTCAAGACAAGAAATAGTTCTTTACTTTCCATTGCTTTTTCCTTTGAGAGCGTGTGAAGGAATAATCACTTCCAAGTTTAAGTCAAATTGGGTCATTTGGATGTACTCTAATGCTTTACATGTGCAATTCTTAATTTGTTGCAAGGGTTTATCCCGTATGAGGTACATTCTTGCTCAATTGATTATTATCTAATCTCACTAATTATCCTTTTCTTTTCTTAGTTTCTTCGTTTCCACTTTTCCTAATTTTCCCAAAATTCCTAACAATTTTCAATCCTTGCTTCTGCTGATTGAGACCTACACCGTCTAAAAGGAAGTGCAAGACTTAATTTCAAAAGAGGCAGTAAAGTACGAGCAATGTAAGTGTTCAGGCTTTAGGAGGAAAATTTTGTTGTCTTTCATGCAAGATGTGAATTAAGAGGTAAACTTTGCAATTCGATCAATGATTGTAGGACTCTTATGGGTGAGAAGTTGTCATTACTCTCATTGCATCACCTTGAACATTATGATATGCAGTTGGTTAGATAGTCACAATGTGTTGAAGGTAACAAAGGGGGTACTAATGAGATTTTGTGTTAAAAGCTATGTGGAGGTCATGTGCAATGTCATTCCTATGCATTTTAGTCATATGCTGCTCGGCATGCCATGGTAATTTAATTGAGGAGTTAACTTCGATAGTGCTACAAACAAGTAATTTTTTTTAACCATTCAAATGTTGGCATATTACATTGCACCATTACCAACTGAGTTAGTTAACAAAGATAGGATTTACATAGTTAAGCAGTGGGAAGATGAGAGAAAAAAAGTAAAGACAAAAGGGAGAAAAAATTAAAAGAGAAAAAGAAAAATTAGGGGAAGGAGAGTAGACTAAAGTGAAAAAATCATTATTGTTGTAAAGAGGAGGGTTTCTTATGTCACCTTTTTCTTAGTAATTCATCTTTGTAGGATTTGTAGCTCACACTAGGTGCAAAGGATCACCATGATAAAGTTGAAGCATGGAAATTTGACTTTTATCTTGATGATATTGCATTTGAACCACATGTCGAGTTGGTTAACTTAAAGAAGACTTTGAAGGCTTGTTAAAATTTCAAAGAGCTAAGGGAGTTTGTAAGATTCATCTTTGATTTAGTTGTTCAAGAGTAGAGATGAATTTCCATTGTCAACCCGCGCCTAGCCCATCTCCGGTCTTCACTTTTTCTGCGCGTGCCCCATCACCTGCCCTAATTGCCATTTGAGTACCCCATTGGGAGTAAAAAAATATAAATATAAATTAAATTTATTAATAATATTACAATAAAAAAATGCTATTTTATACTTGTAATAATTAATTAACTAGTTTAGTGTAATTTTAAAAATAAGTTTTAATCTTTGTATTGATTAAAATGAAAACTTTTATACTTTTGTTTATTTTAATTAATTTGATATTTTTCATATGTTATGATTTTTTATTGTAAGAAAAAATTATAATTTTTTAAGATGCAATATATTTATTAGTAATATGCTCTCTAACACTAATAGAAATACTAGAAGGGCATTTGGTTGTATATGTACTTTTCACACTAATTAATGAAAAATTGATTTTCGTATCAATATCATGACAAGTTTTCATGCATGTAAATCATAAATAGTGTAAAGTATTATATGTACCCATATAATTAAGTTAAGAAGCCTTATTTATAGGACGTTATGAATATGGACACAAAATTATCTTAGTACTTGATTATTGAAACTAGTTCATAAGTCACAAATACACTAAAGAGCATTAGAGAATCAATATGACTTGCACATCATGCATTTGTATAGTCATTGTCATACCATTTACCATAAAAGACTAAGAATACATGTGTTTTGATGCATTGTTGGAGAATAAGCATTCGGATAATGACTCGTAGAACAAAGCAAACGCATAAAATTCACTCTTTACTTTCAACAACTTGCTTCGTGATAGTGTTATGAACATAGTCCTTAGACCTAAGATGACACGATTGTCTTATGTGCATGAAAATCAACGTGTCATTAAGGTATTAAGAGCTAATATCTATCCTAGTATTGAATAGGGTCATGAGATCAACGTGCCATTAAGGGATTTGTCTCCTTGCAAGTAAGTAAGGTATTTGTCCAATGCCATTGGTGTTTTGTGAGACAGAAATTGATGTGCACATCCTAAGACAAGATCCTCTTAAGTTGTCACCTGGGCCCATCACTAAAGTAAGAACCCACACATTCAAGAATGTTTTTACTCATTTGATGCTTAATTGGAGGATTGATGACCATTTGTACATGTTGGAAAGGCCAAAGGATGGGATGTGGCATCAAATTTTGACTTGGGGAGCCTAAGAAGTACCACAAAGCTCTATAAGCATGATCTGGACCAACCCTAATGAAGCTAAGCTGACCAAGATCGACATTAAAGAGTTCACAATCAAGTTGAAAGGGATGCAATTGTCTGTGAAAGATAGGCTTTTAGTAATTCCGATCACCCAAGGCCACAATCAATCATAAGAAGATGCAATCATAGCTAAGAATGCTATGCTAGCGATGCGCTTAATCCAACACAATAAGCGCTCGATTGCATAGTAAGCAGGAAGTCACATTTTTTACCCATTTTGAAACTTTGACCATTTGGAGCCTAAATTTCATGGGCATTCTTGTCATTTTTCACTCCTCAAATCTAGTCTTTGGATTGTAACCCATAAATATACTCATTTACACTTTGTACAACGACTTTGGTTCATTTAATGCATTGAGAATACTCTCTAACTTTTCCTTGCTTGTGGTTGTGAGTGTGAGTGAGTTTACACCTTTCAACTTAAGTCAAATCAGGTCATTTGAGTGCATTCCGGTGGTTTGTGGCCAACATTTGTCGACGTGGTGTTTGGTCTTCCCATTGTATAATTGTTGATTTGTTGCAAGGCCTTCCCGATGTGAGGTACATTCTTGCTCAATTAACCAAGATAGTGTGTGATTGAATAAAATTTTTGATAGAAACATTAGTCTTACGAGGCAGCACCAATTAGTCATATGATTGACCTTTGAGTTTGACTAAATCTACAACTCTTGTTTAATAGGGACAAAGTAAGACAAAGGTCTACACCACATGATATTCATGACTAGACGGGTCTATTGTGATCCATTTCACCTCACCTTAATTGGGCTATGATATGGGCCACACGTTAGGCAGTACTGATATCCTTCGAGTTATGTTCATTGCCAATTAAAGATGAACTTAGAGAGTTATGCATAAAAGGTGGTTGTGTATAATGAGTGTTAAATTGGTGTGTAAGATAATTTATTTGGTGGCAATTATATTAAACCAAATAAATTGCCAGGATATTTGTTAATGATGAGATCATTAATTAGAAGCATAATGAGAGCTTTAATTTAATTAATGAGATTAATTCAATTAAAGAGATAAGATAGGAATGGAATTATTTTAAGTTAATTATGTTTGTTAATGATGAGATTATTAACTAGAAACATGATAGCCTTAGATTTAATTATTGAGATTAATTAAGTTGAAGGTTATAATTCTATTAAGCCTTAATTATTAATATGATTGATACTTAAGAGACTAGATGGGCCTTAATTACTAATGGAGACTAACAATTAAGAATTGTGGGCTATAATTATTATAGAGTTTAATAATTGAAAAATGCATGGGCTAGTAATTACTAGAGGTCTATGCAACGAGCCCATGGAGCCTATAACTACTATGCCCTAATGTCTTAATATAAATACATGTTTTAGAAAAATTCTAAGTATTCGACTTGCTGACCAGGCTTCTTAGGCAAGGTTACTGTAAGTCCATTAGATGGACAAGTCCAGAGAGCCATGTATGTATCTAAGTCAATACATACTAATGTTTGTAAGCCGTTTAATAAATGGAAAGCAAAGGTTTTCACTACTTCGTAGACTTTATCGATTATTATTCTATTAATGGTCATGTGTGCTTAATAAAGCATAAGTAGAGGTCCTTCAAAGAGTTCAAAGACTTCAAAGCTAAAGTAGAGAAACAAACTAGCAAGGATGTAAAGCACTACAATCGAATTGTAGCTGGGAGTACAGAAGCACCAAGTTTGTAGAATTTCTCAAAGTAAATGGCATTGTGTCACAACTTACACCACAAGCAACTCCTCAACTGCACGATGTAGCTGAGCATGCAAGTCGAACTTTGTTGGACCTAGTCCAATCTACATTGAGCTTTAAGTACCAATTTCTTTATGGGACAGGCCTTCCTTACAGCTACCTATTTCTTGAATAGGATTTCTCCTATGTTTGTTCATTTAACCCTACATGTGATGTGGAGTACAAGGAACTCGAGCCTAAAACATATCAAGACTTGGGGATGTCTACCCTACCTTGAGAAGAATAAAACTAATAAGTTAGAGTTTAAGGCCACTATGGGTTGCTTTGTGATATGTCCTAAGGATTTCATGGAATATGAGTTCTACTTATCCCAAAAACAATGTGATTGTCCTCAATTATTGGGCACATTTTTCTCAATGAAGAGTTCATTAGAGAAAATGTTAGAACGAAAGTGCTTGAGGAAGTAGAGTGCTGGGAGCAAAGTAGTAGGGCCCACACAATAAATTCCTATTCAAGATAACTTTGTATGACATAACCATTACAACAATTGGCTAAAATCTCTCATTCACTAGAGAGATAAGGTTATCTTCTAGAAAACAAACAAAAGTTGTTCATGATAGAAGGTAATGATTATAGAGATGATCTTTTTACCTTTGATCAAGCTATGGCAATTAAGGACTTGGCCAAGTGGCTTAAGGCTATGAAATCAGATATGCATTCTATGCATGTCAACCAAGAGTGGACCATGGTGAATCCATCCGAGGGAATGGTTCCCATCGAATGCAAGTGGATCCAAAAGAGAAAGATTAGTTTGACTAGTAAGGTAGTGACATATGAGACCACGGTTGTGATGAAGGACTAGTTAAAAGGAGGAAATTGACTATTAGGAAACCTTCTCACTGGTAGCTATGCTCAAATCTATTTAGATTTTACTTATGAGAGTTGCCCACTTGAATAATGAGATTTGGTATGTTGATGTCAAAACTACTTTCCCCAACGAATTGCTTGAGGAAGATGTTCATGTGGTGCAATGAAATCGTTTGGCTTCATTGAGAACAAAGATCAGTCCTGCGTTTGTAAGAAGGTTAGGGAGCATGATTGCATTCCCAGTGTAATATGTAAATGGCATACTACTAATAAGGAATGGAATAGGAATGTTAAGCTTGATCAAAACATGGTCGTTTTGCACCTTCTCCATGAAAGGCTTGGATAAGAGACCTTTATCGTGGGCATTCGCATCTATAGAGATAGAGTGGAGAGACTGTAAGGTCTTTCCTAAGCCTTGTACATAGACAAAAAACTAAAGAGGTTCAGTATGGAAGCCTAATGTGGGCGATGCTATGTACGAGGCTAAGTATTACTTATGTAGCAAGTGTTAGAAGTAGGTTTTAGATGAGTCCTGGCAAAAAGCATTGGGATGCTCTCAAGTGTATCCTAAAGTACTTGAGAAGTACAAAGGATATGATACTCACAAATGAATATCATGATCTATGAGCTAAGAGTTAGACTGATTCTAACTTCCAATCAAATGTGGAAGATAGAAAGTCTATCTCCTAACTTTTAGCTACTCTTAACGGAGAAGGAATAGTCAGTTAGAAGAGTTCTAAGCAAAGTGTGACTGTGAACTCCACCGCTAAAGGCTGATTAAATCTCTACATGAGATGTTGCGAGGGAGATTGTTTAGATAAATAAGTTGGTAGCAAAACTTCAGGTGGTTCCACATGTGATCATCGTTTTGCCATCTTGCTATGATGACCAATGCACGATCACACACATGAGGATACCTAGTTCTCATTGAAGTCCAAATGCATGGAGATGTGTTGCAATATTATTTGTGTAATCATTAGAAAGGGCAATGTAGTTAGAAAAAAAAAAAAGCTTTAGCACATAATATGGCTAACCCTTGTACTAAGCCAGTAACACAAGTGCTGCTGATCGCCATCTTGAGAAGATGTGTATGAGATACCAAAATGATTGGCATTAGCACTATTGGCTGTAGAGTGCAAGTAGGAAATTATTAATGATATGCCCTCTAATGTCAATAGAAATTGAGGGATACTAGAAGAGTATTTGGTTGTATATATACTTTTCACACTAATTAATAAAATATTGATTTTTGTATCAATATTATGAAAAGTTTTCATGCATATAAAACTTAAATGACGTAAAGTATTGCATGTGTCCATGTAATTGAGTTAAAAAGCCCTATTTATAATGAGTTATGAATATGAACAAACGGCTATATTAGTACTCAATAACAAAAACCAACCCACGGGCTATAAACACTCTAAAAGGCATTAGAGAATTGGTACAACTTGCACACCTTGTATTTATATGGTAAATGTTATGTCATTCAGCATGAGATACTAAAAATACATGTGTGCGAATGTGTCATTAGATAATGAGCATTTGGACAATAGCTTCTGAAACAAATCTAACACGTGGAAATCTCTCTTTATTGTTAATGTCTTACTTTATGAT
Source organism: Avicennia marina (assembly GCA_019155195.1). NCBI lineage: Eukaryota > Viridiplantae > Streptophyta > Magnoliopsida > Lamiales > Acanthaceae > Avicennia > Avicennia marina. Next base: position 6,924,155 of record CM032778.1, read on the forward strand.
CCTGTTAAGTGCATGTGGACCTTAGAACTAAAACAACATGATTGTGTCAGGCGTATGATAGTTAATGTGCCATTAGGGTATTTAGGGCCCATATTTATCTTAGTATGAAATAGGGTCATGAGCCCAACATGCCATTGTTATGGTGTATATGGAAACAAGTATGCATTCAATAAGTAATTTGACTCTTTGCAAGTAAGTAAAGCATTTATCCTATATAATTGGTGTTCTATGAGACATGAATCCTTAGTCAAGATAATGTGTGATCAAAATAGAGTTTTAGATGGAAACATTAGTCTCATAAGGCAACACAGATTGGTCATATGATTGAGGTTGTGAGTTTAATTAAATTCATGACTCTTACTCCATTGAGACAAAGTAAGACAAAATGTTTATTCCATATGGTATTAACGATCAGAAGTGTTCATTGTAATTCGTTTTACTTTGTCTTAATTGGACTGCAATTTGGTCCGCATACTAGGCGTTACTTATATCATTCGAGCTATACTCGTTGCCAATTAAGAATGAACTTAGAAAATTACACAATAAGGTTGTGTATGATAAATGTTAACTTAGTGGGTAGCATAATTTCATTGGGGGCAATTGGATTGAACCAAATAAATTGCCATGATATTTATTAATAATGAGATCATTAATTAGAAGTACAATGTGAACCTTAATTTAATTAATAAAATCAATTAAATTAAAGATACAAGATATGAATGGAGTTATTTTAGGTCAATCATGTTTGTTAATAATGAGATATTAATTGGAAACATAATAGTCTTTGATTTTATTAATGAGATTAATTAAATTGAAAGTTATAATTCTATTAAGCCTCAATTATTAATATGATTAATAATTGAGAGGTTAGATGGGCCTACTGGAATGTGATTCCAAAGGTATGCTCATTTAAGTTATATTTGGCGCTTCTCAATTGATGTATGTTGTATGGCAAATGCAGAACAGGTTTGGTATCTTATTCTGTTGCTTTTGTATTATTGATTTATGGTTTTAAAATTTTAAAATTCAACCCTAAAACCGTTGAAACCCAAAAATATTTTATCACAATTAAAACATATATTTATTTAAAATTATTTCTTTTTATAAGTGTAGACACATAAAATAAATAAATAAATAAATAAAAATATCACATAAAATTGAATAAAGAAATTGAAATATAAATTAAATAATTTTATTTTAGAATTTTAAAACAAATACACTTTTCTTAATAAATAATTAATCAATCAAATTGTCAAATCAAATGGCGACAAATGGCACAATCCAGCAGGAAGGCAATAAATGATCAAGATGGCCAATCAGAAGGCGACAAATGGCGCAGTCTAACGAGAGGCCAACAACCCCAGCCAATCAGAATGCTCCACGTCAGCAGGTTAGGTGGCTACATCATCTCTCCTACAACTATAAATAGGGGTCAAAACCTCACAACAAGAAAAGGGACACAACAAGCCAAGGAGAAGAAGAGAAGACACAAAATCCTCTCAAGGCGTTCAAGAACATTCAAGGCGTTCTTCGTCAAGTTTAAAGAGTTCATCTCCAAATTCAAGGCGTTCTTCGTCAACGGTCTTCAGATTCAACGTTCGATCCGAAGTTAGAGCGCTAAGTTCAAAGATCAACGTTAATTGGAGAAATCAACAAATTTCAAGGAAGATCAAGCACAAGCCCTTCTCTTGAAGATACTCCAAATTAAAGCCACAGTTTCGATCCTGAACCCAAATTCAAGGCGTTCTTCGTCAACGATCTTCGAATTCAACGTTCGATCCGACATTAGGGCGCCAAGCTCGAAGATCAGCGTTAATTGAAGAAATTTACAAGTTTCAAGGAAGATCAAGCACAAGCCCTTTCCTTGAAGACACGTCAAGTTGAAATCACATCTTTGGAGGAAGAATCAGAGGACTAAATTAGAGAACAGAGCCCGCATCAAATTTATTTAATCCAAGTTATAATCGATTTGTACAAATTTCTTGTTAGTGGAATCCAAGAGCAAGATTTTGTCCTACAAATTTTTGGCACGCCCAGTGGGACCTCTCTACCTCTCATCTCTTCCTTCCTCAGAGTTTCAAGTGGACTACAAGCTTCGAACAAATCATCATGGCCAGCAACAAGGGAAAAGCTGTCAAAGCCGCTACCTCAGCCGCCGGTGAAACCGCCACAAAGAACGTCGGGGTCATCACTAGGAGTTTGGCAAGGAAAGCAACACGCTCAGAACCGGCCCCCCTTCATGAAGATGTCAACAACCCACTCCTCACAAACAAAAGTAATGAGGACGACTCAGCACCTTCGAGCCCTTGCTCTGACGCTTCATCTGCCTCTAATGACGCCCCAGTCATGACGACTAATGCCTCGAGCTTGGAGGACCAAATCGCCGCACTGACTAAAGTTATTGAAGGGCTAGCCAAACATGTCCAAGAGCAAGATGCTCGGATCTCAAGGGTGATGGACAAAGTGGACAAAGCCGAAACCAGTCAAATGGCAGAAAAGGCGCTCGAAGTTCCTAACGGAGTTGAAGCATCTACCAAGCAACCAGCCAATGACCATCAGGAGTCTGTAGCCAAAGAGCTTCAACTATCCTCGGACGGCTCGATTCCTATTGATCAACTTAAAGACTTCATCGAAGGTACCATCAAGAACAAGCTCGAAGGAGGCACTAAGTCGACTCTGGCATACGCCAAGCCCTACTCGGCAAGGATTAACAGCCTGAAAATGCCAACGGGCTATCAGCCTCCTAAATTCCAACAATTCGATGGCAAAGGGAACCCAAAACAGCATGTGGCACACTTCATAGAAACATGCAATAACGCTGGAACATATGGAGATCTTCTGGTCAAACAGTTTGTCCGCTCGTTAAAGGGAAACGCGTTCGACTGGTACACTGACCTCGAACCCAGATCCATCGATAGCTGGGAAGAAATGGAGTATGAGTTCCTCAACCGCTTCTACAGTACAAGGCGGACTGTTAGCATGATTGAGCTCACCAACGCCCGTCAGTGGAAAGAGGAGCCGGTCATTGACTACATCAATCGGTGGAGGAATCTAAGTCTAAACTGCAAAGATAGACTTTCCGAGACTTCAGGCATCGAAATGTGTATACAAGGAATGCACTGGGGGCTGCGGTATATCCTTCAAGGGATTCGGCCTAAAACTTTTGAAGAACTGGCCACACGAGCTCACGATATGGAACTAAGTATTGCTGCAAGTGGTATCGACGCGCCACCTGTTTCAGAGTTCCACAAGGCGAGAGACGAACAAGAAATAAAAATAGGGGGCAAGCCTCCCTTCAAAGCTCCAGCAAGGGAGTCCATGGCAATACACGCCAAGCCCGTTCCAGTCAAAGGAAAGAAGAAGGCTGATGAAAAGAAAGAAGCCCCACAAAAGCTAAGAAGGCCAACGCTAAAAGAGATGCAGGCCAAATCCTATCCCTTCCTTGATTCAGATGTCCTCGGAATCTTCGACGACTTACTAAAGGCCAACCTCATTGAGCTCCCCGAAATAAAAAGGCCGGCGGAAGCTGGGAAGACTGACGATCCCAAATACTGCAAATACCACCGCTTGGTTGGGCACCCTATTCATGACTACTTCATATTTAAAGAAAAAATCATGGAGCTTGCCCACCAGAGAAAAATCACATTGGAAGATGATAGTGCGAACGTTAACGCTACCACCTCCAATGACCAAATGAAGCAAGCCCATGGAAACGACCACTCCTTGGACAAAGCCAGTTGCTCCCACAAGAGAGGCCAACCTTCTGAAAATTGCATGACTGCAGTGATCTTCACAGACAAAAATCTGATGTTGGGATCCCAACCCCATAACAGACCGTTGTTCGTAACTGGCTACGTTCACGAGCAAAGGATCAACAGGATGCTGATCGATGGTGGCTCAGCGGTTAACATCTTGCCATTACGAACACTGAGAGAGTTGGGAATCCCAACCTATGAGCTTTCAAATAGTCACTTAATGATCCAAGGGTTCAATCAAGGGGGGCAAAGGGCCCTAGGCACTCTAAGGTTGAGCTTGCTCATAGATGACATGGATTCGACCACTTTGTTCCACGTAATCGACGCTAGGACATCATACAACCTACTCCTCGGACGGCCATGGCTCCACGAAAACGGGTAGTCCCTTCCACTTGGCACCAATGCTTCAAATATTGCTGCAATGGTGTCGTCAAAAGCGTCCTGAGTGATTGCAAGCCATTCACCGAAGCTGAATCCCATTTTGCTGACGCAAAATATTACTTGAATAAAACCAAAGCTCCAGAGGTTAGCAACTCCCAGCAAAACGACAAGACGAGAGGTGCTCCACCAGAGAAAGACGAAGCCGACGAAGTGTGTCCCAAGAATCGTCCAAATAAGACGCCAGAAATTCATGATGCTTTAAGGGGCTTGACACTGCCTGTAACTCAAATTGACGGCAACACACTTGTTCAACCACCCGAAGATATCATAAAGGAACGCCCTGAGGCTCGAGAGCTAAGGACTGCAAAAGGCTTCAGCCCCAATGCATACAAACTCCTCGTCAAAGTGGGATACAATCCACAAGAAGAGTCGCCATTGGGAAAACTCCCACAAAAGCCTGGGAATCAAAACCCACAAGCCGGACTTGGGTACGAACAGCCAAAGGGCCCTGTATGCATTGCCATAAGGAGAGCTCCTAACAACATAAGAAGAGCTTCCACTAACAACACCACAGAGTGCTCTTCAGAAGTTGAAAAGGAGCCAGTGCGAGTGTCAGTCTTCAAAAGACTTGGCTCATTCCAGAAGAGAAAATGCTGGAAAATAAAGAATAGAGCTGCTGAGGTACCAAAGCTCGAGGAAAAGCTCCACAGCTGAATCCCCTTTGACATGAAAAGAAAGACGGACTTGGTCATGTCATGTGGCAAAGTCCTCAAAGCCAAATTCCAAATGGTTGTCTTCACCAAAACTCAAACTGAAGAGGACCGTGATAGAGATAGTGTGGGTTCATCCAACCACACTCCTGGCCCGCAAGAGTATAAACTGTGAACGGCCTTTACTTCTTGCAAATTTAAGAAGTTCTGAACTACGTTTTGACTTGATCCCATTTTTGGGTACGTAGGCAGCTTAGATATCCTCTAAGTTCAGTCCCAAACTTGTAACAAATCACGCTTTAACAGCCGCCATTGAGGGCATCTGCAAAAGAAGCAGCAGCAAACGGTGGAGCAAAAGATCACATTTTATTGATAAGACCAGATGTTAACCAAAGAAATACATCAAGGTCCAGAGAATTGAAAAGAAATGATCCTGATAAAAGCTAGGTAAAAGGGTTCAAACCCTCTAGCTCATCTTTGGCCGTCACTAGCTCCTCCTCAACAATACGCAAGGCCGTAGTAGCTCCCTCATCTGAAGGCTTCATGGATTGTAGGATAACTACCTCCCTATGAATCTCTCCAACTTCGGCCGCTGTCTCTCACAAGAACTCTGCTCAGCATCGAAGTGCTCAAGCTCTTTGGCCCCTTAGCTTCCTGGTCTAGAGCCTCCCGAAGCCGGCTACCAGAGCCTTCAACTGATGGGCTAAAAATCAAAGATCCAAAAGATCAAGCCTGGCCAGTACGCGTGGGCTAAGATCAAGCCTGGTACTCAAAGGCCCAAAAATTGAAGCCTAGTCGGTACGCGTGGGCTAAAATCAAGCCTGATACTCAAAGGCCCAAACGAGCTAGTCGGTACGCGTGGGCTAAAACAAGCTTGGTATCAAAGGCCCCAAATTGAAGCTAGTCGGCGCTGGGCTAAGATCAAGCCTTGGATCAAAGGCCCAAAAGTTCGAGCCAAGGTGGTACACGTGGGCTAAAGATAAAGCCTGGTACTCAAGGCCCAAAAGCTTTAAGCAAGCTGGTTACACGTGGGCTAAGATCAAGCCTGGTACTCAAAGGCCCAAAGACTTGAAGCTAGTTGGTAGCGTGGGCTAAGATCAAGCCTGGTACTCAAAGGCCCAAAATTGAAGCCTAGTAGTACGCGTGGGCTAAAATCAAGCCTGGTACTCAAAGGCCCAAAAGTTCAAGCCTAGCCGGTACACGTGGGCTAAGATCAAGCCTGGTACTCAAAGGCCCAAAAGTTCAAGCCTAGCCGGTACACGTGGGCTAAGATCAAGCCTGGTACTCAAAGGCCCAAAATTCGAAGCCTAACGGTACACGTGGGCTAAAGATCAAGCCTGGTACTCAAAGGCCCAAAAGTTCGAAGCCTAACGGTACAAGTTGGGCCTAAAGGATAAAGCCTGGTACTCAAGGCCCAAAAAACTCAAGCCTAATTGGTACACGGGGGCTAAGATCAAGCCTGGTACTAAAAGGCCCAAAAGTTCGAGCAAAGTTGGTACAAGTGGGCTAAGATAAAGCTTGGTACTCAAGGCCCAAAAAATCAAGCATATTGGTAGCGGGGCTAAAATAAAGCCTGTACTCAAGCCAAAAATTCAAGCTCGTTGGTACGCGTGGGCTCAGATAAAGCATGGTACTCAGAAAAAAAAAAATTCAAGGCTAGTTGGTAAGTGGGGCTCAGATCAAAGCCTGTTACTCAAGGCCCAGAAATTCAAGCCTGGTTGGTACGGTGGGCTCAGATCAAAGGCCTGGTACTCAAGGCCCCAAAAAACTTCAAGCCTAGTTGGTAGCGTGGGCTCGGATCAAAGCCTGGTACTCAAGGCCCAAAATTCAAGTCTAGTTGGTACACGTGGGCTAAAAAAAAAATAAAAAAAAAAAAAAAAAAAAAAAGAAACAAACCCTGAAACACAGCCTCCCCAGAACAGCAGCCTTGTTTTCCAAAACACAAAATCAAACCAAACCAACCTTGTCTAAAAAAACAAAAAAAAAGAAAAAAACAAACACACCTTCCCCAGAATCAGCAGCTGTTTTCCAAACACAAATTCACACCAAACAAGCATTGTCCTAAAAAAAAAAATAAAAAAAAAAAAAAAAAAAAAAAGAAACAAACCCTGAAACACAGCCTTCCCCAGAATCAGCAGCCTTGTTTTCCAAAACACAAAATTCACACCAAACCAAGCCTTGTCCTTTAAAAAAAAAACGCCAAACAAGGCCTTAAGGGCCAGATTCACGCCCAAACATGGCCTTGCTCTGGGAAATGAGTCAGCATTAATCTCTACTCATTTCCCAGGTGTGGGAAACCCCACGCAAAAATCAGCACCGCCGCTACCGCACTAAGCCCAACCACCGCACCCACAAGCGCTCAGCCGTTGCTTCAGCTACCAACCCAGCACAGCGCCGTGCCGCAACCAGCACAGGGAGCGACGCCTGCAACGCCGCGTAGACACCCCCGCGACTGGCGCAGGACAGCGCGAAGCAAGGCAACGTGCAGGGGAACGGCACCCGCAGCACTGCGCGTGCACCCCCGTGACACAGCAGCCACCGCCATCGCCACTCCAGACGCCACCACACACGGCCTTTTCCTGGACTCTCCAATCAGTATCAAATGCCGCCTGCTTCCCCATCCGTGAAAATCTGCACCAGACGTTTCCCCATGCATGAAAATCTGTACCAAACGCCGTCCGCTGCACCGGCGTCTCCTCCACTGGTCTGCAACACCCCCGCGACTGGCGCAGGACAGCGCGAAGCAAGGCAACGTGCAGGGGAACGCGCCCGCAGCACTGCGCGTGCACCCCCGTGACACAGCAGCCACCGCCATCGCCACTCCAGACGCCACCACACACGGCCTTTTCCTGGACTCTCCAATCAGCATCAAATGCCGCCTGCTTCCCCATCCGTGAAAATCTGCACCAGACGTTTCCCCATGCCTGAAAATCTGTACCAAACGCCGTCCGCTGCACCGGCGTCTCCTCCACTGGTCTGCAACACCTCCGCCGAACCCCGCTGCGCCTTCTCGCCGGTGCCCTCGTCCACCGCGCCTGCAATGTCCCCACTCTGCTCGTCACCCATGTCCGCCAAGCACCACCCGACGCAGGCAACGTGCGCGCCACGGAACCTACGAAGAAACCGGTCGTCTCCTCCGCCGAGCGACGCCACAGTCCAGCATTTCCTTCGTCGAGCGCCGCCACACCTCGCCGAGTCTGCAACCTTTTCCCTCAACGCAACAGCGCCGCAACACTCGCTCGCCAGCGCTGCACCGCCGCAAGCCCAGCCACGCCATCGTTGCCCGAAATCTCTGCACTCGGAAGCTTCCCAACACAGCCATCGACTGGAAACGTGTCCTGCCGTGTCTGCAACTCCCCCGCTTCGGCGCCGCTGCACCTGCCCACGCCACGTTACCGCAACGCCCTCCACGTCCCGCATCGCCACTCGAGTCGCTAGCAATCAATGTGCCAAGGAACCAGCGCCACCCCGCGGTACACAGACACAGCCCCATGCTGCTGCAAGCTGCAGCACAAACCCACGAGAAACAACAAGACTCGCGCCCGAACCGCCCAACTGTTCCGTCGTAAACGCCAAACCTCTGCAGAGGGAAGGAAAGTCATCGGCCCCGAGTACCGACGCAGACCTGAAAATGGGGAATCGCGCTTCTCTCCCGTCGAAGTGGTTGAATCCGGAGGCGATGGTGGCGGTGACATGGGAACACCTGTCATGGAGGCAAGATTCTCGATCGGAAAGACGCCCAAGCTCCTGCTGGAACACGCCGCGTGGATAGACCGCACGAAAGAACGGCAGTTGCGAGACGCTGAAGCCGGAAGCACTGGAGTCAACCTAACGATGATCAGGAACCATTGAAGCCGGGGCAAGCAGCAGGCAGCGCAGGGCCAGGGCCACCCGCTTGAGCCACAGCACAGAACATGGAATCCGGAGCGCAATGTCGTCAAAAAAAAAAATATATATATAAAATTAAAAAAAAAAGAAAAAGAAAAAGAAGAAGAGAGAGAAAAAAAAAAGAAACGGCGACTTACCTCTCCAGAAAGCCTCAGACGAGCAACCATGGACGAACCGACATAAATGGAAGAACGGTGGCCTCGGCGGGTTGCAGAGAACGTCGGAATTGGCGCGCGCAACTTCCCAAGGCGAAGTAATAAACAATAATAAATATTAATGAATTAAATACATATACATATTTAACAAAAAAAAAAGGGGATTTTGTCAAATATATATATATATATATATTCATGTATATATAAATAAATAAATAAAATCGAGACTCGTTCATTCAAAAAAAAAAAATAGGCTTTTCATGAACAAGTCTCGAGGGGGCATTTTGTAGACACATAAAATAAATAAATAAATAAAAATATCACATAAAATTGAATAAAGAAATTGAAATATAAATTAAATAATTTTATTTTAGAATTTTAAAACAAATACACTTTTCTTAATAAATAATTAATCAATCAAATTGTCAAATCAAATGGCGACAAATGGCACAATCCAGCAGGAAGGCAATAAATGATCAAGATGGCCAATCAGAAGGCGACAAATGGCGCAGTCTAACGAGAGGCCAACAACCCCAGCCAATCAGAATGCTCCATGTCAGCAGGTTAGGTGGCTACATCATCTCTCCTACAACTATAAATAGGGGTCAAAACCTCACAACAAGAAAAGGGACACAACAAGCCAAGGAGAAGAAGAGAAGACACAAAATCCTCTCAAGGCGTTCAAGAACATTCAAGGCGTTCTTCGTCAAGTTTAAAGAGTTCATCTCCAAATTCAAGGCGTTCTTCGTCAACGGTCTTCAGATTCAACGTTCGATCCGAAGTCAGAGCGCTAAGTTCGAAGATCAACGTTAATTGGAGAAATCAACAAATTTCAAGGAAGATCAAGCACAAGCCCTTCTCTTGAAGATACTCCAAATTAAAGCCACAGTTTCGATCCTGAACCCAAATTCAAGGCGTTCTTCGTCAACGATCTTCGAATTCAACGTTCGATCCGACATTAGGGCGCCAAGCTCGAAGATCAGCGTTAATTGAAGAAATTTACAAGTTTCAAGGAAGATCAAGCACAAGCCCTTTCCTTGAAGACACGTCAAGTTGAAATCACATCTTTGGAGGAAGAATCAGAGGACTAAATTAGAGAACAGAGCCCGCATCAAATTTATTTAATCCAAGTTATAATCGATTTGTACAAATTTCTTGTTAGTGGAATCCAAGAGCAAGATTTTGTCCTACAATAAGATTTTTCTTTTAATTATAAATAAAGTGATCAAATTGCTAATTTAGTGAACTAATTTTCAAATTAACCAAACTTAAAAGGATGCATAAATTTGAATTATTTAACATATAACATACTTAATTTTAATTTATAATTAATTTTAGTTAAAATAATATATTTTTGTTTTTTATGATTTATTTTAATTAAATAATATATATTTATATGTCATATAATAAATATAATTATATATATTATTTAATTAATGCAAGAGGTGAGGTGAGGTTGGAGTGGGGGTAGGTTCTCCAATCCCCCACCCAATTTAAAAGTGGGGGAAAAAATTCTCCCCCTACCTCTGCCCTATCACGACACTCGTCCCATTTCTCCTCCTATAGGGTGGTTACTCACTCCATTACTATTCTTATTCAAGAGTTGAGTACATTTTTCCTCCAAAGCATGGCATGATATGATCCCAATAGCTCATAAATTAAAAATGAGTTTGAGAACGAAGATTTGGGGCGTAAGGGGACAAATGGGCCACAATGGATGTTTTTTCCCAATTAACCTCGATAGCAGAACATGACTGCAACCACACACAACTATGTTCGTTAGTTTTTCAAGAAGATTTTTTTATTTTTATTTTTTTGAGTTTTTATTGTGTTTTAAACCCATACGAATCCTAAGGTTGATTTATTATAAATATTCTTTATTTTATCTCGCAAGACATTATTTTATATTGAATTTTTTTAAGAAGAATTCTTTTGATTATTATCTAAAATTTGTGAAGTAATTCTTTTGAACAACTTCATATAAAATCATTCAACCTAGCTCTTAAATTAAACAACGATGTATTAGTGAATTGAGGTGTCAATTATGACCATCCTATCAACGTCACTATCAAATTTATTTGTTGTCGGAATCATTTATATATCTTATGAGCTTCATGCTAGAACTACTTACAATATAGAAAAAGCTAACATTTGGCAAAACAATCAATTGGCCTATATATTTGTGTTTGTGCATGCACGCGCACACATTCTACTATATTATTACTAATTAATTTTCTTAAAATACTCTTCATAAATAATCTGTATTATATTATAAAGCCTCTAAACTCCAACCCTTACAATATTATCATTTATTTGCAATTAATCTATACTACTATAGACACACAAATTTTGTCAACCAATTAAATAATGCCACGTGAAAAATATGATATTAAAAATATTAATTAAATCAATTTTATTTATTAAGGAATTTAAATAAATACAATTTCTAAAATAAATAAAAATTATTATTGTTTTTATCGGTCAATCAAATGGTAGCAAGTAGTAAAATCCCATTAGAAGTCCAAAAGATGAAACTTTAAGTAGCAGAATCCTTTTAAAAGTCCAAAGGATGAAGACTCTAAGTAGCAAAATCTTGTTAGAAGTCCAAAAGATGAAGACTCTAAATGACAGAATCTTGTTAGAAGTCCAAGGGATTAAGACTCTAAGTGACAGAATCCTGTTAGAAATCCAAGGGATGAAAACTCTATTAAATTGTTGAATAGGGCCTAAACTCTAACGGGCAATAAAATCGTGTCACGTCAGCAGACTAATGCAACCCCTCTATCTCTCCTACAACTATAAATGGAAGTCAAACCCTATAGAAAAAGAGGACAGAAGTTAAGAAAGTGAAGCAGTTGAAAACTTGAAACTCCTCAAATTCTCTTTAGAATTTCCAAGAATATTTAAAGTGTTCTTTGTCAAACTTAAAGAAGTTCGTTGTGTTCTTCACCGAATTCAAAAAAGTTCGTCATGTTCTTTATCAAATTCAAGGAGTTCGTCACCAAATTTAAGGTGTTCTTCATCAAAGTCTCTAAATCTAGCATTTGATCTAAGATCATAGTGCTAAACTTGAAGATTAGTGTTGCTGAGGACCTAACAACCCTCAAGGAAGATCAAACACAAGCCCTTTCCTTGAAAATTATTTAAATTTCAAGCCAAACGTCATTGAAGGAAGAATTAAAGGATTAAATTTAAAGAGTAGAGCCCACAAAATTTAATTTGATTCAAATTATTCAATCAAACATTAAGTTTTCTTGTTATTCAAAAATTTTATCCTACAAATTTCTGGCACGCCCAATGGAACTTCCTACTTCTCATTTCTTCCTTTGCCAAATCTAAACAAGGTACAATAACGACTAACCCGTCAAATTTAAAAGAGCAAATTACTGCACTAACTAAAATTATCGAAGGGCTTGCTAACCATGTTCAAGAGCTAAACTCAAATATTTCTAGGCTGATGGACAAAGTTAGACAATGATGATGCCAGTAGGGTTGTGGAGAAAGCAACTGATATTCATGATGACATTAGTAATTAAAATGTGCATCTAAGAAATGCATTGGGGTCTAAGATACATCCTTCAAGGGATTCAGCCTAAAACATTTGAAGATTTGGGCCACACATGCTCAAGATATGGAGTTAAGTATAACTGCCAATAGAGTCAACGGTCCACTTATCCAAGAGTTCCCAGATAAAAGGTACAAAAGGGTCAAGTCTTCCACTGAAATGTCAAATAAAGAATTCATGGTAGTACGCGCCAAATCTATCCAAACACAAGAAAAGAATAAGTTGGTAAGGAATAGGGAAACCCTTTCAAGGCCTAGAAAGTCATCTTTAAAGGAGATGCAAACTAAAACCTACCCTTTTCTCAACTTAGATATCTCAGGGATATTTGATGACCTACTCAAAGCCAATTTCATTGCACTCCTTGAAATGAAGCGACCTGAAGAAGTTGGAAAGATTGACAATCCTAAGTCTTATAAGTACCATCGTCTAGTTGGGCACTCTATTCATGATTGCTTCATATTTAAAGATAAAGTCATGGAACTGGCTCACCAAGGAAAAATCACGCTTAAAGAGAGTGCAAATGTCAATCTTGCCACCCTCGACTACTACAAAATAAGCCAAATACGGTAGGCAGTCTTTAAAAATCTTAGCTCACTTTGGATGCAGAAATGGTGGAAAATAAATTGGGGGCATTAGAAAGCCAAGAAAGGCACCTTCAAAGCATCACTTTCAAGGCATCAAATCTTAAAGAAAAGAAATGAGGATCCTTGGAGCAAAAAAAAAAAAAAAACAAAACAAAACAAAAGGAAAAAACAAATGTTCAAGTCCAAAGACTCCTTGATACGAGTTGGAACTGTCTACCAATGTTCAAGTTCAAAGGCTCCTTAACACGAGTTAAAACTATCTACAACTGTTCGAAGACTCCTTGACATGAGTTGAAATTGTCTACAAATATTCGAAAACTCCTTGACCCGAGTTGAAACTGTCTTAACACGAGTTGAAACTATCTACAAATGTTCAAAGATGCTCCTTTAACACGAACTAAAACTGTCTACAAATGTTCAAAGGCTCCTTAACACGAGATGAAATTGTCTACAAATGTTTAAAGACTCCTTGACACGAGATGAAACTGTCTACAAATGTTTGAAGTTCGACTGCACAGCTCGCTGAAGCTCACCACCATGAACGCCATCGCTTGAGGCCTACTAGGCAGCCTTTACTTCTTCATCGCTAGCCTACCACCAAGCTCATGAAGCCATGCCACCACCTAGAGACCCAAACCCAACGTCAACTCATCCTCACCATTGCTTGGAGCTTGTCGAAGTCTGGCCCTACTACTGTGGCAGATGACAAATTGTGGTGATAACATTGCTCAAAAATTGTCACGTCACTGCCAAAAGGAAGAGCGGAACCAGTGGCTCTCTCGACAGTACACGATTGAAGACGAAATAAGCAACTCATGCAAGGATGGCACAGCCTAACACCGTGTGGGTGCTTGCTCAGTCATGAGGCTCATACCCCCTATTTATAAGAACGCTAAAGTTTAGGGATAGAGTTTTAGTAAGACATGCATCCATGCCCCCTCAAATAGATAGATACAGATTTTGGAGAGATCAATACTCTTGATTTGAGTTAGCTAAGGGAAGAAATTTTCATCTAATCCAAACTCCAGTTTTACTAGCTTGTCATACCTCAAAGCTTTTTTTTAAGGATGATAAGGGTGTGACTGAAATTTCAAATGGCATTTGGAAAAGTCCATATTTCAAAGAGTTAGTGGGACTTTAAGATTGCTTACAATTAAACTTTAACATCCTGTCAACTAGGAAATGGCTAGCAATATGATAGGCGTAGATCAAATTTGTGAGGTTGGTTAAGTATGAATAGACAAATTTGCTAATGTACGGACCGAAGTTAAAGAAGCCCAACACTTAGAGAAAAATAAAGAAAAAAATTGATACTTGTTCATTCAAGATAAAATTTTTATGAACAAGTCTCGAGGGGACATTTGTAGACACAAATTTTGTTTACCATTTCAATAAAACCATGCAGAAAATATGACATTAAAAATATTAATTAAATCAATTTTTATTTATTTAAGAATTTAAATAAATACAATTCCTAAATTAATTAATTAATTAATTAATATTTTTATTGGCCAATCAAATGGTAGAAGTGGCAAAATTCTGTTAGAAGTCTAAGAAATGAAGACTCTAAGTGGCAGAATTCTATTAGAAGTCCAAAAGATGGACTTTAAGTAACAGAATCTTATTAAAAGTCTAATAGATCAAAACTTTAAATGACAGAATCCTGTTGGAAATCTAAGAGATGAAGACTCTAAGTAGCAAAATCCTGTTAGAAGTCTTAAGGGATAAAGATTCTATTAAATTGTTGAATAGGGTCCAAACTCTAACGTTCAATGAAATTACGCCACGTCAGCAAGCTAATGCAGCCACTCTATCTCTCCTATAATTATAAATAGGGATCAAAACCTATAGAAAAAAAGGACAAAAGTTAGGAAAGTGAAGCAGTTGAAGATTTGAAACTCCCGAAATTCTCTTTGTAATTTTCAAGAACATTCAAAGTGTTTTTCATCAAATTCAAAGAAGTTCATCGTGTTTTTTGTCAAATTCAAAGAAGTTCGCCGTGTTCTTCATCAAATTCAAGGTGTTTTTCGTCAAAGTTTTTAAATCTAGCATTTAATTCAAGATCGTAATGCTAGGGTCGAATATCAGCGATGTTGAGAACTTAACAAGCTTCAAGGAAAATAAAGCACAAGCCTTTTTTCTTGAAAATTGTTCAAATTTCAAGCCAAGCTTCCTTGAAGAAGAATAAAAAAATTAAAGTTAGAGACTAAAACCCAAAAAATTCAATTTAATTAAAATTATTCAATCAAACGCTAAGTTTACTTGTTATTCAAGAATTTTATCCTACAACTACATTATCATTTATACTTACATTTTTAATTAACAAACACATCACACATTTTTCAAATTTAAAGCCAAAATTAATGAATTTAATTTTTTTAAAAAAATCAAAATTTATTTATTTTTTCACTTCCGCATAAACATATTACATAATAAAAATATAAATGTTATTTTTAGTGCTATTTTGTTTGGTATTTCAATAAAAAAATCGTCGTATTAATATTAAAAGTTTGATAAAATACGTTTAACATTTGCATATTATAATTCAAATTATTATAAAAAAAGTTATTATATCAATAAATTAATTTTTCATATAATTTTTGCACACATTGACTGCGCAAGAAAACTTACCATACATATATATGATGTGCGCCAGGCGAATTCACCTTAATTGGAACGTGTGAATATTTTTATCTGAGTATTCATGAGTCACCGTGATAGAGAACTACAGAAATTTTATGTTGCCACTTTTGGATCCAAGAATTTAGTTAAGGAAAATTCGGGAAACATCGCAAAACTTTATTTTCCTCAATTTTTTCCTCGATAAAAACCGAAGTCCAACCATATCGTAAATGGTTCTCGGACATTTATTGCATCCCTAGTTCGTCAGAAGCAAAATATCAAGCAAATACACATTATGAAACTCTGGTCTTAGAAAAGGGCTCCATTTTACAAAAAAACCAAAATCTAATATGGTCGGTAAGAAACGACAATAAAAGCCCCGCGTGTATGCATACTTCAAAATATTATGTTGCCATCTATGCACATCTGCATAATAGAAACAAGTTTTGCCCAGAAATATTTATCGCCTGGGGCATTGACGTAACCAGTAAGAGTTGACTAGATTGCATTTTTCTTGTTCCTGTAGTTCTCTTTCAGTGATGCAAGCTTTTTCTTGCACTGAATAACAGTTTTCCCAGGAATTGCTGCGGCCACACGCTCCCACCTTTGGTTCATGTCTTTTGGGAAGGTCTTAAGAGCTTGGATCAGTGCTTTCTCCTGAACCTCAGACCACAGATCTTCACCAGAACTGGATGTGGGCCCATTTCCAGGAACAGTATCTGCTGAAATATTGGCCTTCTCATTGCTACCAGATGACGATTCCTGCGAATCACTAGAATTCGAGATGTTTTTCTCTGCCACAGAGCTGTTCCTTAAGTTTTCTTTCATCAGTGCAAGTTTCTTCTTACTCTGGCCCACAGTTTTTCCTGGAACTGCAGCTGCAACTTGTTCCCAGCGGTCAGAAGTTTCCTTCGGGATGGTTTTCAGAGCTTGAACTAAAGCTCTTTCCTGAGCAACAGACCAC
The DNA here is from genome assembly GCA_019155195.1 of Avicennia marina. Lineage (NCBI taxonomy): Eukaryota > Viridiplantae > Streptophyta > Magnoliopsida > Lamiales > Acanthaceae > Avicennia > Avicennia marina. The sequence continues at coordinate 6,940,779 of CM032778.1, forward strand.
GAATCTATATCTGATCTTGAAGAAATTCCATTATCGGCAGTACTGTTATGGAAGTTCAGGCTGATTCCACTTTGATTTGAAGATTGCCCCTCAGCCACATTGCTATTTGATAAGCCTTGCATATCCTCTCTAGTTGTAAGGGGAGATGAAATTGTTTGCGCTGGCTTCCTTTTCTCGAGGAAGGAGTCAAAAGCTTTAGCAGAATCGGGCTTCTGCAAAAGAACTGTTTTTGTAGCCCTGAGAATCTCTTCCACTGCCCTCTCAGTGCCAATATATTCAGAAATCACTTCCCACCTTCGAGACGTTCCTTTAGGATATTTCTGCATTCCCTTTCTAAGAAGCTCAATCTCTTCTTTGCTCCAAGGTTTTTCCACTTTGTCAGCAACCTGTCCATTCATAGAGACAGCGCCATTCTGCTTTGAAATTTTCTCATCTTTCTTTTTATCCTTCATTTTGTGATTAAATTCAAGTGTCTCCCTGAGAAGTTTAGCTCTCTCAAAACCTTCCTCTCTTTCCATTTGATTACACAAATTACTTAGCTGCTCTTTATCAAGTGACGAGCACAGAACCTCCACGTCATCATCAGTGAGATCAAGCAAATGCTGGGAACAAATAGGCAGTGAAAGTGTTCGGAGGCGAGTCCGTTCTTTGCGCAGTAGTTTCTTTTCTTTCTCCTTCAACTTTTTATGACTTAAAGCAGCTTCAGCAGCCCTTTTCTCTTCCTCTTCTTTCCGTAGCCTTTCCTCCTCAGCAATCCTAGCTGCTGCTTCTTCCTGCATCCTCTTGGCCAAGAGCTTAGCTTCCTTCTTCCTTTGCTTCTCAGCTCTCTCTTCTTCTTTCCTTCTCAAAATTCTAGGGTCCCGTTTATAGGCATTATCAACAAGACTACGTATGCGTGCATATTCTTCCTTCCTTGCCTTCTCCGACAGTTTTGCATTTTGCCTTTCCATCCATCTCCTGTGATCACGGGACTCAGCTTGCTCGAGATCAAACTCATCAGCATGAGGAAATTCCCTCCAGCTTTTGAAGCCATACCAGAAACTGTAAAAGCTATCCACTTCCTCAAGAGGAGTTTTATCATCTCCCAAAGCAGGGACAGGTTGGCTGACAGACCAGCGCCCATTCCTCAAAAATGCAGGTCCAAAAACCTTGAAGAAGTCCAGCGGGGCACAATCATAAGGAATTTCATCATCAAACTCGTCTGTGGAATCATAGATTCTTCTCTTGACAGGGTCAATCAACACTTCATATGCTTCTTGAATGGCTTTGAAATGGCTCTCTATCTCGTCCTTCTTTGCCTGCTTAGCCGTCTCAGTCTCCTCTGCAAGCAAAAGGCCAGCCTGCTTGTCAGGATGATGTCTCAGAGCAGCCTCCCTATAACTCCTTCTTATTTGATCCTCAGTGGCAAGATACCTCAAATGGCTCAACCCCAACAAAGCATAATGATCCTGCTGCTTAGTTTCATTTCCAGATTTCTTCTTTCCTTTACTGCTGTATGAATCTGATGATTGTACATAAACACGCTCTTTCTCATTAGAAACTTCCTTTTCATCCTCATCATCCGTATCTGCTTCCACATAGTGGCCTACGAACCTAAGAGCAGCAGCATGAAAAGCATGCCCAGCGGGTTCGAGATTCAAAGCCTTGATCGGAAGGCTATTAGATGACAAATAGATGGGTTCACCATCTACAATTTCCTTACTGTAAGTAATTCGGGGCATGCTTTTCCCAGAATCCATAGCCATCACTAATCATTGTCCAATAATCCAGAGTAAGTTACTGATTACTTTTAGTATCGAAAAAATAGAGCAACATTTAAAATACATCAATCAAAACACAAAAATACTCGTTAAAGTGAGGAATTATGCAGAACAATAATTTTAAATCCAGAAATTTAATTTATTTCTATTTTTTAGCTATGCACAAAATCAATCACCATGAAAAAAAGAAATAACTCTACGAAGGTAAGAATAAAAAATGCATACATGTGGAGATCAAGAATCTGCAATCAATGAGTTGCGCATGAAGCAATCCGTCTGCCGTTACCGCCGCCGCCAACGATGATTATTACGTTGAAGGATGGTTTGGCGTTGAGAGCTAGGGTTTCAGTTATTGTTGTGCACAGAGGAAGTGCAAATATCTTATTAGAGAAGAAAGCGTCTGGAAATTTACCGATAAACGCTCGTACAATATGTGAATGGGCCGTCATGTTCCGAAAGTGATTTGTGTTGGGCTATTGCTGTTGTTGGGTAAACCAAAGAACTGATGGGTTTAAGAAGGTATTTTGGTAAACTTATAAATTTTTTAAAATATCTTGTAACATATTTAGACTATGATTGGATGGAAATTTCATTTTATTAAAAAAAATTTGAAAAAAAGTGAAAAAAAATGAAAATTTTTTTTAGGAGAATGAGATAGAGAAAAGAAAGAATTGTATGTGATAGTATTTGGTAGACAACATAATGATTATAGTAATGTGATAGGTAATTATATTTGTTTTTGTATATATATTAGAGGTAATTAAAAATTAAATAATTATTGATAATGTTGTTAATATTCATTTTATTAATATAATTATTAATGTTAATAATATTATTATATATTATTATATTATTATAAATATTTAGCAAAATGGTAGAGTCAAAAGTCGTAGCCGAACAAGAAAAAAAATTGGGACAGAGTGAAAATGAGAAAATCTCACAAAATTTCTAACAAAATGGTCAAGTGAATCACTTTTCTTAAAAATTTTCTCAAAGTAAGAGAAAAACGAAAACAAGAGTCCATCCAATCGTAAGTTAAGTTCTTCCTAGAGTTCCCCTTAGTTTTCATGCCACTATTCACTTGGTAGGTAATGCATCTCTATATTTGAGCTCAGACTTTAGCATAACAACAATAAAATTGCACACTTTCTATGTGTACAAAATTCTTTAAAATTATAAAATTATTATATTTTAAATAATACAAATATAAATAATTAATATAAAAGTAAAAAAATATTTGAAATAAGAAAGTAAAGAATGATAAAAGGGAGCTTCAAAAAGAAGAAATTTGAAAGAGAACATATATAAAGGCAAGAAGTTTAAAAAGAAGAAGGAGAAATAAATGGATATAAAAATAAAGAAATTAAAATAAGGACAATTGTGTAATTTTACATTGTGTACCAAAAAATTATTATTTTAATAATGATATGGCATACATATGGTGTGTTTGATCTCTTTAATTAAGAGTAATGATGTAGAGTTACTAAAAGTTATATTATAAATTTACAATATGCAACTAAATTAGCTCTAAAATTTTAATAATATATTATTGACACAAATTAAGGTAGTAGCACGGTCGTTCTTTTTCTTTAGATGTTACACTTTTATCTCATGTGAAAAACTTCTTACTATTGTTACAAAAATAGGAAGGAATGTAGACAGGATTGAAAACGGCAAGCACTATGTAGACAAATTGCTACATCACAAGCAAGTTTCTGTATATATTTACATTCAAATGACTCAAAGTGTCACAATTTAAAATATTCTAGGATTCATATTCAAATGATTGCTAGCTCACATGCAGTGTTTTATTTACCACTAAAAAAATAACTATTTGTGAGAAAAAAATTTCTCACGTAACAAGCATTTTCAAATGCGTCATACACTCCTCACATAGTGCCACACAAGAACATAGGCTTCAAGATTGATCCAAATGCAAAAGGATCAATTTGGAGTTAAAGAACACATTGGGGAATCAATCTGGGGAACGATTAATTGATCTGAAAGTGTTTGGAGGCATGCAATTGTACAATGGTGGATGCACAAATCTGGCGAGGATCAAGCTTTGTGAGCGAGCATGTGGCTACGTGATCAATTGTGAGACTTGAACACCACAAGGGTTGGAGGATCCTAGCGTTGTGCTCAATCCATTTCCCTTTTGTATCAATCTGACACAAAAAACCTAGGGAAAATTTCCCTTTCTTCTTCTTTGTTTTTCTCCATTGTTGTACTATTTTTTTTCTACTTTCTTTTCTTATCATTTTGTTCTGTTGTTTGTTTCTTTCTTCACAAATACCACAATACACCAAAAATAATACCACAAAATACTCCCAATAAATATTCCAATGCACAACTCTCCAAGAAATATTTTCCAACAACAATATTTCAACAATAATATTAATTTTTAGCACCATAAAATACTCAAATCTGTACCACAATTGTCACAAATTTCTAACACCACCAAAATCAAAATCTCTCCAAACAAGCCTTAATAGTCCTTTTTTTTGTTTTTTTTTTTGTACATATATTTTTTTTGAAATTTCTACGAATAAAGGAAAGTGTAGGATGTGGGGATAACGATAGATAATATGGAGAACAATGGAAGCAACCAACCAATTAGATTTAGAAATTCGATTAAGTTGACTTTGATACCACTTAATGCAAAGCGGCAGAAGCAAGGATCAAAAATGGTTGGGAAATCTAGGAAAAATTATGGGAAAATAAGAATAAGGGTAACAAGATAACAAAGGGATAATCGGTGACATTATACAATAACCAACCAAGCAAGAACATATATCACATAGGACAAATCTTTGCAACAAATTAAAGATCATACAATCGGAAGACCAAACAACATGTTGGTAAATGTTGGGCACAAACTACCAGAAGCAAGCTAAATGACTCAATTTGATACTTGAGTTTTAGAGATTGAATCACTCAACACACGAAGTATGGCAAGGAAAAGAGAAACACTTCTTCATTCAAATTCAATACATGGTGAAATTATCTTGTACAAATAATTGCAAAGGAGGGAGTATATATAAGAGTTACAATCCAAATTAGATAAAATGCAATGAAATGATGAAATGCCCCCCCCCCCCAAAAGGCTCCAATGGTTGAAAATTTCAAAAGAAGTCAAAATTTTAGTCTTCCAGCTCATTACACTCGAGCTAAAGCCCTTCTAATCGATCAAGCAATGCAAGGATTGATCAAGCTGCGATCGGTCGTCTATCAAACTTTCTAGATTTTCAATCACACTTTGTCACACTTAGTCGCATGCCCATATTATTATAATTCTAGAAACTTCAAGACAATGCTTAGGTTGATCCGATGGCCATGAGCTCGATCCAAGTTGTCGCAGATTGCAAATCTAGCACCTTTCAATGTGAATTTGGCCACTCTGAGTCCAAAATTGATGCCTTAATCCCATCTTTTGGCTTCTTCCAATCACTAAGAGCCATCTTGTGCATAATTTGAGCCTATTTTGAAGTGCAATCTTTTACATACCTCCCTTCAAAAGCACTAAGGCATCATAAATTATCGCAGCCTAGTTTTGCAATCCTCCAATAGGTCCGAAATCTCATTAGTTGTGGGTCGTCATAGAGATGGTGTCACACGACGGCTATCAAATGTTGGCCGTTCTCCCTATCATCACGTCAATAGGGCATGATAGTGGCAACAAAACTCTGTTTCTACCATCGTGCCCTATTGTCGCAAAGACGAGGCCCAAAAAATACACCATTGTTCCTTTGACTGTTCACCCACACTTACCTTCAGCCCTCTATCTTGCACTTGCACTTCACCTTCCTTTGCACTTGTTTCATCACTAAGCTTATTAGTGGAGTTATTAAGCTCAAGCAACATTAAATCATCTTTTGATGTGAACCAATAGAAGTAAGGATCGAAGATGGTTGGGAAAAATGGGGAAAATTATGGAAAAACACAAAAAAGAAGATAACAAGGATATTTGGCCAGATTGAGTATATTTCAATTGAGTAAGAATGTACCTCACATAGGGTAAACCCTTGCAACAAATTGAAAAATGTACAATTAAAGAACCAAACACCATGCCGAAAAGTGTTGGTTACGAACTATTGAAATACACCTGAGTGACTCAATTTGTACTTGGGTTTAGTAGTGCAATCACTCACACTTACAAATAACAAGTAAGAAAAGTGGAAGAGAATATTCTCCAAATGCATTTAATGAACCAAGTGTTTTTTTACAGGGGGTTCTTCAATGCATTTAAGGATACAAACCAGAAATCAAGTCTAGGGAGGGGGAAATGGCCAAAATGCCCTCCAAAGGGTCAAAATTCAAAAGGGAGTCAAATTCTATCTTCCCGCTTGCGTCGCAATCAAGTACCCTTTTTTAGATCAAGCGCAACACCTTCAGCTAGTGTTCTATAGTTACGATCCCTCAACCTATGATCAGTCATGTCCCTGAGTGATCATTATTACAAAACATTTAATGTTTTCCATGTCGATTACGTAGGGCATGATTGTAAAGTCAGAAGTCTTTCCATGTCAACTTGGCTAGCCTGCCATGATTAGGGCTAGTTTGAATCGTAATTACTAAATCCTGTCACACCTTTTGGGCTTCCCAAATCAAAGTTTGATGCTATGCTCCTTCCTTTGGTCCTTCTAACATGCCCAAGTATTCTTCAAGCTTCCAATTGAGTATTAAATTGGTGAGGGCCTTCTTGAACATGTGCACCCTTGCTCTTATGATAGGTATGCGTGGCAACTTAAAGGGGTCTAGACCTTGGATGTCCACAACATCTTTTTCTTCTTTTGTGTGCGAGTGATTACAGTTGTTAAGTACATAAGAAATGTTACCTTTTTTGCCCTAACATATAGTGTCAAACTACCATGTTCTAGGTCTTTTATAGCCTATGTAGTGGTCAAGAAAGGGTGACCAAAGATAATACTGTGCCCCTTTCCACCTTCCATGTCTAAAACAACAAAGTCCATAGGAATAGTGAAATTACTCACCTTCCTTAAGAGATCCTCCATAAGCCCAAGTGGCCTTGTCACCAATATATTTGCCAGTTTTATCTTCATGCGTGTGGGTTTCACAAATTCCATCATAAGTGCCTAAAAAGTAGAAAAGGATATTACATTTATACTAGCACCAAAATCACATAAAACATTATCAAACGAAGTGCTTCCTATGGTAAAAAAAGATGGAAAAAACTCCCTAAGTCCCTTAGTTTTAGTGGTAACACATTTTTCTCATCCAGGTTGCCTTCTAAGTCTCCTAATTTCCTCTTCTTACTCATCACATCTTTTAGGTACTTTACCTCACTTGGATTATTTTTTATTTTTGTAATTAAATGAGCATTTACATCCAATCTTCCAAAATCATTTAGAAATTTATTTTTGTAATTAAATGAGCATTTACATCCAATCTTCCAAAATCATTTAGAAATTCACTTACTCCTTTATTTTAGCTGGTACGAGCCTCTATAGATATGGACTTTTTAACTTATATGGAAGTGGTGTACTGAGCTCTGTTATTTCCTTGGCTTGTACCTTGTCCCCCATTTTCTTTACTTCTTTAGCATTAGTGGGTGGATCCTCTTGTCCCATTTACTTTCTATTTCCTACACACTTTTCACATGCTCAATTAGATTATTCTTAATAGTATTAGGCAGCATACCTGTGGATCTAGCAGCCGTCTATTTTGCCAGTTACTTAACTTGTACCTCTATATTTCTAATGGATGACCATAGGATTTGCAAGAGAGTATTAGTTCTATTCATATAATCTTGCTAGGTCTTTATAAGGTTACCTATTATTTCATGGGTTGACTTCGTAAGATTTTCCACAATTTCCTCCAATGTCTACTTCTTTGCTTGTTTTAGGTAAGGTGCTTGCAAGCCTGACGGGTTTCTGAGTTTCTCCAAGAAAAGTTAAGATTATTTTGCTAGTCTAAGTTGTAGGTATTTGAATAGGGATTATCACATTGAGTTCCTATATTACCTAAATAACTCACTTATTTTTTCTACCCATTGCTCATTTCTTTGCCTCTACACTTATGTGTAGGATGAGGCCCTACACATACATCACAAATATGACTATAGAAAGTAGAGAAGTCTGCGAATTACTTACCAAGACACTATCAATCGTTTTGGACAAGAGTTCCATTTTTGTTGTGAGGGCTGTTGTTGAATCTACTTCATAAACACTAGCGACCCTACATGTTGTGAATCTCTCAAATGGCTATTGGTAAGCATTTGATGCCATCTCTTCTATCAAATTCCAAGCACTTTCAACCATTTGTTCATTAAAACTCCCTTTGCTGATGCATCATGAATAGTATATAATTGTTTAGATATACCATTATAGAAAGTTTGTACATGTATCTATAGTGGATATCCATGCTGTGGGCACTTTTTGAGAAGCTCCTTGAAGTGCTTCCACATCTCTGACAGGGTCTCAGATTCAAGTTATTTGAAGGATCCTATTTTAAGCCTTAGTTGTGTAGTCTTAGCAAGTAGGGAGTATTTAGCTAGGAATTTGTTTATCATGTCCTACCAAGTGACAATACTCCTAGGTGGTAATGATTGTAACCATTATCTTACTCTATCCCTAAGAGAAAATGGAAATAATCTCAATTTAATTGCATCATCAAAAACTCTATTAAATTTTACAGTGTCACATAATTCAAAAAAAGAAGCTAGATTTGTATTGGGGTCCTTATGTGGCCTCCACCAAATTTGTTAGACTACACCATATTGATTAGTGTAGGTTTCAACTTAAAGTTATTTGCATGCACCAGTGCTCTCACAATTTCAGTTATATTCAAGTTCATCATTACTTACACATAATCTCTTATGGCTTGCTGGTTTGGTGGAGGAGAAAGTTCTTGTTGTGGTAAGTTATTTTCTACCATTTTCTGGAAAAGAGCTCTACACCTGTGAAGACTTTATTCAATTTTTGGATCGAAATTAAAATCAAAATCAATGCTCTTGCTCCTACACATATAATTGTATCCACAAACAAGAATTTAACCCATGAAGTAGCAATGCAACTTGAAAAGCAAGAAGAGAATTAGAGAAAAAAGAAAAAATGTGAAAATATAAAAAAACAAAAACCAAAACTAAATGGCCTAATCTATCAATCCCTTAGAGTGTTCAATAGCACTCGTTGCCCTCCCTAGGTACAGCACTAAAATTTGATTGTGGGTTGTCGGCACAACAAATCTAAATTTATCATTAAACATAGTGCTGTGGTAAGTATAGGTATCGTTCCCATGAGTTGTGTCTATTCATTTAACTAAATTTTTATTCTTTAGGCCTAAAAAGTGGAGCAAAAAGAAAATAAATATTGACTAAAAGTGAGTACTTAGAATGAAGCACACGAGTTAAAGGTGTTGGAGTACCAGTAGTTGAAACATCTAGCCACATGTGGTGTATTGGTTTCCTATGTATACAAAATTATGTTAATTATCAGTTTAATTGCAATGGCTATGAATTGTTAATCCTAAAGTCTATAGAGTATTCTCCCAAACTCTTCTATGGCTTTGACTCTAAATTTTAGCGAGTATTCTTTCACTTTCATTATTCTTACAGAATTAATGTTCACAATTGTATATCGAACGTACTAGTTTCACTTTCGTTATTCCTTACACAACCATAGATTAATTAGAGAGGTCACCAATTTCCCTAATTACTATCTAATTCAACAATTGTGAATAAACTATGTAAAGAGAATCAATCACAACTCATGGATACATCATCCACTAATCACAAATACAAGTGATTAGAAAGGAATTTAGAACCTCATTACAGTTTCAATAAAAACCATGTCTAAATTGTTCATCATCTAAAACAACATAAAAATACTAGATAAAGTCAAAAAAAATTAGTCCAATAATCTTATATTGCATAGGCAATGAACACACTTCAAGCTCTGGGTGTCAATTTCTCATTCTCCAACTCTTCAGTCTTGAAATCTATGTTTCTAATTGTTTAGGACAATAAAAATAAGTATAACTCTCCTCAAGTGGAGAAAATGTATTTATAGTTAAACAATGCCTAGGGTTCGTGTATGATGTGACAAGTTGAAAAGTCCCTAAATTTTCATGTAGGATCGAAGTTAGAAGTTTTGTCTTGCCGGCTGTCTTGATTGCCACATTAGGTCTCATGATTGCACCTCCCTTCTGTGCAATCATGAACCTAAGTGCAAGATTTACATAATTTTGGAAATTGTGTTCCACAGTCGTGCCATCTCACAAGCATGACTCTAGTTTGTGTAATTTTTGGTGTGGTCTGTAGTCTGCTCTGCGATTGCACTAAAGTTTCCCATAATCATGATACTTACCTCCACAACAACAACCATTGATGGCAATTCCAAAACATGCTATAATTGATCTATGCAATTGTATCTTCCTCATTCACAATCATAGCTCTCCCTTATATAATTGCAAAACTAGTCTGCAGACATAAAATCCTATTTTAAGTGTAAAACATATACAAAAATCAATAATTAACTCCATGTCTACACTTTTTCACTCCAAATTCATCATATTAAATACAATTCGTGTATGATAACATATTTTCTTCATTTTAACTCATGTGTGCATAATTTAAGCATACAAGAGGTACTGATAAAACTAGTAAGGAAGTTCAGGGAAGAAAGCCTGGAAGCTACTAGAACCTTCACAGAAAACTGCTTTGATGCTTAGAGGATGATCTGGCCTTAGTTAGTTATTTCTGCTGTTACTAGCAGTTTTTTAGTTTGTAAACTTAGCTTTGTTTAGTTTAAATACTAAAATAGGGCAGCTAAACTTGTCTGCACCTCTTTAGAATTGCTTGTTGTTTTTTGTATTTAGATAATGCATCTTCATGCATGTTATCAGTTTCTTTGTTGCACTTATTAGTTGCTGGTTGAATCTAGATGTTCTACTTGAAAGTAGGTAGATCAAATCCAAAGGGGACTATTCAAAAGTTTATGGAACAATAACCTTGCCTAGAATAGAAGTCTTCCTTCCTGTCTTTCTATAATTTCCAAATTTAACTTTATTAACCAACTTTTCACATGGTATCGGAGCTTGGTTCATCCTAATCTGTCCAAATCTCATGGTACTTCCTTAGGCTGGAGATTCATCTTTCAAATCCACAATTAATTGGTACTGCAAGCTGCAAATTACTTGACTTGGAGCAAGACTTTCATCCTAGCTCTATCAGTGGGGAACAAGTTGGACTTTGTTAATGGAAGAATAAAGGAGCCAGAGGCAGGGACTTCATTGCATCAAGCTTGCAGTAGATGCAATGATCTGGTTGTTTCTTGACTTCTAAGAGGCGTAAGTCCACAAATTACCTCCACGGTCTTCTATTAAGCATGCCTACTAGATTTGGGAACTGCTGAAGAAGTAGTTTGCTCTACCAAATGATAATAGAATATGAAAGCTCCAAAATGATCTTTATGGCATTGCTCAAGAAACTAAGGAGGTAAACTCTTACTACATTAAATTAGTAACTATATGGGAGGAATTAAGGTATTATAGGCCACCTTCACATTGTTCTTGTGGAAATTGTGCTCCTGAATGCTTTTAGAAGCTTGCTAATCTTCAAGATAGGGACAAGGTTTACAAATTCTTTAGTGGTCTTAATGAAACATACACAGCCTACCGGTCAGAGCAGCTTGGGCAGAAGCCTTTTCCTTCATTAGATGAATACTTTAATGCCATAAGAGTGGAAGAAGCACAAAGGTAGGTTAGTCAGAATCACACCTCTTGGACCGAAGCCATAGGAATGGTAGCAAGCTTAGATAGAAAGGATGAAAAGAGAGAACAAACTTGAAGCTATTATGGAAAGAAAGGGCACATCAAAGAGAGCTGCTATAGGCTAATTGGTTTTCCAACAAGCTTCAAGTTCACCAAATCAAAGGGAAGAGGATGCAATCAATAGGAATGGCTAACCAAGTGGATACTGATGTCAGCTCATCTTTGGATTAGAGGTTTGAGACAGTGTTGAGTCAAGAATAGGTGCAGAAGCTATTACTGCTGCTTGACTCTCATGGCCTAGCCAACTCTAAGGTGAATCAGGGATAAGTTTAGTAGGATCAAGGCTCTTACACACAGATTGGAAACACTCCCTCTTGTGATAATTTTGTAGGTATATTCCCCTCTTGTCATCCTAGTTGTCACATGACAAATAATCTTGCATCAGTTTCTTCCAATCCCAGACAGACTTGTTGGATCATTGACTCAGGTGCTACTGATCACATGTGTAACAACTTGAACTTATTTACCTCTTACGAGCCTGTTAAGAACTTGTTTGTCAACCTACCGAATGGAACAAGAACCTCGACCAGCCACATTGGATCAGTAACCATTTTACAGTCCGTAGTCCTTAGTGATGTCCTGTCTGTTCCAACCTTCAAACATAATCTGCTGTTTATAGCTAAGCTCACCAAAACTCTAGGGTGCTACATGATAAATGACTCAAATTCATGCTTCATTCAGGTCTTATCACAACGGATGAGGATTTACATTGCTAAATTGGATCAAGGTTTGTTTATATTGCAACATGAAGCAAGGCTAGCCAATCTATCTCCTTCTCAACATCTTTTGTTGTCAGTTTGTTCTGACTCTCTCCTTTCTACCAGTGTTGGATCATCTTCATCTAACATTTGGTATTTTAGACTAGGACATCCATCTTATGATGTTACTTTTTGTATAGAAAAATAATTTTCCTTCATTAATACATGCAAAGATAAAATGTCTATAATTTGTCCCTTAGCAAAACAAAAAAGGCTCCACTTTCCTCTTCATGAAAAATGTAGTGGTAGACCCTTTCAACTCATTCACATAGACATTTGGGGGCCTTATTCGATTGTAGCCATAGGAGGATACCACTACTTCCTAACTATAGTAGATGATCACACAACATGTGCTTGGACATATCTCCTAAACCATAAGAATGAAGCTAGAGTCTGTCTGTCTGATTTCTATAACCTAGTTGCTGCTCAATTCCATACAGAAATAGAAACCATTAGGTCAGACAATGTTGCAGAATTGAAGCTCACGTCTTTCTACTTAGAAAAGGAAATTTTTCATCAAACTTCTTGTGTAGAAATACCACAGCAAAATGCTGTGGTGGAAAGAAAACATCGGCATCTCCTTTCCATAGCAAAGGCCATACTATATCAGTTACAACTTCCTTTGAAATTTTGGGGCCTAACTATCTTGACAGCAACACATTTAATCAATGTTCTCCCTACCCTTGTCTTAGATAACAAATCACCACACCAATACCCTTTTGGAAGAGAGCCTAATTACTAGTAGCTTAAGATTTTTGGATGTTTAGTCTTTGTTGGCACCCTAAAGAGAGATAGAAGAAAATTTGAACCAAGATCAAGAAGACGTGTATTTGTTGGATATCCTATAGCAATAAAAGGATTTAAGCTTTATGATCTAGAAACTAATGAAATCTTTGTGTCCAGGGATGTGGTAGTCCATGAGTAGATTTTTCCTTTCAGCAAAGATCACCAGCACACCCTTTCTTTCCCTTCTATCTCTTTTAAGCATCAGCATCACTGTTCTGACCATCAAACTACCCTATCCAATAATGACACATATGATCAGCAGCATCCAAAACAATATCCAATGGGGGACCTCAAACTCACAACCAAGAACCTAGATCAAAAATCTCACACACTCTAGATCCAAACAACTTTGAGCCAGAACGATCAGATATACCTGTCTTAGATCAGAACTTACTTGCTCATCCTCAACCTTAACTTAGAAGATCTTCTAGACATAAAACTCTACCAAAGTATCTAGAAATGTACCATTACAGCCTTAAATCACCTTTTGCTCACAAGACCAGCATGGATCACCCTATATCAAGATATCTTAATGTTGGCCAATTATCTCCAAACTACTTGTGTTTTCTATCTACACTTAATAAAGTTAAGGAGCTTACATGTTTCTTTGAGGCTACTCTTGAGCAACAATGGAGGGAAGTAATGGTCTTGGAGCTGCAAGCTTTGGAAGAGAATGACACTTGAGAGGTAGTGCCATTGCCTAAGTGGAAGCATACAATAGGAAACAAGTGAGTATGCAAGTTGAAGCTGAGATTAGATGGCTCAATTGAGAGGTGTAAGGCTCTTTTGGTTGCCAAGGGCTACAGCTAACTCGAAGGTCTTGACTACCATGACACATTCAGCCCAATGATCAAACCAACAAAATTCAGGCTTTTCTTTGCACTAGCTACAATGTTTATATGGAAAATGCTACAACTTGATATTTACAATACTTTCTTGCACGGAGAACTTAAAGATGATATTTATATGGTGCTACCTCAAGGCTATAATTTAAAAGAACAAGGACATTAGGATCATTATTTAGGGGAGGATCAAATTTTAGCATAGAAGGTGTGAAGATTGAAGATGTCTTTTTATGGCTTGAAGCAAGCCTTAAGACAATGGAATTGCAAATTTACACAAGCCTTAACTGCTTATGGTTTCATTCAGTCCAAGGCAAATTACTTCCTTTTTTGCTTGGATATTGGAACACAAGAGAAGATGATAGTGTTGCTATATGTGGATGATTTTATAGTGGGCTACAAATTAGAAGTTGAAATAGAAAAGTTGGTAACATATTTAGAGTCAAAGTTTAAATTAAGAAGCCTAGGAAGCCCTAGGTACTTTCTAGAAATTGCAAATGCCAACTCTCATGCTGGGATATGCCAAAGCCAAAGAAAATACAGCCTAAACTTGTTGGAACAATATGGAATGCTTGGGTGCAAACACCCTCAACACCAATAGAGGTCAACGTTAAGTTTAAGGAAGAACTAAGCACAGTAGTAGTAGATGCCACATCTTATATACAACTCATAGGGAAGCAGATTTACTTGTTATTCACAAAACTAGATCTTGCACATTTGGTACAAGTCCTTTCTCAGTACATGTTAGCCCCAAGATGTTGTCACATGGAAGCAGCCTTCAAAATATTGAGATACGTCAAGAGTTCACCAAGGAAAGGGATGTTTCTTTCATCACAAATTGATTTGGAGCTGAGAGGTTTCTTAGACAGTGATTGGGGGAGCTGTTTTGAAACTAGGAGGTCTTTGACTAGTTATTATGTGTATCTTGGTCAAGCATTGGTGAGCTGGAAATGCAAGAAGCAGCAGGTAGTGGCCAAAAGCTCCATTGAGGTTGAATATAGAGCTTTAGGAGCATGTGAGTGTGAGATACTGTGGATCAACAATTTGCTAAAAGACTTTGGACTTAAGACATCACAAGCTATCATAGTATTCTGTGACAATCAAAGTGCTATCCAAATTAGCAAAAACCCCACTCATCATGAAATAACCAAACATTTCGATTTGGACATTCACTTTGTGGAGAGAAGGTGGAGGAGAAAATTATTGAAGTGATATACATTCCTTACAATGATCAACCAGCAAATCTAATCATCAAACCATTGAGCATATCACAGTTCAACAAGCTACTAAACAAAATGAGCATGAGAGATATCCATGCTCCTCTTGAGGGGGGGGGGTTGATAAAACTAGTAAGGAGTTCAAAGAAGAAAGCATAGAAGCTACAAGAGCCTTCACAAAAACTGCTTTGATGCTTAGAGGATGATCTAGCCTTAGGTATTTGTTCTATTACTACTAACTTTTAGTTAGTAAACTTAGCCTCGTTTAGCTTAAATACTAGGGATAGTCGTTAGATACTTAAGGGCAGCAGTATTCAATAAAATAGTGTAGCTGACCTTCTATGCACCTCTTTAGAATTGCATGCTATTTTCTATATTTTAGTCATGCATCTTCATGCATGTTATCAGTTTCTTTGTTGCTCCTATTAGTTATTGGTTGAATTTAGATGTTCTAGCTAAAAGTAGGCAGATCAAATCCAAAGGGAACTATTCAGAAGTTGGTGGAACAGTAACCTTGCTTGGAATAGAAGTCTTCCTTCCTTCTGCTCTCATTTTCCTTCCTGTCTCTTTGTACTTTCCAGATTCAACTTTATCAACCAACTTTTTGTAGGTACAAATATACTATAATTTGTAATCACCATCCCCTGCTAGTTTGCTTGTTATGGAATTCGTTATAGGCTTATCATCTAAATTAAGGTAATACTAGTCATTTACCCATGAAGTGGTGCTAATAAATTTTGGCACCTGTTGTTTCTAAATGAAAATTCATAACCTTCTTTTACCAATGAACGTATAGAGACAATATTTTTTTAGCCCATTAGGTAACAAGAGATAGTCTCTTAAGCCCACATCCTGATTGGATGATAACCTGATTGAAGTAGTGCCAATCATAATGGCTGCAACTCTTACCCTATTATCAACCTTAATCACCACCTCTCACTTTTCAAGTGATCTACTCTTGACTAAATCTTGATTTAAATAAAAATGTTAGAAGAAGCACTTGAGTCTAAGATCCAAAATGTAGAGAACACATCAATGGAACAAGGTGTTTCACAAAGATAAAGCCCACATGTCCAATGCTAATGCCTTGGTGATTGAGTTATTTAGTGCACTTACTTTTCCAATGCCCTTTTTTTATTGCATCGAAAACTTTTTTCTTTGCCAACTTGGGCACACGACATCAAGCCCCTTCCATCCATTAGACATAGGAATAAGTAGATTTCCTTCTTTTGGTCTTGCTCTCCTTAGTCTTACTAAGAGACTAGACTCCTCAAGGACAACCCCTTCCTTTGCAATGGGATGGTAATATCCGTTGACTCCCTCAAGAAAGATCAAATTTCAAAACTAGTCAACTACCTTAGCACCAATCAACATTAAGGTTTCAATTATTAATAATATGCTTACTAGAATTATTTAAGACAAAATTAAATTGCAGAAATTAGGCAAGAGTTGTTAGTTTGGTTATGATATGTGTCATCACTATTATTATGGATTTTAAATTAAAATAGGCTCCTATTAGATTTTTTGAATCCTACACTCCCTTGGGTAGAAAATGGCAATTCTATTGGTAAAATATCCTTAGTGGATAACTGGGGTCTTTATAGAACATAATATACCTCACATAATCATTTCTTGGCACGATAGGCCCAATGAGTGATAAGCTTTGCCATTGCATCTCATATGTGGTCTAATCTTTCGTTTTGCTCATAGCTCAACAATACGTCTTCTAATTGGTTCTTGGCATTGAGGGTCCATTTAACTTGCATCCACTAACTAACAATTTATTGGATTTGAACTCCACCTATGGCTAACCACCTTTTAGTTTAAGGTCACGTATCCTTCGAACGCCTTATCCAATGCACCCAAAGTAAAAAATGTGTAGTTGCAATGTGACCCTACTAAAGTGATGATATCACACACTATGTCTACATTTAGGGCTTTGAGCTCAGAGGAGGGCCATGACAAATAATTTCCATTACAACTTAATATTTTTTGAGGAAGTTTCTCATTTAGGTAGATTTGTGTTTCGCTTTGCTTATTATCAAATTTTATGTATCTCATACATCAATCATGAGTAATATACAAAATTAAGTAATATAGAGGATTATGGACTTCTAGATTTAATTTGAGCTAAGAATTAGATCCGGCACATGTGCATGAAATCCTATAGTATTACATAGGAATTTCTTAGATGCTTCATTTTGTCTTTGTCTTCATTGTTTCACGAGGCCCACCATGCCATGGTACTTCAAATGACACCAACACTTGGTTCCCACATGAATATCAACTCCTTGACGCTTCCATGTCAATCCTACATGGCTCCATGGAACTTTGAATGGCACAAACTCTTAGTCTCTGCATGAACATCAACTCCTTGACGCCTTCCACACACACCATAGAGAATCCCTTTCTAGTAGTAAAAATAAAAACTTGGGCTTATGCCCTTATAACCCATGAAAAATAATTATACAATCATCAAAACCAATGCAAAAGAAATACATTCATCTCCAAGTGTTCTAAGTGCGTAATCCATCCACAACATACATTCAAACAATTACGTATCACATATATAATTAAACAAATCCATTTAATGACCCTTTCTATGATTTAAGCATTCCATGCCTTAGTTCTCGTTTGTGGAAAACCATTCTCAAAATTATAAATCAAGGAAAATTATTTTTAGAGAATATTGTGCATGCACCATGTGCATATCGTATACGTCAAGCAGCAACACATGCTGCCCAGAACACTATTGGGCGTGCAGCATGTTCTGGGTGCCCATTTTGTGCACATCATAACCCCTCCTGAGCACATCGTGCGCCTGTTGAGTGCTTTCAGTGCACCTGCATGCACACCGTTCACCTGTTGGGCGCCCCCCCTACCCAAGCACCTACCAGCTGCGCACCTCGTGCCTATAGAGTCCATGTTGTGTGAGAGGACGATGTTGTCATGGTGGCTATGCAAACTCCATTCCATAATCCAAAATTATATAAAAACAATTTTCTTAAGTATAAACAAGTATCAAATACATGTTTAACGAATTATTAGATGAGAACTACCATAAATTATAAAAATATCATTAAATTTAATTGTTAATGCTTTTATTTCGTATTGTACTTGTTGTAATAGTTGTTTATGAATATATGGTGACACAAGATTTATTTATCCTTATTTTGTAAACCCATTCCCTATTGGTACAACACCTAATAATATTACCAACAGTAACAGGAATTATGATGACCACAAATGTAATACGG
The DNA here is from genome assembly GCA_019155195.1 of Avicennia marina. Classification (NCBI taxonomy): domain Eukaryota; kingdom Viridiplantae; phylum Streptophyta; class Magnoliopsida; order Lamiales; family Acanthaceae; genus Avicennia; species Avicennia marina. The sequence goes on from CM032778.1 coordinate 6,959,191, forward strand.
TTAACACTAATCATGCAATGTTATTGTAATAAACCCAAACATTTATGATGCAATCTGATAAATATCACACATTGCATGCATGTGTACAAATATTTATAAATTATAAAATTTATCTCACTTTTAAATGACAAGATGTATAAAAATTTAAAATATAATAAATATTTTAAAAAATAAAATCTAAAGATAAGTGTTTAAATAGTTACAGTTAGAGTGAGAATTTAGGACAAGCAATATGTTGAAATTTAAGTGAATCTACTAATAATAATGCTAGTAAAAACTCATGAAAATAATATATTAAAGAAATATTATATCAACAAATGATTTTACAAATATTAACGAAATGATGATTATATGATTACAATAATATTAGGTTAATAAATATTATATTAGCAAAGTAATAATGATGATGATGATGATGATGATAAATAAATAAACATAACAATAACAATATAAATAATAATAATGATTGCAATGATAATAATAACAATTAAAAATAATACAAATACTAACACTAATCATAATAATCATACCAATAATATTGATTAGTATAATTATAAATCTAATGTTTATAATAATACAATAATATGTAATAACAATAATAACAATAATATTAACATTAACTATTACATTACTAAAATAAATATTCACAATATTTCTAACAATTATATAATTTTTAATCACCTCTAATATATATATACAAAAACATATATCACTACCAGTCAAATTCACTGTTTTTTTCAATAAATAATTACCTACCACATCACAGTAATCATTATATTATCTTCCAAACATGATCCATTCACGCAATTTCTTATTTTCTCTACTTCATTTCTCTTTAAAAAAAATTTCTCGTTTTTTCTCATGAAAATATTTTCTCTTAAACAGAGTTTCTATCCAGTCGCAGCCAAAGTTTCTTACCTCCTGCTGCCTTATTAAGGCCAAGCTACTTAGTGTAATTCCTCTTCTAGGGCTTAATCTTGCCACAGTGGAAACATTTTTCTTTTTCGTATGAGTTTTGGCCTCTTGGATACTTCCACTAGCCTTGTGATGTGAATTGGCAGAATTAAGGACTGAAAGGAAGGGAAATTTTGGGGAATTTTATAAAAAATGAAGGTAATAAAGACAACAAGGAAAATAAAGGGATAATAAGCGAGATTGTACAATTGTTAATCGGGTAAGAATGTACCTCACACAAGGTAAACCCTTGCAACAAATCGAAATTATGCCACCGGAAGACCAAACATCAAGTCGGCAAATGTTGGCCACAAACCACAGAAATATGCCTGAATGACCTAGTTTGACTTGAGTTTGGAAGTGTTGATTCACTCACACACTCTTAAGAAACAATTAATGGAAGAAGACAAAACAATCTTTTATATAAACAAACTTGGTTGTTTACAAAAGGAGCAATGAATGTATTTAAGAGGGAATATAAGTCAAACCAGCTGGGGCAGGGTGAGAAGACAAAAATAACCCTAAAAAATTGGCTCCAAAGTAATGGTGCTAAATTCTTTCACAAACTGCCAGCAGAAGCTAGCCAATCCATGGAATCTCCTAACCTCTTGAATGGATTGAAACATGGGCCATTCTTGAATGGATTTAATTTTCTCCTCATCAATGTGTATTCTGTGCAAACTAACAACAAATCTTAGGAACACACAATAGTCTACACAAAACACACATTTCTTAAGGTTAGCATTTAATTGTTGTTGCCTTAAAGTAACTAAAAAATGTTGCACATGCTCATCTAGGCTCCTACTATATATTAGGATATCATCAAAGAATACAACAAATTTACCAATATAAGCACTTAGGACATAGTTCATTAATTGCATGAATGTACTAGGGGCATTAGTAAGATCAAAAGGCATAATAGTACATTCATATACTTTAAATTTATGGCTTAGCAATCAAAAAACATTGCCACTCACCATTCTTCTAAGCACAAATAGGTACGGCACAAGTGCTAATGCTCTCTCGAACCCATCCCTTTTCTAGAAATTCTCCTACTTGGTGTTGTATCTCCTTAGCCTATTTCGAGTTCACCTTGTAAACGGATTGATTTGGAATTGAAGCTTTGAGCCCTAAGTCAATTTGACACTCAATCCCACAAGCAGGTGGCAAACCATTGGACAACTCTTCTGGAAATATATTTTCAAATTCTTGTAAAATGCAACAACATAAGTGAGAAGGGAGGACGTGACATCAGCGAAAAGCATTAAGCTTTCTTTGTGCACTAAAAATACCATAGGACTTTCATTTTAAAAAGCTCTCTTTACATCCTTTACTCTTGCTATCATACACCCTTTTTGCTCTCGCTTGCACTTTCTTTAGTTTCTTCTCATTTTCTCCCTCTTTGGCTCTTTTCTTCTCCTCTCCTCTCAACTTCCTATTCTTATCAAGATGTAGTTTATATAGTCTTTTTGCTTATAGACGTGGTCTTCATGGACTTGTTTGGGAGACAATGATGCCAATGTAACCTTCCTATCACCAAAATAAAAGGTGTACCAACAGTGACCCTATTGTAGCACACTCGTTGGTCAAATTGCCATGGCTGCCCAAAAAGGTTAAGGCATGCTTGCATGGGCACGACATCGCAAGACTTCATCTTCATACCCACGAATCTTGAAGGGAGCCCATACTTACTTTGTGATCCAAACTTCACCACTATTATTTAACCATTAAAGCCCAGGTCTTGAATGGGCAATGGTAGGCCAACTCAACCATTCAACTTATGTGTTGCTAGCACCATTGGTACAATTACCACCAACAACAATCATACTACAAGTCTTACCTTGGATTTGACACTGGGTACGAAATATGTTCTTCCTTTACTCATCATTCAAGTCCTCAGTTTAGGCACTAAAGGCTCTCATGGCCACCAAGTTTATGCCTCCTTGATCAATTTGTTCAACCTCATCATCATTATCACCATGCTTATCAACTTCACCTTCTCCTTCACTTTCATTGGTGATGATTTTTCCCACATTGTTGAGGATCATTTTCTTCTTGTTTAGACATTAGTTTGCAAAATGTCCTCGCCCCTGGCACTTGAAACATACAAGATCTCTATTTCGTGAAGTACTAGTGGTAGTGTTAGGATGAGTTACCTTGGATTTCCCCTCCTTGGGTACCTCCCTTAGTTTAGGTGCACTAGCAATAGATAGCTAGTTATCCTTCCTATGGAAAGTCCTAGGATCTGACATGCTTGCCGGTGCTCGTTCTCAACCTCTTCTCTTAAGTTGCTTCTTTACCTTAATGGCCTTTTGGACCATCTCTTCTAAATTTACGTAATGTTGCAACTCAATAATGTCGGCTATGCCTCAGTGCAACCCACTAAAAAATCTAGCCATGGTGGCTTCCTACCTCATCAAGAATTCTATCTCTTTGAAATAATCTTCAACACTTTAGGATCCTTAAGTTAATCCTTGCAATCTTTGATAAAGATCCCTGTAGTAATGTGATGGAATGAACCTTCTCCTTATGGCCACCTTCAAGTTTGTCCATGTCCTAATTAATCTTTCATCGGCTTTTCTTCAGCTCGTTACAATTTGATCCCACCAAATGAGGGCATAATTGGTGAACTCAAGGATTGCTAGCTTTATCTTTTGCTCTTTTATGTACCGGTAGCAATCGAACACCATTTCACTCTCCTTTCCCACTTAAGGTAAAGCTCGGGGTTGGATCAACTCCTTTAAGCTCATCCTCATCATTACGTACTAATTGTTGTTTTGATGGTGGCTCATCAAATAAGTCATCATTATAGTTTGAATAATTGTTTGACAACCTCCATTTAGCTCTTGGGCCACGTTCCCAATCCTTAACCTGACCATCATGTAGCGATGGTTCATCCTTTATCTATGTGGTTTGAGAGGCTTCAACTTTCTCCAACCGGCTGTGCATTCCTTCAATCATTTGAGATATCTATTGCATCTCACCTTAATGGCCTCAAGCATCAACTTCATGTCATAATTTTCTTTGGCTGAACCTGCTTTACAATTGGGCATTTTGAAAAGAAACGGGTGAAATAAAGTGTATGTGTGCAAGTTTATATACATACAAGGTATAAAAAATAAAAATCACTCAAGAAATCTTACCAATCCAAACCAAGTTGTCTTGGATGATTTGGAATGATTCCTATGTTCAACAACCCAACAAATGTAAGTATAATGGCATGGAATTGGGGAAATTGGGTTATGGAATTGATCCGGATGCAAAAGGATAGATTTTGATGAAAGAATGGTTGGGCAATCGACCTAGAGGTGCAGAGTGATCGATTGAGTAGGGCACGAGCATGATCGTGCATGGCACATGCGTAATCCTAACAAGTTTACACAACACAATTGAGTGGCCGTATGTGCAATCGATTGCGAGGCTTAAACTGAAATTGAGTTAGGGGAGTTCTTACATTGTATAGATTTGGACTTTCTTGGGATCGATCGACTATATAGGCTAGGTAAAATTTGTTCCAAACAACTCCCAACAATAAAATTCCCCAACTTCTTTTATTTTCTTCTTCTTTTTCTTCTTTTTTGTATTGATTTTACTTCTTTTCTTTTTGTTTCCTTTTTTTTTCTTTTCTTCTTTCAACCATAAATCCTTAACACCATAATATTCCAACAACAAAATTCACCAACCAATTATAGCACGGCATTTTCCAACAATTTGCCACAACTTCACAAATATTTTCCAACAAATACCAAATCAGAATCTGCCCAAACAAGCTTTAATAGTCCAAACTTTTTTTTTGAATTTTTTGATTTTTGAAGAAAATAGGGAAAGGATGAAATATGGAAACAACAAAAATGGAATCCAACCAACTAACTAGATTTAAGACCCGATTGAGTTGGCTCTGCTGCCACTTTAATGTGAACTGGTGGAAGCAGAGACTAAAAATGGTTGGGAAAATTTGGGGAATTTTATGAAAAATGAAAGTGAGGAAGACAACAAGGAAAATAAAGGGATAATCAATGAGATTGCATAGTTGATATATGAGTAAGAATGAACCTCACATGTGGTAAACCTTTGCGACAAATCAAAATTAAGTAGCTGGAAGACCAAACACTATGCCAGCAAATGTTGGCCATAAACCACCAAAATGCTCCCGAATAACCTAGTTTGACTTGAGCTTGGAAGTGTCAATTCACTCACATACCCTCAAGAACAAGTAATAGAAGAAGAGAGAACAACCTTTTATATTAATGAACTTGGTTGTTTACAAAAGGAGCAATGAATGTATTTAAGGGGGAATACAAGTTAAACTAGTTGGGGGAGGGTGAAAAGACAAAAAAAAGCTTGGAAATTTAGCTCCAAATGGTCTAATTTGAAAAATGGGTCAAAATGAGACCTCCTGCCTATTGTGAGATCGAGCACTCTTTGTGTCGGATTAAGCACGCGGCCTTCATGCATTCTTTCATTACGATCATGGTTGCTCATGATCAATCATGTCCCTAGGTGATCGTAGATACAGAGGGCTTTTCTTCTGGTAGATGATCATGTTCCTCACTTGCCTTATGACCCCAACTTCACCACTATTATTCAACCATTAAAGCTATAGGGTCTTGGGTGTGTATTAGTAGGCAAGCTTGATCTTTCAACTAATGTATTGCTAGCTAAATTTGTGCAACTTCCTTTAACAATCGTGCTACATTTTTCACCTTGAATTTGGCACTAAGTGTCAAAAATGTTCTCCTTTTGCTCATCATCTAAGTCCTCCTTAGCTTGTGTGCTGAGGACCCCTCATGGTAAACAAGTTAATGCCTCCTTGGTTGCTCAACCTTATCATCATCACCAGGCTCATCAACTCCATCTTCTCCTTCACTTTCATCAGTGATGATTTCTCCTATATCATTGAGGGTCATGGTCTTCTTATTTAGACATTGTTTTGCAAAGTGCCCTTGTCCCTAGCACTTGAAATACACAAGGTCTCTATTATGCGAAATACTAGGGGTAGTGTTAGGGTTAGGTATCCTGGATGTCCCTCTTTAGGTGTTTCTTTTGGCTTGGTTGCTCTAGCAATGGGTGGCCGGTCCTCCCTCGAAAAAGTCCTAAGACCTTAGGCACTCGATGTTGGGCCTTCTCGAGCCTTCCTCTTAAGTTGTTTCTCAACCTTGTGGCCTTTTGGACCATCTCATGCAAGTCCACATACTGCTACAACTCAATAGCATTGGCTATGTCATGATGCCATCCACTTAAGAACCTAGCCGCGTTGGCTTCTTGGTCCTCCACCACATCAATTCTCATCATCAACAATTCCATCACCTTGTAGTAGTCTTCAACACTTTGGGTCCTTGTGTTAAGCCTTGCAACTTTTGGTAAGTATCCCCATAGTAATGGGATGGAATGAACCTCCTTCTCATGGCTATTTTTAATTCCGTTCATGTTCTAATTGGCCTTTCACCAACTCTCGTTTGGCTTGCCACTATTAGTCCCACTAAATCACCGCATAATCAGTGAACTCTACAATTGCCAATTTCATCTTTTACTCCTTCATATACTGATAGTAATCGAACACCATCTCTACCCATTTTTCCCATTTAAGGTAAAGCTCTAGGTCGGATTTCTCTTGCAATAGGTTACCTTAAGCGTAACTCCCTTAAACTCATCTTTGTCATCATATTGCCACTCTCCTTTATTACCGTGGCATCTTTTCAACTATATCTTCATTAGAGTTTGTGTAGCTGTCTCGTGACCTCCTTTCACGTCTTGGTCAATGTGCCCAATCCCTAACCCAAACCACTGTGTGGCGATGGGTTATCTGTCATCCTTGTAGTTTGAGAAGCTTCAACTCTCTCTAACCTATCACGTATACCCTCAACCATTTCGGATATCCATTACATTTCTCCTCTGATACCCTCAAGCATCAACTTCATGTCATAATTTTCTTCGACCAAACCCACTTGATTATTGGTCATGTTGAAAGTAAATGGTTAAATGAGGTGTTTGTGTGTGTATGTGTAGGTGTATATATGTTCAATGAATAAGAAATGAAAATCACTCAATGAATCTTACTAATCTAAACCAAGTTGCCTTGAAAATTTTGGTATGATTCCTAAGCTTAATACTTAACAAATGCACATAAAAATGTATGGAATCAAGAAAAAGTGGGCTTGGGATCAATTCAGAAGCAAAAGGATTGATTTGTGATGTTACCTAAAATTATAGTTAATTATGGCATTATATTCAACAAGTTTGGCGATATATATTACGCATGGTAACGTTAAAATTATGTAAAATGGTTGTTGTGTCAAACAAATCTTATGATGGAAGAAAATGCTTAAATCGTCCATGAATTACATTAATGTTGTGCATGTCATCAAGATGATTTCACTCATCGTGAAGCTTGAGTTGCTCACTTTAATCATGGATACCAATCTATAAACAGATTTATCTTTGGCACAGGATGGTTAGTATATCTTAAGGGTATTAAAGACCAATATCTATCTTGATATGAGATAGGGTCATGAGCCCAATGTACCATTTCTTGGATATGTATAGAGGCATGTGTGCAATTTCTTACAAGTAAATAAGGCATTTGTCCTTTGCAATCATTGTTCTATGAGGTGAAAATCTTTGACTAAGGTAATGCATGATCAAAAGGAGTTGCTGATAGATCATTAGTCTCATAAGGTAAAATTGATTTGATTATATGGTTGAGCTAGTGAGTTTGACAAAAAAACATAGCTCTTGCTTGATTGGGATGAAGTAAGAGAATAAGCTTATACAACATAGTATTCATGATTGGGAGGGTTTATGTGATCCATTCACTTTACCTTAGATGGGTTATGATATGGGTTATAGACTAAGTATTATCCATATCCTTTGAATTATGTTCGTCATTGACTAAGGATAAATCTAGAGAGTCATAAATGCAAGATTAAGGCAATTGGCTAGAAGGCTTTAGCAAAGTCGAGGCATGAATGAGGCTTGAGAAGTCACATGGTGGAATTAATTTTATTGCAATTGGATGTGACCCAATAGAATATTTTATTTCTCATTATACTTGTTAATAATGAGATTATTAACTAGAAATATAAAAATCCTTTAATTTAATTAATGGGGATTGATTAATTAAAGGACAAGACCCAAATGAAATTATTTTTGTGCCTGTTGTTAATAATGGATTTATTAACAACTAACATAATGGACCTTTGATGTAGTTAATGAGATTAATTAAATTAAAGGATATAATTTCAGTGGGATTTAATTATTAATTGCTTTAATAATTAATGGTGGAATGGGCTGAAATTAACTTTAAGATCTATGTATAAGTCTAGAAAACCCATTTCATGTGCCATAAGTGGACTAAGAATCCACCCGTACAGATATAGATATAAGGTTGTGTTTTGGACATTAATCAATTAGGAAAAGTTCCAAAACAGAGGGTACTATTCACGCGGATACTATAGTAGTGGCATTATTTATGCTACTATTCACCCGCCCCACTTTGCACAAGAGAGAAAATATTAACTAGCCTCCATAATATTTTCTTTCAATAAACTTCTCTAAGAGCAAAAAGTTTATAGAATTTCACAAATGAGTTTGTGAAGATTCATTGGAGAAGCCTTACCAACACCCTGTTCATGTGGACAAATTAGAAACTGAGACATTATCACAACTTGTGGATCATGAACAGATATATCCAGGAATTTGATTCTAGACAATCATCTATACAACTAAACTATGTTCGAGATTACATGAGTCATTCAAAGACTAATTTTTGTTGCATTGTCTTTAATATTTTGTGTTTTAAATTAAAACATTTTGCATCACAAACCCAATGAAATCCAACAAGGAGACCTCTTCACATATAGTAATGATCAAGTCCATTTCAATATGCGATAGCTGTCTATTTAGATTCTGAGATTTGGCAAATGGATGTCAAAATAACTTTCCTCACATGGTGAATCCATGAAGGAAGGCCATGAGGACGAAGATTAAGTGAAGACCAATATTATTACGCGATGAAAGTATAGGGACTCGTGCACATTTGTATGATCTAATTTTCGGCTCCAATTGGATCTAGAAGTCCAAAATCCTCCATCTTAGTAATTTATTTTATTTTTTGCACATAAGACATATATACATTGTAACTTGCTAATGTGTAAAGTGAAATGTAAAATACATGGGTCAAAAACTTAACTTCCTTGTTTGAGTTGATTTTTCTTCCTTTCTAATATATATTTTTAGAAAAATTTTATATATGTAAGGAGTGAAAATTTGACAAAATTTATAGTTAGAAAATTTCCTTGATTATATATTTATAGTTTAGGCTAGTTTTGGAAAAATTTAATTATCAAATTAAGCCCACATTTGAATAATATATTGCAAGCACTTAAATAATTTGTTACTTTGAATTGTTCAACTGGAGAAGCACAAGAACAAGAGAATAAACAATTATATCTAGTGAAGAAGAAGAAAATGCACCCACTAAGTCATGATAAATTCATAAGATTAATGCACAAACAAGCCCCTTTTATAAGCTGTTTTGACTTCAACTAAGAAACAATTCCAACTATAATTCTATTCAAAATATAGAATTATCTAGAAATTAAGTTCTAACAAGCAAAGACACCAAAATATGGTATTCGTTAAGCACATGAATAATCTACTTTTTAATCTCTTAGGTTTGGAAAGAGAAATTTTTATTTTAGGGTTGAAACTAAATGGAGGTAAATATCTAATGAAAGCCCTAACACTATCTAATTAAGGTGTTTCTCAAAATATGAAAAATTTCAGCTATGAAAAATTTCAGCCTTAGTCACACAACTTCGGGGTTTCACCATTGTAATTGACATTTGGAATTTAATAGTGAATTGCATTAGTTGCAAGTTTATGGGATTTGTTGTGGTACTTTGATGAATGAGTGCATTGTATCTACAAGAAGTGTATTTGAACAAAAGTGAATGAACAATTGTCTATAAAAGTAGGGATTTGGAAACTAAATAGATGGATGGTGTAAAGTTACCCTTAAAAAAAAAAAGGGAACTTCTGCCTTACTCCTATTCTATAATTTGACCTCAGCAATATTCATATGTTTAAGGAGCCAAAAGGCATTGAGGCATTGAAACATCAAATTAGGGCAATTTATTTTGAATGTCATATAGATATTAGAACAGTGTACTTGTGCATTAAAGATGGCAAAAAGTTTAGGAAAGTAACTTACTTTCCTAGCAAACAATGACTAATGGTAACTAAAAATAAGAAAAATCAATTGCTTTTTACTATTAGCGGAACAATAATCCTATATAAGCACATGCTCAAAAATCCTAACTTGCACAACCAAAATTCCAAATTATATGTGGGCCCTATCACAATCAAGCCTAAAATAACCTATTTTTTTAATAAATTGTACAAGAAACATCAATGACCAAAAATATCTTGATCATGGTGTCAAAAAAACCCTTCCATAGTACTAACAAGCTCAAATTCTATGATCTACGAACTAGATGCCCTCAAAAACTATCCCGATGCTGCAATCAAAAGAAGCCCTCACTTTAGAAGTGAATTTCAAGGTTAAAAGAGCCAAAATTGGCGTGCAGAGGGAGCTGCTATTTTCATTGCCTTGACCTCTATGTCATTACAAGTTGCATCCACTACAATGAATGTTATTTTACCTAATTGCTACTAAGATAGTTGATGGTGGTAACACTGTAGGATGCTAATGTAGGTGATGATGTCATCTTGCTAGTATACGAAGTTTTTATGCTCCTCACTCCAAGTTATTCTTCTATCAAAAATCCACTGTCGATGCCTTGTTGGAGGGAATCCAAATTGAGTGTTGTTTCATATTTGAATTTCATCAATCCATTACATTAGATTTATAAATGATCGATCAACTATAGTTGATTAGTGTAATAGCAAATTTGAATTTCACCAATCCATTACATCAGATTTGTAAATGATCAATCAACCATAATTGATTAGTTTCTCTAATTTGTTGTTTGTTAAGTTTAGGCAACAAATTGTGTAGAGTTTGATTTCAATATGTGTTTCCTCAACAAGAAACAAAATTATTATGTTCCTTAGGTTCTTGGTTAAGAATCTTTTTGTGATTTCTAGCAAGATACTTCAAGGAAGCACTGGAAGGTGATATTTATAAAAAGAAAGAAAAGAAGGACAAAACTATTTATTCTAAAAGTTTCTAAACCTAAAAGCATGAAATTCAAGGCCAAAACAAGTCAACATATTACGATTCTAGCAATTTTCTTGGAAAATTTTGTTAAAAATAACTCTATTTTATAGATTTATCACCTTCACACTGAAGATTTTTCAAGTTTCAATCAAATATAAAAGAAAACATGGCGTATAGATTTTCAGAAAAATGTTTAAACTATAATGGTATCTATCGAAAGCATTTTGATTAAAACATTAGTACAACATAGTTATGAAAAAATTAAATTTCATAGTGATTTAGACAAGTTGAAAAATTGAAGAAAATTTCTAATGGGACTTAAGAGTGATTAACCAATTAACACGCAAAAAGGTGCAATATATTTGAAATTGGTACAGGAGTACGATGGAAAAATTAGGTTTACTTGGGGGACTTTACTTTTTGTTTCTTGCTTCCCCATACCTAGGCTTTTATATAGATCTCTTTCCTTTTCCTTTCCAAGTTCCATACAATTTGCTCTATCTAGTAATCTAAGGCTAATGATTTCTCCCTCTATTTAACTAGACTAAAATTGAGATAAAATAGAATTAAACAAAAGCACATATTTAAAGATTATATAGCTAATGTGTTGCGAGATGCTTTTTAACATCAATAGATAATGAGGAATATTTAAGTCATATTGGTTGTATATGTACAATTTTTATATATTAATAAATATTAATTTTTGCATATCAATATTGTAGCAATATCTTATGCATATAAATCTTAAATGGCGTAAACAGTTATATGTGCTTATATGATTGTATTAAGAAACTATATTCATAAGGAATTATGAACATGAAGACATGATTATCTAGAGAAACTCTCATAAACTAAAGATCTTCTATTACAAATGACAACTAACAACTATTTATAGAAAACATTATGGACCATGGGCCCATCAAAGCCTAGTGGGCCTAAATTACATATGGCCTAATTATGAAAACAAAAATACAATAATATAAAAATAAAAATTAACTTTCTTTTGGATCACATCATTCACTTCTTGAGAACAAATTATTCTCAATTCAAGTTTACGTTCACCTGAATTGAATATGAACCTCTAAAAGCCTTTGAATATCTCGTAATAATCTTCCTCCGTGGCTCCAGGGTCAAATATGCAGATGATGTAAAATTCACTTGCAAAAATTTGAATGTGCCAACCCTTAACTCTTTCATCATATGTATCAATCAACAAGAAACAAATGGACATGCATACCATTTAGCTAGTACAATATTCAACTCCTTTAAAACACATGCAAGAAAAGAAGATAAATAGCATTCGAATAGATCTATATATATGAATATTCCTCTATAGCTCGAATTTTTAACCCTAATTCTTTTATCTCCTTTTGTTCTCTCACTGCTTTTTTCCTTTCATGTTTCTCTTCAAATATTGTAGCAATTTCTTCTGCAATCTCTCTTTAATTCTCCTCTTCAATTTCTCTTTCTTTTTCCTCTCTCTCAATATTCTCCTCTCTTCCTTCTGTTGTCTTTCAACATAATCTCTATCCTCTCTAATTGAGATGTTGGTAACAATCGTAGAAACTTAATGTATTGACATCCAAATGAAAAATGATATTTGTTCATAACCTTATTGTGACTAGCTTGTCAGTAGCATTGCCTTGGCGTTCCAAATGAGTTACGACTAAACTACATGGGAACCACATTACATAAAACACCATCCTCATATCTACCAATAAAGAACAAAACAAGAACTCTCTTCATCACCTTGAACTCATTACCAATCAAACATTGCAATTTATAAGACTAAGGATAATTCACTAAAGGCAATAATAATTTATCAACATGAATTGTGCTCACTAAATTTGTACAACTACCACTATCAATAATGCAGCTACAAATTTTACCTACAATCTCACATCTAACAAGAAAAATAGAATCGCGTTACTCCTCAACTCTTGCTCTTTGCAAACATCCTACAAGGTGTACAAATTCAAATGTACATGTATCTCACACAGTTAACTCTCTTTTTTTGAATATTTTTTCACTCCTTTTTTTCCCTTTTGTTTTCCAATTTTTATTTCTTTTTTCCTTTTCTTCTCCTTTTTTTCACATTTTTTCTCCTCTTTTTTTTTTTTTTGGATTTCCCCCCTCTTTTTTCCCACTTTTTTGTATTCTTTTTTCTCATTTTTTTCCTTTTTCTTTATACAAAACTAATTCAAGAAATTAAACAACAAAGGCACAAAATAAATAAAATAGAAAGTAGCCAAAACACAAAAATAAGAAAATAGCCTAGTATTAAGGCCCTAATTAGTCTATCCTGATTTGCCTTTTCTTTTTTATTTTAGGTCCAAGCTATTAGTTCTTGCCCAGAATAGTTTAGCCCAACTCAATTTTTTTTAGGCCTAGGAAGTTTGTTTGGCTAAGCAAGAAGGCAGCCCAAACCCTAATAAACTTTTTCAATTGCAACCGCATTAGGGTTTCTTGAACATGATTGGTGTGTTGAGCAGTGCTCTATAACCAAACCGGATCGATTGGTCAAACTGATTTAACTGGAAACTGACCACTGGTCCGGTCTAGGCAAGAACAAAAACCGCTTGGGCATAATCATTATATAATTAATTATTGTAATCTATTTATTATAGTTAGTTATAGATAATTAAAATATTTTTTAAAAATTATATTGCTTAAAGTTTTCTAATTCCCAATAATCATTTAATGCATTCATATGGAGAATTCATATAAATTAATTTTTCAACTAATAAATATATTTATGGGGAATTCAATAAAATTTAATGACGGAAGACATCATGTCAAAGGCTATCTTTGAAAATCCAAACACATTTATATATATAATACATATATTTAACATATATTATATTAAGAAAATTATATTTATTTGGAGGTACATACTTATATATAAATATACCTTTATATATAGAGTTATATTTATATATATTGGGTCAACCAGTTGAAGAAGTGATTTAATGACCTAATGAAAGATTTGGTTCGATCACTAATCCAGTTTTAAAAACATTAGTGTTGAGAAATGGAAACCACTGGTGGCGGTGCTTCGGGTAGTGTTAGCCATGAACAATGTCCTATGCAACCCCTATAGTCAATGAATTTGGTGATTTGAACTTGGAAAACTGGTGGTGTGATGGCAAGTGCAAAGCAATGATCTCGACTGCGACTGTGGCAACTTCAACATCCTCTATCAGTGACATTTTAGGGCGGTGGCTGAAGCAAGGTGAAATGGCTGGGGAATGGACGACTAATGACTTCAAGTCTAAGGGGACATGGAATCGATAGTAGTTTAGAGGGCTTCTGCGATGGTTGCGACAAAGTTGTTCTTTCTACTTGCTTTGGTTTTTTATTTGAACAACAACGCGGATGGGATGCTAAGTGATGCATCAAGATGGTGGCTGCTTAGAAATGATGGTGATGGTGCAGGAATTTCTTATTGTGGCAATGTTCGATGTTTGAGGTTTGTTGTCTATGATGGCGAATAGCGCCATTCTTGTTGTTTTTAAATTTCTTTTGATTTTTTATTCTTAGAAATTATGTGAAAGATTTTTACCTTTAGAAATCTGATAAAGCTACCTCTTGTGTCATGATTAGGGGCAAAAAATGTGTAAAAGGGATGGGAATAGGATAGGTAATGGTAATCTCAATTTCAATTTTTTGGGGTGTGACCATGCAATAATTGGCTAACCAATGTATTACAATCAAAATCAAACTCAACATATATATATATATTAATACGCTATCATCTCCGTGGAAATCTTAGTTCAAATTTCCATTCTAGAATGACTCGATTTATAAAAATAAAAAATAAAAATTGATTGCACAATTTCTCAAAGAAACTCTCATAAATTGAATAGCATTCTTCAAATATTCTTCTCAAATATCCTTTACAAAAGTTCTGCAACTCCTATTTATAGAAAATAGTATAGGCCGTGGGCCTATTTAATGCCTAATAGGCTTGAATTACGCATGGCCTAATAATTAAAATAAAATAGAATAAAATAAAAATTGGCTTTCTTTTGGATCACATTAGTAATAGTGGTTTAGAAGTGACTAGAAAAGTACTTGTGAATTTCTCAATGGTAATTACATGGATGAGATTTTGTCTGATTTTGTGTCGATGTATGCATTCCATATGTTGCATTGGAGACCATAGAAACATATGTCATGGTGTTAGTTCGATGCCACCAATCAAGATTCTTTTTTGTTCCAAAGTTGATGAGTTACACGAATACCATAGCTAAAAAGAATAGAATTTACATGGCTAAACAATGGGAAGATGAGAGAGCTAAATAGGAAGAAGGAGAGGAAATTTAGAAGGGAAAATAAAAGGCAGGGGAGGACAGTGAGGATTGTGTTGAGAGAAAAAATTAATTATTGATGTATCGGGGAGACTGTTCTTATATGTCACCTATTTCTTCTAGTGAACATAGAATTTGGATTCCTATGGTGAAAACTAGGAACGGCAACTTAATGCCAATCATGCAGAGCTTGCACTTAAACCACCATTGCATTTAATTGACACAGATGAATTTCTAGAGGCTTGCAAAGATTGTGTGAAGCCAAGGGAGTTTTACAAGCTTGTGCTTAATCCAAGTGCCTAAAAATTGAGGATAACTCTCCTTCAAGTGGAGAGATGGTGGTATGATCAACTTAAGCTCATGAACAATAATGGAGCTTGGAGTTAATAATTTGGGCTTAAAGATGCAATTTAGTTTAGGAATTGTATTTGGATATTTTTCATATGTTTTAAGCTCATTAGAGGTTTAATTTATCTATAAATATTTGTTCATGTTATTTTGCAAGACAATGAGTTCTTTCAATAAAGTTTTCTTTTAGATGTGTCCTGAAATTATTTGGTAATTCTAGTTCTTCTAAACAATTCCAAATTGATTCAATTAGGGGTTATTCTTATTGGACAATAATGTATCAATCAACTCTAACGTGTCATAGCTTCTTCAACTTATTTCCACGTATCACATCAAGGATTGTACCATAAGCACAACTAAAAGAGTGTGTGTTTCATGTTGAAATCAAATTTCATGTTGTGTGTTCTGGTTCAAAGATCCAAACTACAATATCCTAATTGAATTAAGTTCCTATGGGGAAAAAAAACCTAGTCAAGACTTGTTAAAATATTAGACTAGTATAAGAGTATCATTAGCGCATATTTTCTCTATTTTGCTTTTCCTAACTTCTAAGCCATTTATACCACTTAAACAACACTCACTATTAATTTTTATGTTTCTCTTTAAGATTTGACATTTTCTACTCATTGAAAATTTCACTAAGATGAGTTTGTTAAGATGAGTTCCAAGTTGAAAATTAACAAATTAAAGTTCAAGGAGTTGCTAGAAATCAAGTACTAAGTGAATAATCAAATGTCAAAAGCAAAGAAGTGCAAGTTTCAATGCTTAAATTAACATTAGGATAGATCTTAGAAGATCAAAATTGACTACGATCAACATTGAAATCAATTTCAACAACTTCTGAGAAGGGGTACATGATTCAATATGAAATGAATAATGTTTCAATTTGCTCTCAAAATGAATCAATAGAACCTTCTTCATTTTAGGCTGGAATTTGTCGATGTGAAAATGTAATTCCGTTGAGTTTCCTTTACTTGATCAAATGCTCAAAAATGAGAAGACTTCTATTGAAGCCTACACACAATAGTAAGGAAAAATTTCATTCATGATACAGGTGCGAAAAGCCTCTTTAAGACCATAGGTCAAAATTTAAAGTGTGAAACATTATCAAGCCTTATCCAATCAACCTTGATTGGCTTAGAGTTTAGTGAAAATGCAAAGAATTTCTAATTTTCATTATGTAAATTGATTGCTACTTCTTGTGCTTAAAGAATACCACATTTTGGTGTTTTTTTTATTTGCATACTTCTTATTATGTGAGAAGGCTAAGTTGTTAATGGAATTATTATTGAAACTACTTCCTAGTTGGAACTTAAACCAGCCCGTTGAGGCAATTCAGAATTTGTCATTGCTCGGGTGTGAATTTCATTCTTTTTCACAAAAATGAGTGTTTATACTCTAATTTAATGTTTCCCAGGTCTATCAATTCGAAGTTTAGTTCTTTTAGCGCAATCCTGTGCTTTGTTAACATTCATTCTCTGACTATATGAGGATCAAAAATTTGATCATACGTTCGTATTAAGGCCAAATAAGGCTTAATACAAAGCAAACTTGTACTATCTTTGATTCATCTTTAGTACTAATAACACCTGTCTCTATTGACTCGAAGCACAGTTTTATCAGTTCTAATCCAAAAAAAAAATGGGGACACTGACAGATGTGCAGGGGTAATCTATCAGTAACCACCTGAAGCACTCTTAAGACTATTTCCTCTATGCAGATATCTTCTTATACACTTCAGTATGAGCATGAATGACGCATTTAGAAGTAGTCTAAAACACACATCAAAAGACAGGTCCCAGTATGATTCCATTATCCTTCACTAGGCTGTTCCTACCCGTATGTCTTTTCTTTTCAGTTTAAGCGATTTTGGTCTAGATGGCTGCTTGAAAGGAAGCCCTACTAGTAGCAGACGTGACATGACATAGGATAAAAGTTCTTCATGGTGTGACAGTGTGAAGTCCAGACGTGCATACTTGAGCGGATGTGAATGTGAAGTCTAGAGCTCATTGGCACCTTTTGGGCTTCCCAAGTCATAATTTGGTGCCACATCCCATCATTCAGCCCTTCCAACATGTACAAATGGTTGTTAAACCCCCAATTAAGAATCGAATGGGTAAGGACATTCTTGAACATGCGGGCCCTCGCCCTTGTGATTGGTTTGGGTGGCAACTTGAGGGGATCTTGTCATAGGATGTGTACACAGTTTGCATACAATAGAAGTATACACACAGCCACACAATTTTTGCCATTTGGGACTATATATGGGTTTAGTCTTGTAACTCCTATGGATTTGTTGTCATTACTTAGTAGTGAGCAAGTTAATGCAAATGGTAAGAAGAGAGCTAAATTTGTGAGATCCTAACATGAGAAGGTGCACCAAAATTTGAAGTGAAAACACAACAATTTGAACAACAAGCCAACGAAGGGTGCAAAAGGTCTTATTTGAACCCAGTGATTAGGTGTAGGTTCATTTTAGGAAAGAGAGGTTCTCACAATAGAGGAAGACAAAGCCACACCCTAGAGGAGATGGTACATTTAGGTTTTTGAGAAAAGTTGGAGACAACGCCTACAAAAGTGAGCTACCTAGTGAATACAATGGTAGTGTTACATTTAATGTTTCTGATTTGCCTCCATTTGATGCAGGTGATTAGAAAGACCTAAGGTTGATGGAACAACCTTCTCAAGAGGAGGGGAATGATATGGATATCTTGGGACAAGTTTCCCTCTAGCTACGACTTGAACCCATACCAAGATTGAGGACCTACACATTCAAGAATACCTTACCCATTTCATGCTTAATTAGAGGTTTGATGATCATTTGTGCATGTTGGAAGGGCCCAAGGAAGGGACGTTATATCAAATTTTGATTTGAGAAGCCCAAGAAGTACCTAGGAGCTTTGCAAGCATGATTTAGATCAGCTTAATTGAGCTAGGCTAGTCGGATCGACATTAGAGAGTTTTAGAAATTATGATCGCATAAATTGCAATCAAACCAAAGCGGATGCACTCGACAGGGATTTAATAGGCATTCTACATTTATGATCCCCAAGGGTGCAATCGATCGCCAAGAGAGCAATTGCAAATCTAGTATGCCAGCCAAAGGCAGCGCACTCTATCCAGCAAGGCAGGCGCATGATCGTGCAACAAATGAGAAGTAACATTTTGACCATTTTGAAAATTTGACCATTTGGAGCCTAATTTTTAGGGTCATCTCCATCATTTCAACCCTCCCCTAGCTGGTTGTTGGCTTGTAACACTTAAATACATTCCATTACACTTTGTACAACAACTTAGTTCATTCAATTCATTAAGAACATTCTCTCCAATTTCTTGCTTGTTGTTTGTGAGTGTGTGAGTGAATCAACAGTTCCAAGCTCAAGTCAAATTGGTTCATTTGTGTGTGTTCCAATGGTTTATGGCCAACACTTGCCAGTGTAATGTTTGGTTCTTTTGTAACCTAAGAAATAAATTTGTTGTAAAGGTTAACCCTAGGTGAGGTTAATTGTTACTCAATTTATTTTTGTGTAGTTTAACCAATTATTCCTTTATTTTCTTGTTTTTCCTTTATTTTTGTTTCCCATATTTTCCAAACATTTTTTGATCTATGCTTCAACCAGTTCACATAAATAAGGATCATTGGTGTAATAGGATAGTTCTTATTTGATTTTAGTTGCTATGGTGTAATAGATGAATTATTTTGGAATAAATGCAATGTTATGGTTTATATGCCTTAATATTTTGGGCTTTTGTATTTACTAAGATATTTTCTCATAGATACTACCATGTTGTAACCTCGAGTTGCAGATGTGACACTAGACAACATTTTGGTGAGTAATAATACTCCTTTGGTTTCTAGGATTCAAGATTGTGATATGTGTGCAAGTCTGCATTCTACACATGAGTGTTGTCAAGTGTCTATAAGAGGTAGTCTATTGAAAAAGGAAATTAGATTATCTGGAAGACAACTTGGGAAAGTGAAGCATCTTGCCACCAAAACTAGGAGATTCAGGGAGTTTTTTCATCCCTTGCATTATAGGAACTATTTCTTTTAACCATACATTATGTGTTGTAGGTGCTGGCGTAAATGTTATGTCTTATTCAACTTTTTAAGCACTAGGCATAGAGTTAGTAAAGCCCATAAGGATGCTAGTGGAGCTCTCTGAAAGGTCCACGAAAAGGCCTATAGGGTTGGTGGAAAATGTGATAGTGAAGGTGAGTAACTTAATTATGACTACAGATGTCATTATGTTAGATATGGAGGTTAAGAAGGATCCTTCCCTTATCTTAGGGTGTTCACTTGCAGCTACCATAAGAGCATTGATTGACATTGAAAAAGCAGCTTAACCTTATATGTTGGCCCCAAATGAAGTAACCTTTTTGACGTGTTCTACACTTTCCATCACTCACACACAAAAGGTGAAAGAAAATGTTACTATGCTACACACAGTTGATGATTCTACTAACAAGTCTAGTGATGCAACTATTGAAAAAGAAGACAAAGTGTAGGTACAAGGTATGAGTGAAAAGCAAGTTTGGGATAAGAGTTGAAGGAACCATCTTAGCACATGGATAAAGAAGATAAGCACATGGGGAAGAAGAAAAGGGCAAAAAATATATATATATATAGAAAAGGAAGGGAAGAAAGAGGCAAATAGTTAAAGCTCATGGTGGGTTGTGGATCTCCAAGGCTTCAATTAATCAACCATAACCATGAAGACTATGTCAGTTTATAGACATTAAATACAGTGCTTCTTAGGAGGTAAGCCAAACCCTTTTAATTGCTTTTAGTAGTTTGGTTTTTGAGTTGTTTTAGTTTGTGTGTTTGCATGGAGATTATTTTGAGTCCACTTTTCTTTTAGTAGTTTGGTTTTTTTGTTCACATAAAAAGAATTCCAACTACTTAAGAAAATTATGAGGCTAAAAAAAGATTGAAAATAATAAGAGTGGGGGAGAAATAAAAGAAAAGCATTTTAGTTCCACATAAGTTGTTTACTGATCTTGTTCCATGGAGAGTTAGTTAATGCTTAGAGTAAAAAGCCCTTGAATTGGTTATCATTGAATTGCTATAGAATCATCAAGAGATTAAACTGATCGAGGGTTGAAGAGTGGCACACACTCACAAAACTTAGGTTGGAATAACTTGGGTTAAGGGTGTTGTGATCTTGAATGATGTTGAACTATGAGACGTATCTGTACTTTGATCTCAAAAATTAAGATCGGTGGCCAATTTCATGCTCTGTGTGACCTCGTGAATCAATAATTCAAATGGGAGTAAAAGCAGTTTGCTTGAGGACAAGCAAATGAGTAAGTTTGAGAGTGTGATAACATGTGATTTTGTAGTGTATTTGTACCACATTGTAATTAATTTTTATATGTAATTGAGGATAAAATGGCTACACTATGTTTGCATGTATGCCATGATGTGGAGCTCCAAAGGTGAGGTCCCCTCGAGTTGCAACCTGGACCCATCACAAGAGTAAGGACCCACATGTTTAAGAATGCCCTTACCAACTTGATGCTTAATTGGAGGCTTAGAGATCATTTGGACATGTTAGAGGGGCCTAAAGCAAAGGAGTGGCATTAAATTTTGACTTAAGAAGCCTAAGAAGTACTAAGGATCTCTGTAAATATGATTTAAATCAACCCTAATCGAGACATGCTAGTTGGATTGACATTGAAGAGTTTCAAAACTTACGATCACATGGAGCATGATCAAGCTAATTGGATGCAATCAATAGGGAAATGATAGGCATTTTGTACTTATGATCGCCTAAGGACGCAATCGCACCCACAAAATGCAACGAAAGTAGTGCGTTCAATTTAGGAAGGTAGGCACTCGATCATGTAGTAGGCAGGAAGTCACATGTTAACCCATTTTTGAAATTTTGACCATTTGGAGCCTAACTTTTTAGGGTTATTTCCATCATTTCACCCCTGCCTAGCTACTTTTAGCTTATATCACTTAAATACTTACTTTTACACCTTGTATAATAACTTTTGGTTCATTCAATACATTGAGAAGATTCTCTCCATCTTTGTTGCTTGTTGTTTGTGAGTGTTAAGTAATTCAACCTCTAAAACTCAAGTATTTCATGCCCAATATTTGTTGGCATGGTGTTTGGTCTTCTAGTTATATATTTTTGATTTGTTACAAAGGTTTGTCCTATGTGAGGCACATCTTGGTTTGTTGATTATTGTACAGTCTTGCTAATAATCCATTTATCTTCTTGTAATCTTTCTTATTTTTATTTTCCCATAATTTTTCCCGAATTTCCCAACCATTTTCAATCATTGCTTACACCAGTTTGCATCAATCAGTATCAAAGCCAATTAATTGGGCCCCTAAATCCAGTTTGTTAATTGGATTTCATATTTGGTGTTCTCTATATTTTAACTTTTTTACTTTTCCATCTTTTCCCAATTTTCTTGGAAAAAAAAGCATATATATATATATATATATTGGGCTATTTGGAGCTTCATTTTGTTGGAAATATTGTGCTATTGTTGAGACTTGTGCTTGTGGTTGAAAGAAGAGAAAAGAAAAGAAGTGGAAAAAAATCAGTACAAAAAAAAAAGAGAGAAAGAAAAGAAGAAAATTTGGTGAGTTTCTGTTATCAAAAGTCATTTGGGACAAAATTTTTGCCAAAACTTGTTGTCGGATTGATCTTAAAGGAGTTTAGTTCGAGCGCGACATTAGAATTTTCCCAACCCTATCCCAGTTTAAACATCACGATCAATCGCACCTCACGCTACTCAATTGCCCTGCATTGTTTTCCTAAGATTGCGCACACTTAGCTCAATCATGTATGCTTGCCTTGCCAATTCGGCCATTGTTTCACCCAAGATTGATCTTTATGCATCTAGATCGATCCCTAAGCCTAATCTTCCCAATTCCACAACACTTTAGGCACATTTGTTGGTTTGTAAGCCTAAGAATCATTTTGAATCATTCGAGGCCACTTAGTTTGGATAGGTAAGATTTCTAGAGTGATTTCATTCCTTGTTCATTGTGTATATACAATCTTGCACATACACACAGACATAGAGACACACCCCTTATTTCACCATTTTCTTTCAATATGTCTAATAGTCAACAAATTTAGCCATAGAAAATTATGACATGAAGTTAATGCTTGACGCTATTAGAGGTGAAATCTAACAAATATACTAAATAGTTGAGGCATGCATGACTAGTTGGAAAGGGTTGAAGCCTCTCAAACCACAATGACAAGGGATGACTTGTGGCCACACGGTGGTTAGATTAGGGAATAGGAATGTAGCCCAGGAGTAAAATAAAGGTCGCAAAAAAACTATTTAGACTTTAATTAAGACATATTTCATGGCCACCGCAACGACAAAGTAGGAGATTAAAGCATGATGACAAAATGAGCTTAAGGGGGTTAAGCTAAAGGTGCCACCATTCCAAGAGAGATCTAACTTGGAGCTTTACCTTAAATGGGAATGAAGGGCAGAAATGGTGTTCAATGGCAACCGGTATAAGGAGGAGCAAAGATGACACTAGTAATCCTCAAATTCACCGACTATGCTGATGTGAACTGGCAGAAGCAAGGATTGAAGATGGTTTGGAAATTTTTGGAAAATTAGGGAAAATGGAAACAAAGACAATAACCAAGAAAATAAAAGGATAATTGACAAGATTGGACAATAATCAACCAAGTAAGAACGCATCTCACATGGGGTAAATCCTAGCAACAAACCAAGACTTGTAAAATGGGAAGACACGTCGGCAAATGTTGACCACAAACCATCAGAAGCAAGCCGAATGACCAAATTTGATACTTAAGCTCAAGTGTTGAAATCACTCTAATCACTCAAACACGAAGTACGAAAATTGAAAGAGAACTTCTTCGTTTGAAGAGAATTTTCCAGATGCATGGTTGAAGCTATCTTAGAAATGCAAGGGAGGGAGTATATGTAGTGCTACATGCCCAAATCTAAAAATTACAAGTTGAAATTACAAAAATGCCCCTTAAAAATGCGCTCCAACAGCTAAAATTTCTGAAGAAAGGTTTTCATGTCATGCATTAGATGATTATGCTCAAAATTTTGACAATCAAATGTTCTTCCAATAATTTCCAAATGACACTTCAAATAGAATTTGGCAAAATTTACACAAGAAGTCAAGGTGCACATAAAATTCCTAAAACTTTGACAAGCACATTCCTCATCAACGAAATGCAAATGTTCACCTCCCAAACTGAATTTTTCAAGAGTTGTATAACATTTAAGGTGCACAAAATGTCCTAAAAGATTTCCATGTCACGTAATAGACAAGTAAATGCAGATCTACACTTCCCACAAATTGTAATGACTTTAACCACTAGTATTTCAATGGATGCTCAAGGTCACACAAATTATCACCAAAGGAAGAGAATTGGTCATAAATTGGAAGATGAACTACAGCATACAAATCACAAGAATCATCATAAAGATCATGCAAATTTTGTATATGCTCAAAGTTCATTAATTTGGGATACAAGGTGATTGGGAAAGCAAGTCCACCAAATAAGCTATTAACTTTATAATCATCAAAAACAATCCATGGAATAATAAATATAGAGATGTTACCATATACTCCCAGGTTTCTCTAGTATTTAGCTTTGGAGCACTTCCACCTTTGAGTTCCAATGTCATGGAGTCGTGGGAAGCTACTTCACTACTCAACCAACGATGTGTTTCCACTTTCCTATACAAAAGACATAGAAAACATAGAGAGGGAAAATGTGACTTTATATTGTATAATCAAAATTTCTTTACAATTCAAAATTTCATTGTTCTCTTTCCCTCGCATTTTTTCTGCACATCTCACTCGCTATCTAAGAAGCACTCTTTACAAATTCCACTCTCAAGCTCTTCTCTATTCTTCCCTCTTTCCAATTCTAGCTTAGGTAGACTTAAGCCCATCGTACTTCCTTTAGGAATAAGGATACCATGGCAATCTCTTGACTACCCCAAAGAAAAGAAATCCTATGGTGACACCATCAATGTCACCCTCCTATGAAATCACCAAGGTCATCCCCACAAAATATCACTTGCTTGTGTTGGAACTAATCTCATACAACCTTATCGACATACCCCAATTTATGGTCATGTACATCGAGATCAAATGCAAGTCAAGGTAAGCTTCTTGTCATGTCATCCCTATCCTTCACCAAGATCTTTGGATCAAACACAAGGAGGGAAACTCCCTTTGCCCTTACACATGTCACATAATAATCATGTGCAATGGATGAGTGACATAGAGTGCCAAACTTAACTTTCGAAGTCTTGTACAAGGATGTACATGTGAGCTTCAATGCTGACAAAAAATCCAAGCCCAGCAAATTGTATATAGGTGAAGATGGCAGTGGTAAATCAAATAGGGCGACATATACATGACTTTGTAGAAGTTTAAGCTCCTACTCATTTGCTTGTCCCTTGTTCTTAAGCGAGCTTCATTCTCTGCGTTGACTTCTAAGGCTTCTTCCTCCTCAACTATCGCATAATTGGCCATGACTTCATTCTTCTTCATTTCTTTCTCTTCAACTTTCCCAAATCTTGGTTCATTTGCTTCAAATTCCTCTTGCTCAATTTTCCTCCTCGCACTCTGATGCTCATCTTTAATCCCCAATTTTATCTTTGTTGTGGCCTCTTTCATAATTCCTCAACTCCTAGTCTAATTGCCTCCATTTCTTTTTCCTTGGGTTTTCCCTTCTCTTGAAAGACTCTACTTGATGGTTCCAACTCCATGGATGGGATTGGTTTGGTCTTTGCACAACCACCAAGCTTAAGGAGAATGTCAACCTTTTCATTTAAACACATGTTCATAAAGTGTCCCTGTCAAAAACAATTAAGGTACTTTTCTACATCACATGTCATAATGTACTCAACCTCAATGGTAGAGTCTGTAGTCATACTCAATTTGGAACTTTTCAACTTTTTGCTCCACCATTGTGAGTAAAGATAAACGTAAAGATTGACTTTCTATCATGTACATTTAACTGAAAGTTAGAGTTGGTATATCTATCTATTCTTAGATCTCGATCTCTATACATAATTTTAATATCCTTACTTTTTCTACTTGTACCACTTACAACGTAGGTGATATTTAACATTATGTATAGTATTAGCGTATGGAAAGCCTTTTATGCTCCTCTTCTTATTAGCTGTGTTTGGACACATAGACTTTGAGAGATAGATGTTGTGCCTGAATAGTAGCAATCCTCTCATAGAGGCTTTCATATTGAACTTTTTTAGTATTTTGTCCATGTAAAAGGCTTGAGCTCTAGATGCGAATGCCCAAGATATAAGTTGCTTCTTCCAAGTCTTTCATAAAGAATATACTAGATAACCATATCTTCACTAGCATTAGCATCCTAACATCATTCCTAATTAACAGTATGTTATCCAAATACAATACTAGGAATGTGATGGCACCCCCCACTAACCTTTATATAAATACACTATTCATCCTCATTTTTTATCAAGTTAAACAATTTGATGCCCCTAATTAAAGCCTTAGCAAATGTTAGCATACTTTATAAGATTCCTCTTGGACTTCAAAACTGCATAGTTGCAATATGTAAATATCTTCCTCCAGCATCCCATTAAGGAAACTAATTTTAACGTCCATTTGCTAAATCTCATAATCCAAATTAGCAACAATCACAAGTAAAATTTGAATGTATTTAACCATTGCTATAGGTGAGAAGGTCTCCTTATAGTTAATTCTCTTCTTTTAACTATAGCCCCTCACCACAAGCCTAGCTTCATAGGTCAGTAGTTCTTCAGTTGAACTAATTTTCTTCTGGTACAACCACTTGCATCTGATGGGAACTATTCCCTTAGGTGGATCTACTAAAGTCTATACTTGATTTTCATGCATTAAATCCATTTAAGACTGTGTAGGCTTTAGTCACTTGGTCGAGTCTTGATCCAACATTACTAGATCGAAGATAGATGGGATATCTTTATGATTAATATATCCCATAGAAATCAGCGTTTATCCATTCTCTAGGATCTAACCATATCACCCCAATGCTTAAGAGATTCTGAACTGTCATCACTATACTTGCATTTTAGAAGGTAGTTTTTGAATAGAAGTTTGTATTATTAGCTTTGCTGTCTTGCTCCTCATGCTCAAGTCCCTTGAGAACCATTGTTCCACTTTAATACTTTCCCAAATAAACTCTTCTTTGAGAAAGTATGCTTGATAACCAACAACAATTCTATTATCCTCGGTTAGGTAGAACTCATATCCCAATTAATTCTTCGGATATTTTCAAAAGTAGCTGATAACGAACTTTGCCTCTGACTAATCTATCTTTCTCTTCTTAAAGTAAACCAGACCTCCCCAAATCTTTAAATGCTTAAAGCTTAGCTTTCTCTAACTCCACATCTTATGTAGGGTTAACGGAACAGACTTAGAGAGAATCATAATCAAAATATGTGCAGTAGTGAGAAGGGTGTCCCTATAGAGATATGGGAAAGCTAGTGATGTTAATCATGGATCAAACTATGTCCAACTGTTAGGTTTAAATAGGTTTGGGATTGGATTTTAAAACTTTAAAAGCAAGAAATGATAATAAAAATGCAGTTGACTCACATACCAAAACCATTCTGCATTTGCCACCAACACACACTAACTGAGAAGGACCGAAGAAAACTGAAAAGAATGTACCTTTGGAATCACATTCCAATGGGTGTGCTTGCAATCCTTGGGTCGTGACCCTTAAATCCTGACCTCTAGTTTGTCCACACAATTGTTGTGATGAAGAGTGCCTTCTACAACTTGCAAAGCGCCATTTGTAAGACTCTAACGCAAACTCCTTTAGGTTAGAAGACTTTTGGCGACAAGAAGAATAGGAGAGGTTGGCTAGAATAATGTTTCTTCTTGCTTGATGCGTGGAACACGAAAATTATATAATATTTTATTCTTAGAACTCTTCTAAAATATATATTTATATTTAAGACACTAAAGCACACTAGTCATAGGCTTCATGAGCTTACTATGTGGACCTGTGGTAATTATTGGCCCATGAACTTTTAGTTATTAAAATCTTTAATACTTGTAGCATATAATTCTTAATTATTAAAATCTATTAATAATTAAGGCCCATCTGGACTCCTCTCTATTATAATTAAGGTTTAATGAAATTATATCCTTAAACTTAATTAATCTCATTAATTAAATCAAAAGATATCATGTTTCTAGTTAATAATGATATAATTAACAAACATGATTGACATTAAATAATTCCATTTGTTTCTTGTCTCTTTAATTTAATTAATAGAATTAATTAAATTAAAGTTCTCATTGTGCTTCTAATTAATAAACACCATAAAAATTTATTTGGTTCAACTCAATTGTAACTAAATAAATTATATTACTCACCAACGGATCACATTGTTTCATCCTAATCATGAGTATCATGTAGTATAGACCTTTTATCTTACTTTGTTTCAATTGAGCCAGGGTCACAAGTTTAGTGAAACTCACAAATTCGATCATATGATCAAATGGTATTTCCTTATGAGACAAATGTTTCTATTAAAAACTCCTTTCTAATCACATATTACCTTGGCTAAGGATTTCTATCTCATAGAACACCAACTGCATAAGACAAATGCCTTACTTATTTACATGGAGACAAATCCTTTATTGAATGCACATATGCCTCCGTATGTATCTAGATTACAATACATTGGGCTCATGATCCTTTCTTATACTAGGAAAAATATTGGTCCTTAATGCTTTAATAACACGTTGATCATCATGCTCATATGATAACCATGTCATATGTTGTCTGAAGTCTATGCAGACTTAAGATGATCACAAAGCAAGACGTTGATAGTTAAGAGTAAACTCCATGCTTCTGCTTCATTTTAAGAATCATTATCAAATGTTCATTCTCCAATAATGTATCTACATACATGTATTCTTAAATCTCACATTGACCGACATGACACTCACTATATAAATACAATGATGTGAACTGGCAGAATGGGAAAAGTTGGGGAATTTTATGAAAAATGAAAGTGGGGAAGATAACAAGGAAAATAAAGGGATAATTAGCAAGATTGCACAATAGTTAACTAAGCAAGAACGTATCTCACACAAGGTAAACCCTTACAGCAAATCAAAATTATGTAACCAAAAGACCAAACACTACACTGGTAAATGTTGGCCATGAACCACCAGACACGCCCGAATGACTTAGTTTGACTTGAGCTTGGAAGTGTTGATTCACTCACACATTCTCAAGGAACAAGTAATGGAAGAAGATAGAACAATCTTTTGTATTAATGAACTTTGTTGTTTACAAAAAAGAGCAATGAATGTATTTAAGGGAGAATACAAGCCAAACTTGCTGGGCGAGGGTGAAAAGATAGAATTATCCTTGGAAAATTTGCTCTAAATGATCAAATTTCAAAAATGGGTCATATAAGACTTCTCGCCTACTGTGTAATTAAGTGCTAGCTGTGTTGAATCGAGCACAAGCCTTCATGCATTCTATCGTTATGATTGCAGCTCCTTACATCAAATTCACGCATGTTGGGATGTTCCAAGGATGGGTAGTGGCATTAACTTCTAACTTGGGAAGCTCAAGAAATGCCAACGAAATCTGTAAGCACATCTAGACCAGCTTAGATCGAGCCAAGTCACTCTAAATTGACATTAAAGAGTTTGCAGTTGAGTCAGAATGGATGTGTTCGTCCATTGAAAGTTAGGCTCTCTGTTATTATGATCACCCACTGGCATGATTGATCCTAAAGTGTCACGATCGTGACTATAAAATGCATGAGAATAGTGTGCTTGATCTAACATGATGAACGCTCAATCGCACAGTAGGTGAGAAGTCACATTTTGACCCATTTTAAGCCTCAATTTCAGAGCTATTTTTGTTATTTCACGCTTCCCCTAGCTAATCTTGGCTTGTACTCGCCTTAAATACATTCATTGCTCATTTTGTACACAGTTAAGTTCATTTAATACAAAGATTGCTCTCCTTTCCAACATTACTCGTTCTTTAAGAGTGTGTAAGTAAATCAACACTCTTAAGCTCACGTTAAATTAGGTCATTTAGGTGTATTTTGGTGGTTCGTGATCAATATTTGTTAGCATGGTGTTTGGCCTTCCAATTGCACAATTTGTTTTATTGCAAGGGTGTACGTTGTCTTAGGTATATTCTTGCTTGGTTAACTATTGTGTAATCGCATAGATTATCCCTTTATTTTGCTTGTTATCTTCCTTTTCTTAATTTTTCATAAATTTCCCAAATTTTCCTAACCATTTTCGATCCTTCCTTCTAACAATTCAAATCACCTTTTCTAGCAATTCCCCCACTTGATGTTGTATCTCCTTGGCCTCTTTTGGGCTCACCTTGTAAGCAAGTTGATTTGAAATTATAGCTCCGGGCACCAAATCAAACTGACGTTCAATCCCACTAATGGGGAGCAAACTACAAGGCAACTCCTCTAGAAATACATCTTCAAACTCCTACAAAAGTGGAATAATAGAATCGAGGAAGGATGTGGCAACATTGAAAAGCATCAAGCTCTATTTGTTCAATAATAATAACATAGGACTCTCATTTTCACAAGCTCTCCTCACATCCCTCACTCTTATTATCTTACACCCTTTTGCTCCCTCTTGCACTCTCTCTATTTTCTTTTCACTCTCTCATTGTTTGGCTCTTTTCTTCTCCTCTCCTCTCAATTTCCTATTCTTATCAAGTTCTATTTATATTAGTTTTGCAAATACACGTGGTCTGCATGGACTTGTTTACGAGACAATGGTGCAAATGTGACCTTCCTACCACTAAAATGAAAGGTGTACCGATTGGTGACCCTATTATGGCACATCCATCGATCAAATTGCCATGACCGCCCTAAAAGGATATTGCCTACTTACATGAGCACCACATCACATAAGACTTCAGTTTCATACCCACCAATCTTCAATGGAACCCATACTTGCTTAGTGGCCAAACTTCACTACTATTGTTTAACCATTGAAGCCAGTAAGGTCTGAGATTGGCAAAGGTAGGCGAGCTCAATTGTTCAACCAATGTGCAGCTAGCAACATTAGTGCTACTACCTCCATCAATAATCACACTACAAGTCTTACCCTAGATTTGGCACCAAGAGTCGAAAATCATTCGAGTCCTTCTTAGCTTGGGAACTAAGACCTAACGTGCTTATCGGTGCTCTTCCTTGGCCCTTTCTCTTGGGTTACTTCTCTACCTAGATTGCCTTTTAGACCATCTCATCTAAGTTCATATAATGTTGCAACTCAATGATGTTGGCTATTTCTTGGTGCAACCTACCCAGAAACCTAGACATGGTGTGTTGCCAATCTTCCACCACATTGGCTCTCAACATTAACAATTCCATCTCTTTAAAGTAATCTTCAACATTGAAGGATCTTTAAGCTAATCCTTGAAATCTTTGGTAGAGGTCCCTATAGTAGTGTGTTGGAATGAACCTCCTCCCCATGGCCACCTTCAAGTCTATCCTAGTCCTAATTGGTCTTTCATTGGCTCTCTTTTGGCTAGTCACAATTTGGTCTCACGGAATGAAAGCATAGTTGGTGAATTCAAGAATTAGTAGCTTCATCTTTTGTTCCTCCATGTACCAGTAGTAATCGAACACCATTTCTGTCCTTCTTTTCCACTCAAATTAAAGCTTCGAGTTAGATTTCCCTTTAAATGGTGGCTCATCGAACATATCATCATTGTAGTCAGAATAGTTGTTTGGGATCTCCATTTTTGCTCTTGGGCCATGCTCCTGGTCCCCAAACTAACCATTGTGTGGCAACAGGTCATCCCTTGTTCGTGTAGTTTAAGAGGCCTCAACCCTCTCCAACTAGTCATGCATTCCTTCAACCATCCAAGATATCCATTGCATGTCACATTGAATGGCCTCAAGCATCAATTCCATGTCATAATTTTCTCTAGTTGAAGCTACTTAACTATTGCACATTTTAAAAAGAAAAGGGTTAAATAAAGTGTGCTTGTGCAAGTGTATACACACACACACAGACACAATGTACAAGGAATGAAAATCACTCAAAAAATCTTACCAATCTAAAACAAGTTGCCTCAGATGATTCGAAATGATTCTTAAGTTCAACAACCCAACAAATGCACGTAGAATGGTGTGGAATTGAGAAGAGTGGGTTGTGGGATGATCTGGATGCAGAAGGATCAATCTAGTTTGAAAAGAAAGGTTGAGCAATCGATCTTAATGAAGGGCAATTGATTTGGACAAAGGCACGCATGCAAGATCCTAGGAAAGTGTATGTAACGTGAACAAGTGGTAGTAGGCACGATCGATCGGGACACTTAAACTATGGCAGGGCTAAGAAAGATCTTATGTCGTGCTTAATCCAAACTCCCTCAGGATCAATCCAACAACATGGTTGGGTGAAAATTTGTGCTAAACAACTCCCAA
This sequence comes from Avicennia marina, assembly GCA_019155195.1. Lineage (NCBI taxonomy): Eukaryota > Viridiplantae > Streptophyta > Magnoliopsida > Lamiales > Acanthaceae > Avicennia > Avicennia marina. The sequence goes on from CM032778.1 coordinate 6,991,441, forward strand.
AAAGGAACTTTACCAATTTTCTTCCATTTTTTCTTCTCTTGTTTTTGTACTGATTTCCTAGTTCGTTTTCCTTGTTTCTTTTCTTCTCTTTTTTTTGGACATAGCACCCTCTTTGTGGACACGAAACTCGTACTTAACCAGTACTAGTTATTAAAAACTTAATTATGGTGTGTTACAACTCACATCAAATTTTGGCGCCATTGCTGGTCAGAGTAATGAGTGCTATTGCATATTCTTAGGGCGTACTAGATTAGACCACCATTTCTTTATACCATTTTTTTAGTTTATTGCTTTATTTATTAATTGGTCTTTAACATTGTGCACATGGAAGACACACCACCATTGCATGCGCTAAAGTCAACATGCAGAGTTGGTGGATTTTGATCTGAAGATCAAACAAACGCTCCAACACAGTGAAGACAACTGCAAACAATCAGACATGGAAAACCATTAGCACATACCACCAAATCCTTCCAGCACCAATTACGACTTGGCAAGAAATGGTTAACAAATTTTTGTCTAAATTTTTTCGGCTTGCTAGAATTGTACAATTGCGCTTCGAAATAGGCACCTTTAAGTAGGTAGACTCTGAAACACTCCCCAAAGCCTAGGAGAGATTTAAAGAACTACTAAGGAAGTGCCCACAACATGGATACCCAATCTTGCTTCAAATTCAGACGTTTTACAGTGGTGTTAATGGGAACATGCGAACTGTGTTGGATATCGCAGCTGGTAGCACCCTAATGAACAAAAGGCCAAAAGAAGCTTGGAATCTCATTAAAGAGATAGTGTCAAATGCTTACCAGTAGCCTTCCGAGAGATCTGCCACCTGGATAGTAGCAAAAGTTCATGATATAGATATTTTTACTACTTTAACTGCTAAAGTCGATTTGTTTACATGAAAAATTGATAGTTTAAACACCAATACTAATCTGTGTATTTCTTCCATACAGGTCTGTGACATATGCTTTGGTCTGCACCCAACCCATGAGTGTCAGGAGGGCAGTACTAGAGGAAATCAATTGGAGATGGAATAGATGAACTATGTAAATAGCCAGAATTAGACATAGAATAATCCGTACTCTAATAAAAACAACTCGGGCAGGAGGAACCACCCAAATTCTCATGGAGAAACCAAGCAGGTGTGTCCAACCCCCCAAGCCTATAAAGACTAGTAGCACTAAACCTTCCATATCAAACACAAGAGAAGAAATAACCACTAGAAGATATAGTGGGTAACCTAGCCAAATCCACCCAAGAAATCATTGGAAACTTGGCCAAAAATAAGTCAGGATTAAATGAACAGAACTAACTTAGTATTTCAGAATCAACAGGCATCACTAAACAATTTGGAGCAGCAAATTGGGCAATTAACAAAAGACGTAGCATCACGACCCTAAGGAACACTTCCCAGTAATGCAAAGGCTAACCCAAGGGAGTAATGCAACGCAATCACCTTGAAAAGTGGGAAATAGCTATAAGAGTTACCCCATAGAATGGACAACTGAGACAATGGTGAAGTGGAAAATGGGTCTAGTGAACAAGTTGATAAAGGGCAAAAGGATGCCAAATAAAAAGTTTATCACCTGTTAAGCCCTACAGACTACCCCTTCCGTACCCACAGAGATTAAAGACTGCACAAGAGGATAAAAACTTCCTTAATTTTTTATATATATTCAAGAAACTTCACATTAATATTCCGTTTGTAGAAGTGCTAGCACAGATGCCAAGCTATGCAAAGTTTCTGAAGAAAATCCTCTCCAAAAAGGGGAAGTAAAAGATCAGGAGACAGTGTTGTTGACAGAGGAGTGCAGTGCCATCATTCAAAATAAACTTCCCCTTAAATTAAAGGACCCAAGAAGTTTTACTATTCCATGCAACGTCGGCAATGTGGAGTTTAGTAAGGCCTTATGTGACTTGGGCACCAGTATTAATCTAATGCCTTATACTCTTTTTAGGAAACTCGATCTAGGAGAAGTCAAACCAACTAGGATGTCTATTCAGTTGGCAGACAAATCTGTGAAGGTCCCACTCAAGCTAATTGAAGATGTCTTGGTAAAGGTAGATAAATTTATATTCCCCATAGATTTTTGTTGTTTTGGATATGGAAGAAGATAGGGAAGTGCCATTTATACTGGGGTGACAGTGTTAATTGACTGCACTAAGGTAAGTTAATGTTGAGGGTAGGAGGTGAGAAAGTCATATTTAATGTGTTTGATGCCTCACAGTTTTCCATAAATGTTGATACCTGTCTCCATTTAGAGTACGTTGACGAATGCACATGTGAGGTTATCAAGAACATGCACGAGTGGGAGTCAGAACTAGAAGAGCTAGTAGCCAAAATAAAACAGAGGATGATGGCAAGGAGAATGAGGTGGTACTGACAATGTAACCCCTGGCGAAATCATTACACCCACCAAAGACATTAGTGGAAGAACCGCTAACTCTCGAGTTAAAACAATTTCTTTCCCACTTAAGGAATGCTTTTCTCAATAAGTTCATACACTCCCCGTGATAATTTCTGCACATCTAAATCAAGAAGAGGAAGAAAAATTGCAATAAGTTTTGAAAAATCACATAAGTGCCATAGGATGGACTATAGTTGATTTAAAAGGTATAAGCCCTTCATATTGCATGCATAAAATTTTGCTTGATGATACTTATAAACCTATAAGGCAACCTCAACACTGGGTAAACCCACACATGAAAGTGGTCATTAAGAAAGAGGTAATGAAGCTGTTAGACATAGGTATAATTTATCCAACATCAGACAGTTAGTAGGTGAGTCCAACCTAGGGGGTATGGTAGTAGTCAAAAACAACTAAAATGAAGCAATTCCATCTAGGGTCGTAATGGGTTAGCACGTATGCATCGACTATAGACTACTTAACAGTACTACCTACAAAGATCACTTTCCACTATCCTTTGTAGATCAAATGCTAAAAGGCTAGTGGGCCATCTATACTACTACTTTTTAGATAGGTACTCTAGCTATAACTAAATCCCAATTGCACCAGAGGATCAGGAGAAAACACCTTCACCTGCCCCTATGGGACATTTGCCTATAGGAGGATGCCATTTGGGTTATGCAATGCACCAGCAACATTTCAAAGATGCATGATGGCAATTTTTTCTAACTTAATTGAGAACATAATTGAGTTTTTTATGGAGGATTTCTCTATTAGAAGTAACTCTTTTGATAATTGTTTATATAATATATCTCAAGTCTTCTAGAGATGTGAAGACACTAACCTAGTCTTGAACTGGGAAAGTGTCATTTTATGGTGTAGGAAGGGATTGTTCCAGGGTACAAAAATTCACAAAATGGCATCGAGGTAGACAGGGTGAAAATTGATATTATTACCAACTTAGTAGCATTGTTGAATGTGAAAGGAATTCAAAGCTTTCTCAAGCATGCTAGGTTCTATGGACAGTTTATAAAAGATTTTTCCAAGATCTAAAACCTTTATCTAACCTATTAGTTAAAGATGCACCGTTTGATTTTGATGATTAGTGTCTATCTGCTTTTAACAAGTTAAAATGGGAGTTAACGAGTGCACCCATCATCACACCTCCAAACTGGTCCTTACCATTTGAATTGATATGTGATGCCAGTGACCACTTGGTAAGGGCGATTCTAGGACAGTAAAAAAACAGAAGGCTCCACGTGATCTACTATGCCAGTCGCACCCTCAATGATGCTCAATTAAATTATGTAACAACAGAGAAGGAGCTCCTAGTGATAGTTTTTACATTTGAGAAATTTCGACAATATCTGATTAGAGCTAAAATGATTATTTATACAGATCATGCTGCTATTAAATACTTGTTTGAAAAGATGCAAAATGCAAGCTAATTTAGTGGATTTTATTGTTGCAAGAATTCAACATGAAGATCAAAGATAAAAAAGGGATTGGACAATGTGGTGGCTGATCACCTCTCTAGATTAGATAACAGAGGCAACACAGAGGGGCAAGGCATCGCTGAAGAATTTCCAAATGAATACATCTTTGCCCTTTTACTACTTTGCTCCTTGGTTTGTAGAGTATGTGACTATCTAGCCTGTGATGTTTTACCTCCTAATATATCTTACCAACAAAAAAGAAAATTTTTATCTGATGTCAAACATTACTTTTGAGATGACCCTTACCTGTATAAAATATGTGCTAATCAAGTTATTTGTATGTGCATCTCCAAGGAAGAGACGGAGGACATCTTCCATCATTGCCATGAGCACAACTGTGGAGGACACTTTGGCACCAATTGTATTGCATACAAGGTACTTCAGTCTGATTTTTACTGGCCAACACTTTATAAGGACACCTATGCACACATAAAAAGGTATGATAGGTGCCAGAGGCTGGGGAACCTCTCCAAAAGAAACAAAATGCCACTAACAATTATATTAGAGGTAGAGTTGTTTTACGTATGGGGTATTGATTTTATGGGGCCCTTACTGCCTTCACATGATATTAAATATATACTAGTTGCAATAGACAATGGATCCAAATGGGTAAAAGGAGTTGCACTTCCTAGTAACAAGTTGAAAATTGTCTTAAAATTCCTACAAAAACACATTTTTACCAGGTTTAGGGTCCCTAGGACAATCATCAGTGATGAGGGCTTGCACTTGTGCAACCGACGGATAGAGTCTCTACTAAAGAAATACAACGTGTCCCATCGTGTTGCAACCCCTTTTCACCCCAAATGAGTGGTCAAGTGAAAGTGTCTAATAAAGAGTTAAAATGAATATTAGAGAACCCAGTGAATCACAGTAGGAAGGATTGGGCTGGGAAGCTAGACGATGTACTGTGGGCATATAGAACTGCATCTAAAATCCCAATTAGCATGTCCCTGTATCGTCTAGTTTTTGGTAAAGCCTATCACCTCCCTGTTGAGATAGTGCATAAGGCATATTAGACTATAAAATTTTTAAATTTTAATAGAGTAAGAGAAAATAGGTTGTTGTAGTTAATTATATTGGAAGAATTTCGTCACAATGTGTATGAAAATGCTAAATTGTTTAAGGTGAGCACAAAGAAGTGGCACAATCGCCACATTTTAGCTTAAGATTTCAAAGTCAAAGACAAAGTGCTCTTGTTCAATTGGCACCTGAAATTATTCTTAGGTAAGTTGCGGTCTCATTAGTCTAGCCCTTTTGAAATTGCTTATATGTTTGTTTGATCATTGTGTAGTGACGACTGAGCTTTTAAGGTAAATGGATACCGACTCAAACACTATCTTAAGGGGAAAGTTTGTGCCATAGATGCATGGACCTTAGTTGAACTATCATGTTGAGCTAGTCATGGTTTGGTTATCGACGTAAAATGCAGCACTTCATGGGAGGCAACTCGTGCTAACTTCCTTTCTTTCATTTTCCACACTTTCCATTATTGCAGTCTTATTTTGTGTTTTTGCACCCTTTTAATCCCTTGTTGCCTTATTTTTTTTGTTAATTTTCCAATTTATACTTGTTCTTTTTAAAAAAAAAATATTGCACTGGAAGAGCTGGGATCGCGGAGTCTTAGATCTTGATCATGGATCATTACGTTGGGTAGGAGCACAGATACTACTATTTTTCTCGTGCTCTTGATTGCGATCGTGGCATTCAGTCTTGCATCATGGAATAGAAGGCCGCAATCACACGCCCAAACGTGGCATGCACTGGAATAGAAGGTTGCGATCATGTGCCTAATCACAGCGTGCACTAGAATAGCGGCTCTTTTATCTGCAACCATATTACTTTCCACTACGATCACATGAGGAACGCAGTTAAGTTTTTTCTGAATTAAACACACACATCGCACACCAATACATTCACATTACACACGTATGCACTTAGCCGACCATACCTTTGGATGTGGCCCCGATGGCGCCGATCAACCCATCGAGAGCATCAGTCTAGTAAGTAGGAGTTGAAAGGGGCTAGGACTACAGTAATGCCCTTGATTTCATGAACATGATTATGTAGACCAAGAGTTTCGAGCTAAGATGCATGAAAATTTTTAGAGAATAGCCTAGCACATCGATGCACACCTAGACAGCCTTCAACAGTCCATTCACTCTTTTTGAGCCGACCTTGCCACATATTTTCAACAATTATATCCTAACGTACCTTTTCCATCACTATTGGGACACTCGGTGCCATCTTACTTTCTGTACCAACACCACCCTATGCCATTCCATCCAGTTGAACCATTCGCTACCTACTATGCAGCTGATGAGCAAGACGATGATCTTAATAGCCCACATGAGGGATGTAGTTCCCAACCATCCCCTAAGATCAAGTGGTTTTGTTCTTTTTGTTCTATTTTTATCTCTTCCACTTGTATGCTTATTGTAGTTTGGACACTAATTTGTTCAGGTGTAGGGGAGGGATTTGTGTAGGATTTTTATTCTCACTTCTAAGCTTTATAAATTTTAAACACTGAACGCACTACACTTTCACCAAATAGCAACTGCTCAGTTATTATGATTGCTTGAAATATATCAGACTTGAACTAAAAAAGGTGCTTAGGATGCTATCGGAAGAGTGAAGGTATGGTTTTGTGGCCATCGAACTTAGTTTCTAATGATAGAGACATTTTCTTTACTTTTTTAAATCTGTGTTGTGTATGATGGTTGCTTAATCATTCATACATGTCGCCTAGAATTTTATTACACGCTACCGTGTCCTCGATTTCTGGGTAGCTTGAGAAGTGCTATTACTTTGGAAAGGGTGAAGTTTTGTGGATGTCAGTCTCACTTTAAGGAATTTATAGGCTGTTGAACTATAAGTAAGGACTATGGGGAATGAAAAAAAATGAAAAAGTAACAAACTATGAGGAATTGGGAAAGTTCAGTGGCTTGTGAAAGAAAAAAAGAAGGCAAGAAGAAGATAGAATTTTCTACTCCACTTGTTGAGTGATTGAGCAACCAAAATTGTGTAGAGACCTTGTCCATTCTCGCGTAAAAGGCTTATCCAATCATTAGTATGTGAAGCAGCTCAATTGTGTTGAGAGCTAAGTAACTAGGGATACGCAAGTGACCCTCATTCATTCTTGTGTAAAAAGGTTCCTTGAAAAATTGAGAAAACTAAGAAAAAAGAAAAGAGGTAAACTTGCCTAAAAGGTAATGTGGAAAAAACGGTGCAATTTGCCTTTGATCTCACATGGTACACAAGTTCTTATGTTCCCTGATGTTCAAACCTATGGGGAGATGGGTTAGTGGTTTCCTTGAGGTAAGAAGCATGCAAATTACTTACCGTTGACAGGTAGTAGCAACATCGAGATGCCTGGGAAATTAGACGACGAGGGTGGTACACTCACACATTCACTGGGTGTCATGGGAAAACATGAGGATTTAGGAGAATAATGCTGTGAATGAGTGTGCAACTGTCACTTGACTCGAGGTAACTAAAATTCTTTTGAAATTAAGATGGGTGGCCGCCCAAGCCTTCTGTGTGCATCTGAGCCACGAATGGTCGAGCCATATCCATGTTTGTTAGGGAATGCTTCTAGGGATTAGCAACCCTTGCCTAAAATTATAGTTAATTATGACGTTATATTTAACAAATTTAGTGATATATATAGCACATGGTAACGTTAAAATTGTGTAAAATGGAAGCTGTGTCAAACAAATCTTATGATGGAAGAAAATGCATAAATCGTACATGAATTACATTATATGTTGTCATACATTTATCTTAGCATGAATTACATTAAATAGTATGATGCTTGTGGAAGTTATCATGGTTGTAGGGACTAAGCAGTGACTTTGGAAAGATGGCATGTTGAGGTGAAATATTCAATTGACCTGAAACTTTCAATCCAACGGTGCAAAACTTTGACCGAGAAAGTTACACATAAAAAGTATGAACACTGCCAAAACAGCCAGAAACCTTGAACAGACGAGGTTAGGGCCACGATCGCAAGGCGAATGTCTATGGCTGCAATTGAAGATCCTTCCATGTATTGGATTTCCATGGTTGCAGGTGTGACTGTGGTTGAGAGAGCCGTAATTGCGAGGAAAAGTTCCGTGGCCATGAGTGAAGATCACAAAGTGCATTGAAATTACCGCTATTGAGGATACCAAAATCATAGGTGACGGAGCGAGCAGATATGTTATTTCTGGAAATCTGATTTTCTTGCCATTTGACCTAGTTCTGCCCTATATATAGAAGAGATTTGGATGAAAATTGGAGGTGGCTGCTGAGGAAAAAAAGTTGGAAACTTGGAATTTGAGGAGGCTACATCATTCAAGGACAATTGAGAATAATTCTTGTGGTGTTGAAAACATAATCCAATGCAATTGTTCAAAACTTCAAACTAAGATTTTCTTATCTTTCTCTTATTTTCTTGAATAATAGGATTATGAATTTAAGTATTATACTTGCTTTTATTTTTATGGATTGCTAGATTTCTACTTTAAGACCTTGTGTCAGTTGACGATTTTTAATTAATTCGTATATGTGATTTGTTTTTATTGTTTTTATTATTTGCAATTGTGAGTTCATGTTTTCAAGTGCTTGGCGGCTCTTTGATTTAATTGTGACCATGTGCGAAATAATGGGAGTGAAACTCGTGAGTTATACATCAATTGCAAACAAAAATTTTGTAGGGATGATGGAAGTAAAATCAAGAAATTTACGTGGCACAAGTGTTAATATTCATATTCTCAACTTAAGTGAGACGTGGGAACATGCTTGTTAGGTTGAAGTGTTAGGAAAAGTTGGAAGAATTTCTCAAACATTAAAAGATTAACACATCACAATGAGTCAATTGAATTTGATAGCAAACGCATATGTTATTCGTTAAATTTTCACATTGCACAGAGCCTAGGCATTATCACCACTAAATCTTCTTTAATTTGCAACTAGTTTGATTGCTTTAGGAAATTTTTGTTTTCCTAGTTTTCTCTCATTGCTCTAATTCTTTCTCTCACTTAAAACGATTTAACTGGTACATTCTTAGTCAAAGCAATAGACACAATTCACACTCTCTTTGTGGACACGACACTCGTACTTAACAAATACTAATTATTAAAAATTTAATTTTGATGTGTTACAATGACTCGCATCAAATTTTCAATAAAATCGAGAAAGGATGGAGAAATAAAAAGGTAAACATATAGAAAACAACAAAAATAGAATCTAACCAACTAACTGGATTTTAGAACCCAATCAAGTTAGCTCTAATAACACTTTGTTGCGAACTAGAGGAAACAAGGATTGAAATTGGTTGGGAAATTTGGGGAAAATGGAGAAAATAAAAACAAGGAAAATAAAGGGATAATCGGTGGGATTGGACAATAATTAACCAAGCAAGAATGTACCTCACATAGTGTAAACCCTTGCAACAAATCAAGAATTACACAATTGAAAGACCAAACACCACACCAACAAATGTTGGTCATGGACCACTGAAATACACTTGAATGACTTGATTTGACTTGAGATTGAAAGTGTAGAATCACTCAAACACTCTCAAGGAATAGGCAATGGAAAATGAGAGAATAATCTCAATATATTAATGAACCAAAGTTGTGTACAAGGTGTAAATGAAATTATTTATGGGTTACAAGCTAAAAGCTAGCTAGGGGAAGGGGTGAAGTAATGAAAATAACCTAGAAAATTGGGCTCCAAATAGTCAAATTTCAAAACAAGGTCAAAATGAGACTTCTCACGTGTTGTGCTACTGAGCACTCATTGTATCAGATCAACCGGGCCACTTCCACTACATTTTGTAGTTACGATCGGGTCCTTGGGTGATCGTAATTGTAAAAAGCCTATCATCTTATAGATGATTGCGTTCCCACTAGCTTGATCATGAACTCTTTAGTGTTGATGTGGGTTGGCCTAGCTTGATCAAGGCTAGTTCAAATCATGTTTGCAGAGTTCCTTAGTACTTCTTGAGCTTCCCAAGTCAAAATTTGATGCCACACCCTATCCTTGAACCCTTCCAACATGTATGCATGGCAATCAAACCTCCAATTAAGCATCAAATGGATAAGGGCATTATTTAATGTGTGGGCTCTTGCTCTTGTGATGGGTTTGGGTGGCAACTTGAGGGGATTTTGTCTTAAGATGTCATCATCACTTATTCTTTATGGACTTGCTTAGGAGAAAATGGTGCCAATGTAACTTTCCTACCACCAACATGGAAGGTATACCAGTTGATGACCCCGTCATGGCACACTCGTTGATCAAATTGTCATAACTAACCCAAGAGGATGTGGCATGCTTACATTGGGACCACATTGTACAAAACCTCATCTTCATACCCACCAATCTTGAATGGAACCCTCATTTTCTTTATGACCCAAACTTCATTACTATTGTCTAACCATTGAAGTCGGCAGGGTCTTGGGAGTGCAGTCAAACTCAATCTTTCAACTAATATGTTGCTGGCAACATTATTGCAACTTCCCCCATCAACAATCATGCTACATGTTTTACCCTAAAATTGGCACAGAGTTTGAAAATATTCTCCCTCTGCTCCTCATTCAAGCCCTCCTTAGCTTGTGTGTTAAAGACCCTCATGATCACCAAGTTAATGCCTCCTTAATCCACTTTCAAACTCATCATTCTCATCATGTTCATTAACTCTGTGTTCTCCTACATCTCATCATTATCATTGAGGATCATTGTCTTCTTGTTTGGACATTGGTTTGCCAAATGGCCTCATCCCTAGCACTTGAAACATACAAGGTCTCTATTATGTGAAGTATTAGTATTGGTGTTATGATCAGTTACCTTATATGTTCTCTAAGACCTGACATGCTTTCTAGTGCTCCTCTTCGGCCCCTCCTCTTGAGTTGTTTTTTTACCTTGATGGCCTGTCGGATCATCTCATCTAAGTCTACCTAATTTTGTAACTTAATGATATTAGCTATATCTTATTGCAACCCACCAAAAACCTAGCAATAGTGTTTCTCAGCCTTCCATCATTTTAGCTTTCATCATTAACAATTCCATCTCCTTGGAATAGCCCTCAACACTCTAGGATCCTCGAATTAAAACTTGCAATTTTTGGTAAAGGTCCTATAATAAAGCGATGGAATGAATCATAGATAACTTCAAGTCTGTTCAAGTTCTAGTTGGTCTTTTACCAGCTCTTCTCCTACTTGTTATAGTTCAGTCCCGCCAAATGAAGGCATAGTTGGTGAAGTCGACGATTGCTAACTTCATCTTTTCCTCCTCCATGTACCGGTAGCAATCGAACACCACTTCTACCCTCTTTTTCCATTCAAGGTAGAGCTCCAGGTCAGATTTCCCTTTGAATGGTGGCACCTTAAGCTTAACTCCCTTAAGCTCATCTTCATCATCATCATATACTGGTCACCTTCTTTGAGGTCACGGTAGCTCATTAATAGGTCTTCATTAAAGTACGGATAGTTGTCTGACAATCTCCTTTCTACCTTTGGGCCATGTTCCTGATCCCTAACCTGACTCTTGTGTGGTGACGAGTCATCTCTCATCTGTGTAGTTGGAGAGGTGATTTGAGAGGCTTCAACCCTCTCCAACCTATCGTGCATTCCTTCAATCATTTAGAATATCTATTGCATCTTATCTCAAATGGCCTCAAGCATCAACTTCATGTCACAATTTCTTTAGCTAAGCTTGCTTGACTATTGGACATATTGAAAGTAAAAGGTGAAATAAAGTGTGTGTGAGTGCAAGTGTATATATATACAATGAACAAGGAATGAAAATCACTCAAATAATCTTACCAATCCAAACAAAGTGACCTTGAATGATTTAGAATGATTCTTAGGCTCACATATCCACAAATGTGCCTAAAGTGGTGCGAAATTGTGAGAATTAGGCTTCAAGATTAATTAGGAAGTAAAAAGATCGATCTTAGGTGAAATAATGGTTAGGAAATCGATCAGGAGTATAGGGTGATTGATCTAGTAAGCATGCGCATGCGCGATTGATCTAAGTGTGCACAGTCTTGGTGAAAAATATAAGGTGATCGAGTAGTGAGAGGAGCGATCGATCGTGATATTTGAACTGGGATAGGGCTAGGCAAATTATTGCATTGTGCTCAATCCAAACTCCTTCGGGATCATTCCAATAACAAGGCTGGGGGAAAATTTGTCCCAAACAACTCCCACAAAATCAAAAGTTACAACAATTTAGGGTCTCGGCTAGTTGTGGGTTAAGTCCCCTCTAGGCTTGTGCCCTTTGTTATCACCCTTTCAACTTCTTGACTTACCAAATTTTGAGACTACTTCATACGCTGCCATGTACTCTTTACAAACATAGCCCCCTCTATATGAAGGTTGTTATCTTGTCTCACCCCCTTGTTCCTATTGATTTACTCTCTACTTTTACTTCTCCGATGAGGTAAATCCTCCTTTCTTCACTAGAATCTTCATCTACTCACTTTCTTCCAGGTGACTACCTCCTCTTCCAGTAAAGAAATCAAAAATCCATTTTACCTTTCTGCCAAGAACAACTTAAAACTCAGTCCTCTAGAAATATGGAAAAATATGCTATCCCAGAGGATTATGAGATAATTATCGCTAGTGATCACGACCCCTCTCATCGTCTTTCTGCCAACTTCATGACGATATTTACTCAGCAACTCCAATATAGATTGTACTTTCCCTTACATCCTTTCTTTGCCTCCATTTTTAACCACTTTAAAATGAACTTATCTCAATTTTTCCCTAACTCGATATTATGTAGCTGGCATTTAGCCCAGCACTGAGTTATTCTACTACAAGTTTTCTATCCATTCCCTTGACCTTGCAGTTTTCTACATCACCATGAAACTCAGATTCTACTTCATCTAAGTTCGTCCTTCACCCAACAAACACTAAAAGGAGGAATTCTTTTTCATTAGATGCTCTAATAGCTAATACAATTTTCCTATATCCAAGCTAGACGAGTTACTTGCCAACTGGAAGGTAAACAAGGAACTAGTTCCTTCCCGCATTGACCAAACCCTTTCCATGTTAAACAGCGTCTAGATTTAATGCACTATAGTTTTCAAAAAGAAATTTGTTACGATTATGGCTTAACTTCCAAAGAGGAAGAATTACCATAGGGCATAGGTATTTTTCTGCATTCCTTATTTTATGTCTTCTACCTGATTAATGTATTTCATGTCTTCCTATCTTTATACAAATGAGATGATAATGTCACACCTTATCAAGGACCGACTGGCTGTCTTAGTGGCCAATAAAAAGAGGAAGGCTTCCAACGCACCTAAATCATCTCCTACAACTCAAATCCCACGTACCTCTACCCTTGACAGCTTTACCTTATTAGCCTCTGGCTAGAGTGAGACTTAGCCTGAAAGGGCTAACAGCCTCATTCCTCAGGTAGGGTCACATTTATCCTCAAAATCCATCTCTATCACTTAGCTCGCGCCCTTGAATGTTTTGCTCCATCACCAAGCTTTGCCCCTAGAAACATCAGCTATTTCCTAACACTTTCTACTCCTCATGTACTAATTCCTAATAAAAAGGAGCCTCATCAACCCGAGCCTTGCATTGGCTTGCAAATTTCTGTGCAAGTCTGTAACTTTTAGAGACCGTAAGGTAGAAGCCGAGATGTCTAGGGATGATGTGCACAACAAACCTTTGAGGCATGTGGTCAATGTAAGTTAGCTTTACTACCTTAGCCTCCCTGCCATGTGACCTTATGCTAACTACTTTCTTTACAGATCCTAATCCTAGTGAATGATTACCTAACATGGGTAAAGATAGTTGAGAGACTTCAAGAAGCCATCCTCTAACACAAATGAAGGTAGAGGCATGTGTCTATGTTGAGGAAAACGATATCATTATGGGTTGCTTGAGAGCCCTACAAGAGAGCTAAAGTCCATGAAATATCAACTAAAGAATCTCCAAAGTTCACTCCCAAATACCCTAGAGAAGACTCGGAAGCGAGCCATTTGCGACTTCCCATCATCTATTAAAAGAAAGGCCTTTATTGAGTTAGCTCACTGAATATCTCCAATTTTAGAAGTTTGAACATTTGCTAGCTGAGAAGGTTGAAGAGCAGTTGCATAGATACCGCCAATCTTTTAAAGTCAAGGCTCTTCTAATTGAAAGGGTAACCTTTAGTTTTATAGGTGGGTTTAAGTATTGCAGGGATAAGGCTAAAAGGTTTGGTTTTGTTAGGGAAAGAGCTGATTTCAACTCCATAGACCTAGTTGATGGTTGAAAGAGGCTCGGATCAGATAAGATTTTTGACCCCCAATCTAGCTCCTATTTCTGAGCCTTAACACCCCAAACCAACTACACTGAAGCTGCCTCGCTAGTCACACAATTTTTATGGAAGAAACAAGGGACTTGGAGGGCATGTTGGATTAGATTTGTGGTGTCAATAAGACCCTACTCCTAAGGATAAACCTGAAAAGACTTCTCCTATTTCTCTCATCATGTAAATGTTTTGTGGTTATCTTTTGTTTCTTTTCTCTATTTTTTTTGTGCTTTTCTTTTTGTCATTATACTAAATATATTCTTAAGCAATGAAAAGAAACTTTATCATTCCATTCCAAGTTGATCCTTAGGAGTAGGGTGGAAACAATTTGATAATCTGCTTAGGAATGATATTTTTGGAATGGAATGTATAAGCCATTCCAAGTCACACAATTTTTATGGAAGAAACAAGGGACTTAGGAATGATAAACTGCTTTAACATCTGAATGTTAAATGGCTTGGGTAATAACTGACCCTCTATATCCTTGATTTGATAATTTTTCTACAATAATGTAAGGACCATTCCAAGTTGAGTCCAATTTTCTCATGTTGTTTAGCATATTCGTTATGCACAGTACTTGATCTGCCTTCTCAAAGCTTCAAGGAACCACCCTTTGTTGAAGATTGTCTTTACTCTTTGTTGATACCTTAACATTCTCAGCCATGCTCTCTCTTGTTCTTCTTTCACTATGTTTAGATGCTCCTTCATGTTCCTCATATTACTATCTTTGGTATGCAAGTGAACCTGCAATGACTCCTCACCCACTTCTAGTGCAAGGACAACGTCTACCCCATATACCAAATAGAAAGGGCTTTACCCCATAGTTAAGAGCGGAGTAGTTCTATAAGCCCATAGTACTTCAAGGAGCTTCTCTACCCACTTTTCTTAATGTGCATCCAACTTCATCATAAGTCCATTGATGATGGTGCGATTAGTAACCTTTACTTGATCGTTACCCTCGGGATGTGCCATCGAGGTAAAGAGCTACTTTATACCTTGTTCCTGACATCATCTTGTAATATGCTTGCCCTGGAATTATCTCTCATTATCTGAAACCAATTCCTTGGGCAACCTAAACTAATAAACAATAGGGTACCAAATGAACTTAATCATTACCGCTTTGGTTATTTTCACTAACGGCTTAACTTCTACCCACTTGCTAAAGTAATCCACATCAATTACCAAAAATTTCCTCTGTCCTGTGGTTGGAGGTAGAGGTCCGACTAGGTCAATTTCCCATTTCACAAAGGGCCATGTCAAGATTGGAATCACCTGTCTGGTTTTCACTAGCAAATCAGATTAATTAGAATGTCTCTAGTAGATCTCACACCTATGAACACATTTCATTGCATCATCATTTTAGGTGGGCCAATAATATCCTGCTCTTAGAATTCTCCTAGACAATGAACAACCTCTACTATGGTTTCCATAGACCCCTTTATGCACTTCCTTCATTACTTGCTCTACCTCTGATGGCTCTAGACACCTTCGTATTAGTTAGGAGAACCCTTTGTGATAAAGGATATACCATCTATGATAAAGGATATCTCCTACTAACATAAAATAGGAAACCTGTATTCACCGTTTCCTACCATCCATAGGTCCCCTTCTATTATAGGTGTCCTTCAATCATTCTCCAGAGCCAGCACTAGTTTATTAGGGGCATACTAAAGCATGATGTTAATTATGACTGAGGAAGGTGCAAAAAGGCTCAATGACCCAACTAATAACATGTGAAATAACAGGTATATTTATATCCATTTAGTGCTTAATTTATGCATGAATATGAGTGGAATAAAGAAAATATGTTATCATGCATGTATTATATTAAATTTTATCATGCATGTGTCTTAGAATGAAAGTTATCATGGTTGTAGGAAAGATTAAGTAGTGACTTCGAAACGATGTGACATTTTGGTGGAATATGCAATTGAGTTAAAAATTTGAGTAATAAAATAAAAATGAATTGGTTTTCCAACAGCTCAAAACTAAGGTCAATTGGACATTATACAAAAAAGTTACACAAAAAAGAATGTACACTACCAGAGTAGTCACATACTGGAATTTTCACAATCACGACTACGATAGCAAAAGATGGAGTTGCGATCACAAAACTGGACCATGACATGTTCTGGAATTTCCACCATTTTAGCCTGCGATTGCAAGATTCTAAGCCGCAATCACGGTCCTCAGCTGGTGCGATCATGGTGTTCCAGCGCCAGAAACATTCAGCTCTCATTTTTTCATAATGTTCAGGGTTTTTTCAACTTTCATACTTCTACACATCTTGTAGGGTTTCTTGGACTACAAATAAGAGATCTATGCATTTTAGAAAGGGGTATTTTTTAGTTTTTTTAGGTTTTAGTTTCTTTTCCAACTCCTAGAACATAGGAACATAAGATTAAAGTTTGGAGGAGGAATCCGCACCAAGAGTTGAAGAAAATTCATTTTTCCACGTAAAGCAAAGTCTTAGGAATAAGTTTTCATAGATTTTTCTATTATTTTTATGTTTGGTTGGATGTTAAATGATTTACAACCTATTTTATTAAATTTACTATGAATTTCTAAATCCTTCTCTAGTCGCTTATGTTTGTGTTCCGTGTATGATGTGTCCATTAATTTCAATTAATTATCTTTGCATAGTTATTTACAATTGTGGATTTGGATAGTAATTGGAAGGATTGGTCACTTCTCTAATTATTTGTGGCCATGCAAGGAATAACGGAAATGAAACTTATGCACTAGACATATAATTTGCGAACACTAACTCTGTGAGAATAATGGGAATGAAATCATAGAGTTAGTGCGGCAAACCATTGTTAATCACCAACTTGAACACTTGATTGGATTTAGCCTTGGAATACTTACTAAAATCTGGAGTTAAAGTTATAAGAAAATTTAAGAGAATATTCTGTAAACTTTAGGAATAACAATTTATAACTAGTAAAATTAAATTGAAAATTAATGTAATTTGGCACGCATAGGAAACCAAAACAACACAAGTGGCTAGATTCTTTAGTCTTTGGCACTTCAATTCTTTCATCTGCATACTTTATTCTTGATGTTCACTTTTAGTTTTATTTTTTTCTTTCGCTTTAGTCTTAAGGCCTAATTAATAAGAACTCAGTTAAATCAATAACACACAAACCCTCTTCATGGATAAGACAATTTTATTTACCCAGTACTAGTCATTATAAATTAGAATTTTGGTTTATTAATGACTCACATCACTAACCGCCTTTACTTGAATGCTAACATTCCTACTTACCTATTGTAACCTAAATTCCTAAAATTTATCCGTCTCTTCTTGTACTACCACCAAGTATCGTTTCATATGATCATCTCAAGCCACATATCCTTCATCAAATTGCTGATATACAAGTTGTGAATCTATCTAGACCACAACCTTGAGTAGGTTAAGTTGGTAAGCTACTTTTAATCCCCATAAGAGGGTTTCATATTTAGCCTCGTTGTTAGTTATATTGTCATTTATTCAAAAACCATATTCCAAAGTGTATCACTTAAGACTAATTTACACCACTCCCTCTCCTCCTACATCTTGGGCAACAAACCCATTCATAAACACTCTCCAAGGCTCCACTTTTGTTTCCATGACCATTTTCGCTACAAAGTCAACTAGCACTTGTGCTTTGATGGCAATGTGTGGCCAATAATCAATATTGAATTTAGCCAACTCCAAAGCCCAATTGAGGACTTTGTTCGAGCTACTCCCACTATTTAAAGTCCTCTTAACAAGATAATTAGTTAAGACTACTATAGGATGTGCCAAGAAGTAAGAACGTAGTCTCTTGTCCAGCACAATCAAAGACAGTATCAACTTTTCCATTTCAAAATACCTCTTCTAACCCTTGCAATACCTTACTAACATAATATATAGGATATTGCAGCTTTTCTAATTCCCGTACAATAGCGGCACTCACAATTGCTTCCGACACCGCAAAATAAATAAATAAAGTTTCTCACTGTCTTGGTTTACTCATTAAGGATGACTTAGATAGACACTCCATCAAATGCATAAGGGCCCGTTGTCATTCGTTATCCCAATTATATTGGGTTGCCTTCTTTAGAACTTTAATGAAGGTAAACTTTTATCCAACACTCGGGACATGAATTGAGATAGAGCTACAATTATCCCTGCCAACTTTTGGACTTGGTGTATGCTGGTGGGTGTAGGCATTGCAATAATGGCTCTGATCTTCTTAGGATTAGCTTTAATACCCTTTTGCATCAACATATATCCAAACCATTTCCTACTCTTGATCCTAAAAGTGCACTTGGCGGGGTTTAACTTTAGATTATATTTTTCTAGAGTCATGAATGTTTCACACAAATTTGAAATATTAAGAGAATTAACTAGCATTTCATCCAAATACGCTTCCATGTTCTTTCTTATCTGTGTCTTGAACATTCGATCTACCATTCTTCAGTAAGTGGCCCCGACATTCTTATGGCCAAAAGGCATAACATTGTATTCAAATGTGCCAAATGGTGTGATAAAACATACCTTCTCCCTATCCTCAACAGCAAGAGGGATTTGATAATATCCCTAAAAAGCATCTATCATGGACAAGGCCTCCATCTTGACTATTGCATTTACCAACTGATCAATTTTCGGTTGGGGATAACAATTCTTGGGACATGCTTTGTTTAAATTTCTGAAGTCTATTCACATATGCCATTTTCCCCTTGCCTTGGGTTGTATTGCCACATTAGCCACCTATTCAGGGAACTTAATCTCCCTAATTTTCCTAACTTTTAGTAATTTGTTCACTTTCATCTTCATTATCTCCACCTTTTGTGGACTAAAGAGCCTCAATTTCTACTTCATGGGTTTCTTTCTTGGATCTAGGTTGATTCGATGCTTAGTGACCTCAAGACTAACCCTGGAAGATCCTCTATAGTGAAGGTAAAAAATATAGGAATTGAATAAGACCTTCTCTCTTTTCTTCTGGAAATTAAGACCCTATTCTCGTATCGCTAACAATTCTTCTAGAGGTTCAGTACCCCTGACTTCTCACCCTCTCCTGTCCTTCCTTCCAAACTCCTAATCTCTTGTGGCCTCAACTCCTTGATAAAGTTTACAGATAATCATCTGGACATATCTTGATTTCCCCTAACAACCCCAACTCTTCCTTTAGATGTTGGAAAATTTATAGCCATGTGCCAAGGAGAGGTGACCGCCTAGAGGGCCACCAGAGTTAGCCACCCATAATGAATGTTATAAAAGTTGAGAGTAGCCACCACATAAAATTGAATCATCCTTGTTGCCGTAGAACCCTCTTCTCTCTAGGTGACTAGCAATGATATTCTCTCTTTAAGGGAGACTAACTCTCCAACAAACCCATACAAAGCTAAAACTCCTCCTTCCAAATTTTTCTCTTCCACTCCCATTTGTTTAAATGCTTTTTGACACAATGTTAACCAAACTTCCACTACTTATGAGGCATTTGCTACCTCATAGTTAGCAATGGTGGCAGTAATAGCCAGTGCATCTTGGTAGGGGATTCCAACTCCTTATAAATCTTCCTCACCCAATGTGATTGATCTCCCCACCGAAAGGTTCTCAGCCAACATTGCCCGCTTCTCTCCTTGCCTCTTATGTTTTACACTTCAAACAAACTGTTTCCTCCTTTGATTTGAAGATCCCCCCTCAAATCCTCTAGTGATCATATTGATATACCCCTTCTTAGGCTCATGTGGTGGTTGTTTATCCTTTTTAGCCTCCTTACCAGATCTCTAATCCATATCTTGCACAAATTCCCTTAGTTTCCCTTTCCCAGCCAGTGCCTCCAGTTGCCTTCTCAAAATGCCACAAGTTTCAATGGTGTGGCCAAATTAATTATGGAATTTACAGAATTCCATCCTAAGTTGATTTCTGGGAGGGTCCCTGGCTGATTTAAGCCATTTAAATATGTTAGTGTGCTGTAAAGTATTCAAAATATGCTCTGTGCTAGTCTTCTAACGAGTCTTCGCTGGTTGATCTAGTTGTCTCTTGCAACCCCTGGTGCGTGATTCAGTGCACTGTAGATTTTGCCTAACCTTTTAATTGGTCTTAACACTCCTCTCACTCCTCTACCTACTAGCTTCCTCCATATTAATATACTTCTCTACCTGGGCCAACATTCCATTGAAGTCCTTGGGCAGCTTCTTGGCCAATGATCGAAAGAATTCGCCATCTCTTAGCCCATGAACAAAAGCACTAACCAACATCTCTTGAGTAGCTGCAGGTGTGTCTAAGGCTCCTCTCATAAATTGTTAAACATATACCCTCAAAGGTTCCTCTAGGTTTTGTTTCAAACAAAAGAGGGATAATGGAGTTTTTTCATGCCTTAATTCTCACAAATTGATGTAAGAACAAGGATGAAAAGTCCTGAAAGCAACTTATCACCCTAGGTGGCAAATGGGCAAACCACCCTTGCGCAGTTCCCCTTAAGGTATTGAGAAACACTTGGTAGTTTACTCCATCTGAATACTGGTGAAGCAAGGCCTGATGTCTAAACCTACCTAGATATTTGGAGGGATCAGAAACACCATTATACTTCGCCATTAACATAGTGCAGAAGTTTCTAGTCAATGGGTCCTTCGAAGCCTCCTCAACAAATAGGGTACTCTCATTTAGCATAGTAGCTTTCCCTTTTCAGATGCTAGCCTCCTTCCCTTCCAATCAAAATCCTTCCCTTCCGAGCTCCCTTCTATGTTCTCTACATTATTAGAAGTATTTCTTTGTTCATTGGGAGAGTCAATATCCAATCTATCTTTTCCCTAGGTTGAGGCTTTCAGGAGTGGGTGTTCTCGCGAGCCCTCTTACACTACCTCATTTACTATAGACTGAAATTGCTCCCTTATTAAACTAAAAGGTGGTGATGAGGGCCAACGCTCTCCACCTTCCACAACAGTTTGCCTAGTTTCTCCACCTTTTACTTTAATTTCTCTGAGATCCATGACCCTTTTTTGTTCCTGCAGACAATGCCAAAAGTGACGTTGATTAAGTTAAATAAGTTTTCCAAATTTGACAGAATGTACAAATAAACAACAAAAAAGACACAACAATTTATGTAGCTCAGCTAGAATTAACCTACATACACAAATAAGAATTCGAGGTTTAGATTATGCATATTTTCTATCTTTTCGACATAGGATTATCTTCCCTTTTATACTACTGATGCAATGTATTTATCTTCCCATGATAGGTCATTTATATATTAATCCAACGTGCCAACTTGGGCTACTCTTAGCTGGGGCCATCATTATCTACCCTAGTGCTCCCCTAGCCCAAAAGATATGACCTAAGTCTTAGAATGGTTAAGCATTACTCAGCAACTAGAAAGGCATGACTCGAGTGAGCTATCTCCTCCCTTGTCCATCCCGTCAACCATGACCCTAAGACAAGTGCTTGTTTTATTTCAATAGATACAAACCCCTCCTTGTGGGCATAACACCCATACTCACCATAGTACTAATTCTACATAAATTTAATTTTACTGTAGAGATGATATACATCACATAGCAAAATGAAACATAACAAACTCTATCTGTTTTCATTGCAAAATATGCAAGATATTGCATAAATAAGAAAGTATGAAATTATACCTTTTAGAAACACTTTCCAATGGGTGTGCTTGTGATGCTTGATTGGTGGCCTTTGAACCTCAACCCCTAATTTGTCTACATGATTGGAACTATGATAATCACCTTATAAACCTTGCAAAACCCCTTTTTCATGGTTCTTATTCTAACACTTTAGGCTAGAAGGCTTTTTTGACAAGAAAAGAAGGGAAAGGGGTGGCTAGATTGTTTTTCTTTTCTTGCTTGGAGGGTGCACAAATTTTTTAAAATTATTGTGTGTCTTGTGCTCTTTTGAACACACTTAAATAGTTAGGATGCTAGGGTCACCAGACATAGGCTCCATAAGCCCTCCTACATAGACCTTTAATTAAATCTTAGCTCATGGACCTCTATTATTAATCTTATTAACAATTTGCAGCATATTCATGTCCCTTAATTATTAGTCACCATTAATAATTAGGGCCTATTTATGTCTAATCTCTTTAATTTAATCAATTCCAATTAATTAAATTAAAACCCATTATACTTCCAATTAATAATCTCACTATTAAAAAATACTATGACAATCCTTCTCCTATGTAATCACACCGCTGTTGTCACAATAAAGTGGCAATGGCAAATCCTTATCTGATATCACCTGAAGTTCTATCACAAACTTCCTTATTTAAATAGCCTCATTTGTAGCATCACATTTTGTGATGTACTTAATCTCAGTGGTGGAGTCTATAGTTATACTCTATATGGAACTTTTCCAACTGACTGCTCCTCTATTAAAAGTGAATATAAACCTAAAGACATATTTTATGTCATCCACATCCGATTGGAACTCAAACTCAATATATCTATCTAGTCTTAAATCACCATCTCTATATACATACCCCATATATTAGTTCTTATCAAGTACTTAAGGATACACTTGGTAGCATTCTAATGCTCTCTACCAAAACTCTCCTAAACCTACTCATTAAACTTACAACATAGGCGATATCTAGTTTTGTATATAGCATTACATACATCAGCCTTTCTATAGCAAAAGCATAAGGAATGACTTCCATGCTCCTCTCATCATCCATCTTTAGGCACATGAATTTTGAGAGATGGATGTCAAGCCTGAACGATAGTAATCCTCTTTTAAAAGCATCCATACTAGACCTCTTCAGTATTTTGTCTATGTATAAGGCTTAGGGGGGACCTAACAACATTTTTACTTTATCTTTATAAACGTGAATAGCCAAGATATAGGTCACTGCTCCTAAGTTTTTCATGAAGAAGGTACTAGATAACTAGATTTTAATTGAGGTCAACATCCCAATATCATTACTAATGAGTAGTTGTCATCTATTTAGAACACTAAGCTTGTGCTTGTGCTTCTACTAACCTTTTTGTAGATGCACGGCTCATCTTCGTATTTGATGAAGCCAAACGACTTGACTACACCATCAAAATAAAGATTCCAACTTCTAGATGCTTACTTAAGGCCATAAATGGACCTCTTAAGTTTACATACTTATTAGATTCCTTTTAGACTTCAACATCGCATGGCTACACCATATAAATATTCACCTTAAGGATTCCATTAAGGAAAGTCATAGTCCAAGTTAGTGGCTATTATTTCTAATATACCTTCTAATGCTAATAAAAAATGAGGGATACTAGAAGAGCATTTGGTTGTATATATACTTTTCTCACTAATTAATGAAATATTGATTTTCGTATCAGTATTATGGCAAGTTTTCACGCATGTGAATGTTGATTGGTGTAAAATATTATATGTGCCCATGTGTTTGAATTAAGAAGCCTTATTCATAAGAAGTTTTGAATATGGATACAAGGCTCCTCTGATGCTCAATTACTAAAACCTATCTGTGAATCACAAACACTCTACAGGGCATTAGAGAGTCGGTATAACTTACACACCTTGCATTTGTATGGTAAGTATCATGCTATTCAGTATAAGATAATGAGAATACATCTGTGTGGATGTGCCATTGGGGAATGGAGCTTTTGGACGATAACTAGCAGAATGAAGTAGATGCATAAAGTTCACTCTTGGTTGTCAACGTCTCATTCTGTGATCATGTTAAGTGTTTCTGGACATTAGATTCTAGATGACATGGTTGCCTTGTGCGCATGGTGGTCAACGCGTCATTAAAGCATTAAGGACCAATATCTATCCAAGTTTGGGATAAAGTCATGAACCCAACATGCTATTGCCTAAGTGCATATGGTGGCATGTGTGTGCTCAATAAAGGATTTGTCTCTTTGCAAGTGAGTAAGACATTTGTCCTATATAATCGGAGTTCTATGAGTTAGAAGCCCTTGGCTAGGGCAATGTGTGATCAGAAAGGAGTTTTTGATAGGAACATTTATCTTATAAGGAAATGTCGATTTGCCATATGACCGAATTTGTGAGATTGACTAAATCCATAATGGTTGGGACAAAGTAAAACAAAAGATCTATACAGTATGGTAGTCATGATTGAAAAGGTTCATTGTGATCGAAATCACTTCATCTCAATTAAGCTATGATATAGGTTGTAGGCTAGAAGTTATGTATGTCCTTTGAGCTATACTTGTTGCCAATTAAGAGCGAACCTAAAAAGTCACATACACAAACAAGACTGGGATGTGTTGTGAGTGTTAAATTAGTGGTTGCATAATTTATTTAGTTGCAATTGGATTGGACTAAATAAATTATCATAGTACTTATTAATGATAAGATCATTAATTAGAAGCACAACAGGAAATTTAATTTAATTATTGATATTAATTAAATTAAATTAGATGGATACATTTGGATTTTAATTATTAATGAGATTAATAATTAAAGAGTTTATGGCTGGTTTATTAATAAGATTAATAAATAAAAGTTCATGAACTATTTTAATTAAAAGGGTTCATGTAAGAGGGCACGTGGAGCCCAAAACCCAAATCCTAGTGTTTCAACTATATATGGGTTTTGAAGAGTTCAAGATACACTTAAAACCTTAATGTTCATGCTTCCAACCAAACAAAAGAGTGCAGCCCCCTAGCAACCCTCTTTGAGCAGTTTTTTTGTCAAAATTCCTCTTAACAAAATGGTATTTGTGTTAGAGCTTCTGAAAAGAGAGTTTGGTGGAAGCATAGAAGGATCTCACAAACATCCTAATTCTATAGATAATTTTAAGGACCATGACTCCAAGGATCATGCCTGAAACACTTGTAAACGTACATTTTTTTATCCATCTTCTTGTTTAATTAATATCATGTGTGTTTTGTAACAAAATAGGTAGGGTTGTTCCATTGTATTCCACCGTAAGTGCACAATGATTTTATGTGATAAAGTTTTATTTTTATGACCCAACCCTAATGAAATCCAACAGTGGTATTAAAGCAATTATTTTCTCTTCCAAATCCATTAAGTTTAGTTATTTAACCATGTTCTACATTATTTATCATATTTAAATTCCTTTAAACATGTATATGATGCTTGAACAACCTTTCAGAAGTGTTTTTCACTACTAGAAATCTGGCTAATTGGAACGGCTTTTTGGCACAGCTTCTCTGTAAAGGCCATTCCAAATTTAATTTGGAACAATTTTGGAACGGTATTTTTTCCGTTCCAAAACGGCATGTTCTGAATTTTTTGGAACAGCTTTTTAAACCCGTTCCAAAAATTTGGAACAGCTTTTGAAACCCGTTCCAAATTTTTGGAACGACTTATAAATGCCGTTCCAAATTTGGCACGGTTACAATAAGCCGTTCCAAATACATACGTAGGCTACAGTAATTGGATCTGCATTGGATCGAATTCGGGACGGAAATTTGGAACGGTTTTTTATTGGAATGGTTTGGGGACGGTTTTGATACAGAACTTTGGAACGGTTTTGGCACGATTTATTTTAGAACGGCTTTGGTACAGTTATTTTTGGAACAGCTTTAGCACAGTTTATTTTGGAACCACTTTGGAACGGTTCTGTTTGGCACGATTCATTTTAGAATGGCTTTGGTACAGCTATTTTGGAATGGCTTTAGAATGCATTTTTTACAAATGTATAATAATTGAGAAGGATCATTTTGGACGCAAATTCAAATTGAATTTTGTATTTTTTGGCAAAAATTATTTGGCAATAATTGTAAAAAATATTTTTCATCTCTGCTTTTGCGTTAACTAAAATATAAGAGCATACAACCATTATATTATCCCATTACTACAAAATAAAATTCAAATTATTCAATCAAAAAATATCAAATGTATTGTAACAATAACATGACATAAGGAGGAAGATTCAAAATTCTAATTGACATGGCACATTAGTCAAGCCTCTCATCATCATCATCATCATTTGCATCTTGATTCGAGGACCAGGATGGCTTACTGGGAGTGAAAGCTTGAGGGTAGTTTGCGTTAACCTAATTCAATAATTGATTTAATTGTGCCTCATTTTACTCAAGCCTCTCCTCCACGCTCCTCCATTTCTCCTCAGCCATAAGCAGTTTTTCTTTTGTTTGAAGTAGTTTTTGCTTCTATAACAGTGTTTTCTTGTTGGGCACTGGATTACAACATTCACTCTAAATTAGTTGTGTATAAAATATAGCCATCTAAATTATGTCAAATATGATAGATACGACTAGCCAACATTGAAGTTGAAATGCTATTTGGCACAGTTTAACATGTTAACATCAAACAAATTTGGAAGGCTGCACAATGAGAACACATTCAACGCACATGTGCTTCAAATCAACTGTAAAGTGTCTAGATATATACATATCATTATCCACTACTATTCTTCTATGTTATTTGGTATAAAAATAAATTGAATTTCATTTAGACATTTCATCAAACACTTATCATGCATAATTTATGTAGCAAAGCTTTTGCTATTACATTAAAGCACAATTAAGCATTTCATTCACCATGGACAATAACAACACTTGTTTAATGAAATTTAGCTCAAACATAAGCCAATTACATTATTGAGAAAATGCTATTTAAGACTCAACTAAATTTCTGAAAATAAGAAAGAATATTACCTTGAAATGTAATGTATATAGAATACTAGCTTATCATGAACCAAATATTAGCAAGATTCGGCTTCAATGACTTGACGATTTTCATGGTTTGGCAAGTTAGAGAGAATTTTGGGACGTTGAAATTTCTAAATTGAATGAAAATGAGGGTCTGTTTGGAGATATATTAAACATTTTGGAACATTAAGTGGAAAAATACCGTTCCAAATCGAAAAAGGACTCGGCGTTGCCACTGACGTTGCAACGGTCGAGACGACGGCCCAAATTTTTTACCCCGCGTCGCCCAATCATCGCGACGGCGGAGGAGGACAGAAGTTCCAGAAATTTCTGGACGCGCCGTCGGGCTCTCATCGTCGCAACGGCGGAGGAGGATGGCAGATCCAGAAATTTCTGGACGCGCCGTCGTCCTCCATCGTCACGACGGCAAGGACAACGACGCGCCGTCATCCTCCATTGTCGTGACAAGGGGAGGACGGCGCGCCGTCGCGCTCTGATGTCGCAACGATGAAAGCGACGGCAAGGAGAAAATTTATCTGTAACATTGGAACAGATTTGGAACGGCAATAGAAAGCCGTTCCAAACTCCTGAGTCAAATTTGGAACGGCAGTCAGAAGGCCGTTCCAGAATCTGTTCCAACATAATTTCCAAATTGGAACGGCTTTTTTAATGCCGTTCCAAATTTCAAATTTGAAATAGATTTGGAACAGTAATGAATACTATTCTGAACTGAAAAATTAGAGTTCGGAACGGCAATATGAAGCCGTTCCAAAATTGGAACGGCAATGCAAGCTGTTCCAAATGTAGGAACGACAACATAAAGCCGTTCCAATATTTGGAACGGCAATGCTAAGCCGTTCCAAATGTTGGAACGGCAACATAAAGCCGTTCCAATATTTGGAACGGCAATGCCAAGCCATTCCAAAATTGGAACGGCAATGCAAGCCGTTCCAATTTGCATTGCCGTTCCAAATTTGGAACGGCAATATGAAGCCGTTCCAAATGTTGGAATGGCAATGCTAAGCCGTTCCAATTTTGGAACGGCAATATGAAGCCGTTCCAAATTGGAACAGACTTGGAACAATTTATTAGACCATTCTAATTTGGAATGGATTTGGAACGGACTTTCTGTATAATATCATAAATATTTCAAATTCGTGCCAAATTTGTGCCAGATAGGAACGATTTTTTGGAACGGCTGAAAAGCCGTTCCAATTAACCGGATTTCTAATAGTGTTTGAAGTGATTGGAATCGAAAAGAATTGGAAAGAAAAGAGTTCGAATTCAAAACCGCAACCTACAGATTTTCTACATCTTGCAAAAACTAGTAGTCATGGTCATGGAAAGAGTTACCGTGGCCATGAGGCTGGCTTGTGCAAGTGCACCAAGGTTACATGAACCCCGCGGTTTAGCTTCTAATATTGGGACCTTCGCTTGTGAGAGGCGTTGTGATGAAACCTCAAGGCTTCTATCACAATCATCCTCTATTATCATGGAACAACAACTCGCAACTGCAATGGTTGTTCTCGTGATCGTGAGCGATTTCTACTTAGTTTTTCCTTTTTCAATTTTTTTGCTGAAAAATTATTTTTCAAGGGATAACAACTAATGCATGAGATGTGTAGGACATAGAAAGAGTCATTGAATAAAATTATTTAATTATACATGTGGTGTATACTTGCTTGGATAGATGTCATGGTAGGATTATGGACTTTGGATACTTGTGGATATATGCACTTATTTTTCATTTTTAGTTTATTATGGGTTCTATGATTAAATTTTTCATTAGTTGTACGGGCATAAGCCCAATTTTATTCTATATTACATAGAATAGGATTATCCATGATATACCACATGTATTTGTAAATAAATATGGAAGGCACTTAGAGTAGAAGTTCATGTGCAGGCCAAGAGTTGGTGCTGTTCAAGGTTCCAAGACATGGTGGACCCCATGACGTCATGGAGATCAAGACGAAGCAATGTAAGAAATTCTTATGTAATATTATAGGATTTTATACATTGGTACACAAATCCAACCTTGGCTCGAGTTAGATCTAAAAGTCTATAATCCTCCACTTTTATTTTTGCACATTATTTGTGATGTGTATGAGATACATAAAAACGAAGAATGAGCAAAGGACCCTAAAACTTCCTCAAGCAAATATTAAGTTGAAAGGACAAAATGTTTGTCCTGGCCCTCCACCTAGCTTAAAAACCCTAATTGTAGCCTTGTTATATGATATCATTACATTAGTGAGGTCACATTGCGACAACACATTTATGACTTTAGGTGCATTAGATGTAACTTTCAAAAGATACTACACCTCAAGAGTGGTTAGCCACAGGTAAAGTTCAAATTTAGTGAGGTGTCAATTAGTGGGTGTGAAATGGACCCAACATGTCAAGACCTGGTTATGTAAGGAATCGCTGGGCTATGCGCTGAAGGAAAAATTAGACAGCATATGAGATGAGTTGGCAAGGGTTGCCACTCATTAAACCTAGCATGGCAAGAGGTGTGTTATGTCTAGTGAAAACCTCAATTCCTACTAAGGAAATTTTACTAATGAAATTTCCATTTTCTACCCAGGGGAGTGTAGGATTCAAAAAATCTAATAAGAGGCCATAATCATAATGGTGACACATGTAACAACCAAACCTACAAGTCTTGCCTATATTTTGTAGTTTGTTATTATCTTGAATAATGTACACCTTTTCACTATTAATAATGCTTGAGACCTTAATGTTGATTGGAGCTAAAATGGTCAATTAGTTTCAAAATTTGAGAAACATTCTAATTCTTAAGAGAGTCAGTGGTATCTTGGATTCTAACATCCTAATGTGATAGAAAGGTGTTGTTCTTAAGGGATCCAGCTTCTAAGTTAGTGAGACTAAGGAGAACAATACCAAGGGAAGGAAACTTGCAATTACCAACACAGGTGGGAGTGTATGAAATCCAATGTACATGTTAGTAGAGGGAAGAGATTCTAATGCAGCAAGGATGGGCAAAGCAGGAGGACTTGCACTAGATGCCTCAATGGCCATACAAGTGGCATTGGAGGCATGGAACTCTTTGTTCATGAAACATCTTATCTATTAGTGTTTTCTCTATATTTTGGATATTAGATTCTAGTGCTTATTCTCACATCTACACTTCGAGTCAAGATTTAAATAAGAGTAGATTCCTTGAGAAGTAAGAAGTGTTAATCAAGGTCAGCAGTGGGAGAAGTGTTGCAGCCACTACAATTAGCACATTTTAGGCCTAAGAGAGTGTCTCTTGCTATCAAACAAGCTCCAAAATATTATATCTATACCACTATTGGTGAAAGGGAGTTATGATTTGAAGTGAACTAGTGAAAGTAAGGACTGAAAATGATTAGGGAATTTTGGAGAATTTTTATGGAAAATAAAAGTAAAGAAGATAGAAAGAACATACCTCACATAAAGTAAACCCTTACAATAAATTAAAATTATGCAACTGGAAGACCAAACACCATGTCAGAAAATGTTCACCATGAACCATTGAAATACAATTGCATGAACCAGTTTGACTTGAGCTTGGAAGTGCTAAATTTATTCACACACTCACATAGAACAAATAATGGAGAGGAAAGAGAATAATCTTTGTATAAATAAGCTTAAATGTTATGTTACAAACTGAGCATTGAAAGCTTTTAAGGGGAGTACAAGCCAAAACCAGTTGGGGGAGGGTCAAAAGATAAAAATATCCCTAAAACTTTGGCTCTAAACGATCAAATTTCACAAATGGGGCAAAATGTGACTTCCTGCCTATTGTACAATCAAGTGCTCCTTGTGTCAAATTGACCGTGCAACTGATCATGCAATCTATAGTTATGATCGCGGCTCCTTGCGATTGTTCGCTTCCTTAAAAGATCGTAAATACAAAGAGCTCTTTTCCTAGCAAACGATCACATCACTTCAAGCTCGATCATACCTCTGGCCAATTGAAACCACAAAAAGCTTATCTCCAAGCAAACGATCACGCCACTCCTAGCTCGATCACGGACTCTTCAATGTCGATCTGAAGGGCCTAGCTTGATCTTGGCTAGTCCAGATCATGCTTACAGAGTTCTTTGGCATTTCTTAAACTTCCCAATTAAAATTCTAGTGCCAAAACTCATCCTTAGACCCTTCCAATATTCAAGAATGATCATCAAACCTCCAATTAAGCTTCAAGTGGACATGGGCATTCTTGAACGTGTGGGGTCTTGCTCTTATTATGGGTTCGGGTGGCAACTTGAGGGGATCTCTTCATAGGATGCCCACATCATTCCCCTCCTCTTGACAAAATTGTTCCATCAACTTTAGGCCCTTCTCATCACCTACATCTAATGGAGACAAATAAAAAACATTGAAGGTAGCACTAACATTGTACTCACTAGGTAGTTCGATTATGTAGACATTGCCTTAAATAGACCATCTCTTCTAGGGTGTAGCTTTGTTTTCCTTTGTTGTGGAGTCCTTTCCTTCCTTAAATGAACCCACACCCAATCACCGAGTTCAAAGAGGATATTCTTGAGCACCTTGTTGGTTTGTTGCTCGTATTGTTGCATTCTTTGCTCCAAGTTTTGGCACACCTTCTCGTGTAAGGATCTTACGAATTCAACCCTCTTCTTACTATCTGTACTAACTTGCTAACTACTAGGTAATGACAACAAACCCATAGGAGTTCAAGGATTAAACCCATACACAACCTCAAATGTTGACAATTGTGTGCCTGTTTGAATGCAAATTCTAAGTGTGGCAAGTATTCTTCCCTAGATTTCAAGTTCTTTTTAAGAATAGCATTCAACAAAGTTCTTAAGGTGTGATTGATCACTTTAATTTGGCCATTGATTTGGGGATGACAAGAGGTAGAGAAAAGCAATTTAGTTCCTAATTTACACCATTGAGTTTTTCAAAAATAACTAAGAAATTTTGCATCACGATCGGAAACAATGGCCTTAAGGAGCCCATGTAAGCGTATAACTTCCCTAAAGAACAAATTAGCAACATGGTTTACATCATCCTTTTTGTGACATGGAATGAAG
Organism: Avicennia marina; assembly: GCA_019155195.1. Taxonomy (NCBI): domain Eukaryota; kingdom Viridiplantae; phylum Streptophyta; class Magnoliopsida; order Lamiales; family Acanthaceae; genus Avicennia; species Avicennia marina. The sequence continues at coordinate 7,023,280 of CM032778.1, forward strand.
TGTGCTTGGAGTATAGGTAAAGGATTGTACAAACAGTAGGGATGTGTGCATGACTTAGCCTCTCGACACTTCAAGCATTGGTCAATGATCTTGGACACATCCCTCCTCAAAGGAGGTCAATAGAAATCTTCCTGCAAGGTACTCACCATCTCAGTGACACCATAATGTCCCATTAATCCTTCATAGTGAGCTTCCCTTACCAACAATTCACACAATTAACAATTGGGCACACATAATTTTCTATCATAGTTCAAGTACCCATTATCTTAATAATATTTCTCATGTGAGGTAGTGTGAGTCAAGGTATATTCATCACCAAAATCACTATCGTTTGCACACATCTCACAAATATGTTCAAACCATAACAATTTAGTGCTCAAAGTAGAAATTAAAGCATATCTTTATGACAAGGAATCGGCAACAATATTTCTTTCCCTATCTTATACCTAATCACATAGGGAAAAGTTTCTACAAAAGAAACCCACCCAGTATGTCTTTTGCTCAAATTATCTTGGCTTTTAAGGTACTTCAAGGACTCATGGTCAGTGTGGATCATGAACTCCTTAAGCTTTAGGTAGTGTTTCCAAGTTTGCAAAGCCCACACTAAGGAATACAATTCCTTATCTTAAGTTGGTGTGGATCACAAACTTCTTGGATCTTAGGTGGTGTTGCCAAGTTTGTAAGGTTGGACTGAGGAATACAATTCCTTTTTGTAAGTTGGATAGTTAAGGGTGGTTCTACTCATCTTTTTGCTAAAGTAGGCAACATGCCAACCTTCTTGCATCAACACAGTGCCAATTGCTACACTGGAAACATCACACTCAATTTCAAATATTTTACCAAAATTGGGTAAGCAAAGAATGGGTCCATGTGTGAGCTTTTGTTTCAAGGTGTCAAAGGCATCCCGTTGTGCTTTACCCTATCTAAATTTCTTATTTTTCTTAATCACGGTGGTCAATAGAGCAACAATGGTGCTAAAATCTTTCACAAACTGTTAATAAAAGCTACCTAAGCCATGGAAGCTCCTAACTTCTCCAATGGATTGAGGCGTGGGTCATTCTTGAACGGCTTTGATTTTCTCTTCATGAACATGCATTGCTTGTGAACTAACAATAAATCCCAAGAAAACACAATAGTCTACACAAAATACACATTTCCTAAGGTTAGCATATAAGTGTTCTTACCTTAATGTAACCAAAACATGTCACACATGCTCAACCTACTCTTCCATGCTCCTACGATCTATCAAGATATCATTAAAGTATACAACAACAAATTTACCAATATAGGCATTTAGGACATGGTTGATTAACTGCATGAATGTAATAGGGGCATTAGTAAGACTGAAAGGTATAACAGTTCGTTCATATAGCCCAAATTTAGTCTTAAATGTTGTTCTCCATTTATCCCCTTCGCTCATTCTAATTTGATGGTACCCACTCTTTAAATCAATTCTAAAGAATATACTAGCACCGTGTAATTTATCCAACATATCATCTAAACAAGGAATAGGGTAGTGCTACTTTATTGTGATGGCGTTTATGGCTTGGCAATCAACACACATTTGCCACTCACCATTCATTTTGGACACAAGTACGACCAGTACAAAATAAGGGCTCATGCTCTCCAAACCCATCCTTTATCTAGCAATTCTCGTACTTAGTGTTGTATCTCCTTGGGTCTTCTAAGTTCACCTTGTAAGCGAGTCACTTTGGAATTGAAGCTCTAGGCACCAAGTTAATTTGGTGGTCAATTCCACAAATGGGTGGTAAACCACTAGGCAACTTCTCCAAAACTACATCTTCAAACTCCTACAAAAGTAGAACAATAGAATTAGGAAGAGAGGTTGTCACATCCTTAGACTACATCAAGCTTTCTTTGTATAAGAACAATTTCATAAGACTCTCATGTTCACAAGGCTCTCCTCACATCCCTCATTCTTGCTATCATACACCCTTTTGCTCCCTCTTGCACTCTCTCTACTTTCTTTTCATTTTCTCTCTCTTTGGCTCTTTTCTTCTCCTTTGCTCTCAACTTCCTATTCTTATCAAGCTCTAGTTTATATTGTCTTAGAAAATACATTTGGTCTTCATGGACTTGTTTGGGAGATAATGGTGCAAATGTAAACTTCCTATCACCAAAATGGAAGGAATCTAGGTTGGTGACCCCATCATGGCACACCTATTGGTCAAATTGCCATGGCCACCCCAAAGGATTTTGTATGCTTGCATGGGCAGCACGTCACATAAGGCTTCATCTTTCTACCCACAAATCTTGAATGGAATCCTCAATTGCTTTGTGACTTTAACTTCATCACTATTGTTCAACCAATGAAGCTTGTAGAGCCTTAGATGGGCAATGGTTTGCAAGCTCAACCATTCAACCAATGTGTTGCTAGCAACAATAGTACAACTACCTCCATTAACAATCATACTACAAGTCTTAACTTGGATTCGTCATCGAGTGTGGAATATGTTCTTCCTTTGTTCATCATTTAAGTCCTCCTTAGCTTGGGCACTATGGGCTCTCATGGCTACAAAGCTTTTACTCCTTGATCAACTTGTTCAACCTCATCATCATCATCATCCCCATGCTCGTCGGCTTCACCTTCTCCTTCACTTTCATCAGTAATGATCTCTCCCATGTTGTTGAGGATCATTGTCTTCTTGTTTGGGCATTGGTTTGCAAAGTGTCCTCATCCCTGGAAGTTAAAACATACAACATTTCTATTTCATGGAGCACTAGTAGTAGTGTTAGGGTGAGTTACCTTGGATGTCCCATTATTAGGTGTCTCCTTTGGTTTAAGTGCACTACTTATGGGTAGCTAGTCATCCTTCTTGGGAAAGGTCCTAGGACCTAATGTGCTTGTTGATCCTCCTCTCTGACCCCTCTTCTTGAGTTGGTTCACTCAAATCCACATAATGTTGCAACTCAGGTACATTGGCTATGTATCGATGCAACCCACTCAAAAATCTAACCATGGCAGTTTCTTGATCTTCCACCATGTCAGCTTTCATCATCAACAATTCCATCTCCTTGAAATAATCTTCAACACTCTAGGATGCTTGAGTTAATCCTTGTAATCTTTGAGAAGGGACTTTATAGTACTAGTAGCAATCAAACACTATTTCCACTTTCCTCTCCCATTTAAGGTAAAGCTCAGAGTTGGATTTTCCTTGGAATGGTGACACCTTGAGCTTAACTTCCTTAAGCTCTTCCTATCATTATGTGCGGTCTCCATCCTTGTGGTCGTGGTGGTGGGTCATTGAACATATCTTCATTGTAATTTGAACAAACCAGTCATGATGCCATTTTAAACAAACATCCAATGGATGGCTTAAATTCCAAACATTTGTGGCACCTTAAACTTGGCCATACTAGGGAAACAACAATGGTTTAAGCCATCATTGCACAATTCTCCTTAAGGTAGTGAGAAATACTTGGCATTTTACTCCTGATTACTGGTGAAGCAAGGCTAGATATCTAAACCTAGCCAGATGTTTGGAGGCATTAGAAACACCATTATACTTTGCCATTAACATAGTACAAAAGTTTCTAGGTAATGGGTTATTCAAAATCTCCTCAACAAAGTGGGAACCCTCATTTGATCGAGCTATTTTCCTTTTTTAGATGCTAGCCTCCTTACCCCTCTAATCAAAATCCTTTTCCTTTTGAGCATCCTCCTTCTATGCACTCCATATCTTCTAAAGTATTTCTTTATTTCATCAAGAGAGATAATATCCAACCTATCTTTTCCCTAGTTTGAGGCTTCCAAGAGTGGATGTTCCCACAAAGCCTGTTGCATAGTCTCTTTCTCTATAGATTGAAATTGTTCCCTCATTAAACTAAACGATAGGGATGGGGGTCGATGCTCTCCACCCTCCACAATAGTTTTCCTAGCTTCTCCACCTTCTGCTCTAATTTCTCCAAGATCCATGACCTTTTGCTTTATTTCCCATAGACAGTGCAAAAGTGATGTTGGTCGAATTAGATGAGTTTCCTAGATTTAACACAAAGCATGCCAAATAACAATGAAGGAGACACAACAATTAATATGGCTTAACTAGGATTAGGTTACATCCACAGACAAGAATTTAGGTTTTGATTATGCATATTCTGTCCTTTAATACAAAATATCCCTATCTTTTCCTTGGACTAAGGCTTTCAGAAATGGATGTTCCCGTAAAGCCTATTGTACTGTCTCATACACTATAGATTGAAACTGTTCCCACATTACACAAAAGGGTAGCGATAGGGGTCAATGCTGTTCACCCTCCACAACAGTTTGCCCTGCTTCTCCACCTTCTGCCCTAATTTCTTTAAAATCCATGACCTTTTGTTTCATTTCCCACAGACAGTGCCAATGTAATGCTAGTTGAATTAGATGAGTTTCCTAGATTAACGCACAGTGTGCCAATGAACAATGAAGGAGACACAATAATTAACGTGGTTCAGTTAGGATTAGCTTGCATCCATGGATAAGAATTTGAGGTTTTGATTATGTATATTCTATCCTTCAATACAAAATCATATATCCATTTATACTACAAATATAAATTTGGTAGTTATCCATATCATAGGTCATTGATGCATTTATCCACCAAGTTGTCTTAGGCTATTCTTAACCAAGGCCACCACTATTTGTCTATGCACTCTCCTAGCCCAAATGACCCTTCTTGAGTCTCAAAATGGTCGAGCGTCGTTCTACAACCAAAAGAGCACGACTCGACTGAACTATCTTCTTTCTTACTAATTCTATTAGCCATGACTACAGGACAAGAACTATATCATTCACCATTTGAGATCGTGTAGGGGTTTAATCCTTTAACTCCTATAGAATTTGTTACTATTACCTAGTATTGAGCAAGTTAGTGCAGATGGCTAGAAAAGAGCTGAATTTGAAAGATCCTTACACAAGAAGGTGCGCCAAAACTTGCAGTGAAAGACACAACAATATGAGCAACAAGCTAACAAGGGACACAAGAAGGTTTTCTTTGAATCCGGTGATTACATGTGGGTTCATTTTAGAAAGGAGAGGCTCCCAAAATAAAGGAAGACAAAATTACACCCTAGAAGAGATGGCCAATTTAGGGTTTTAGAGAAAGTTAGAGACAACGTCTATAAAATTAAACTACCTAGTGAGTACAATATTAGTGCTACATTTAATGTTTTTGATTTGTCTCCATTCAATTTAGGTTATAAAAAGGACCTAAGGTTGATGGAACAACTTTCTCAAGAGGAGGGAAATGAGGTAGGCATCCTAGGATGAGATCCACTCAAGTTGCCACCTAAAATAGGCATGCATTCTTGAATGTGCGGGTTCTTGCTCTTATGATAGGTCTGGGTGGCAACTTGAGGAGATCTCATCCTAGGATATCCATATCATTCCCCTCTTCTTGAGAAGGTTGTTCCATCAACCTTGAGTCCTTCTCATTACTTGTATAGAATGGAGACAAATGAGAAATAATAAATGTAGCACTAAAATTGTACTCACTAGGTAGCTCAATTTTGTAGGCGTTATCTCCAACTTTGTCTAAAACCTTAAATAGACCATCTCCTTTAAGGTGAAGCTTTGTCTTCCTATGTTGTGGGAACCTTTCTTTCATAAAATGAACCTATGCCCAATCACTGGATTCAAAGAGGATCTTCTTGTGCTCATTATTAGCTTGTTGCTTTTATTATTGTGTTCTTCACTCCAAATTTTGGCCCACCTTCTCCTGTAAGGATCTTACAAATTTAGCTCTCTTTTTGCCATCTCCACTAACTTGCTCATACTAAGTAATGGCAAAAAATCCATAAGAGTTAAAGAATTAAACCCATACACAATCTCAAATAGTGAAAATTGGCCGGATGTGTGTATAGTCCTATTATGTACAAACTCTAAGTGTGGCAAGCATTCTTCCTAAGATTTTAAATTTCTTTTAAGGATAGCACGCAACAAGGTTCCCAAGGTGCAATTGACCACTTCAATTTAGCCATGGCTTTGGTGATGATAAGCAGTAGAGAAAAGCAATTTAGTTCCCAATTTACACTATAGAGTTTTCCAAAAATAGATGAGTAATTTAGCATCTAGATCAAAGAAAATAGTCCTGGGGACCCCATGGAAGCATACTTCCGTAAAAAACAAATCAACAACATGGCTTGCATTCAGTTTTGTGGCACGAAATGAAATGTGCTATTTTTGAAAATCTATCAATGAAAACAAATATGGAATCACATCCATTCCTACTCCCAGGCAACCCCAACATAAAATCTATAGAAATATCAATCTAAAGGACTTAAGGGATAGGTAAAGGAGTATACAAACCATAGGGGCATGTGCATGATTTGTCCTCCAGACACTTCAAGCATTAGTTAAAAATCTAAGACATGTCCCTCCTCAAATGAGGCCAAATTACCTTGGCTTTTGAGGTACTTTAAGGAGCCATAGTTGGTGTGGATCACAAACTTCTTAAGCCCTAGGTAGTGTTGCCAATTTTGCAAAACTCAGACCAAGGAATACAATTCCTTATCAAAAGTAGGGTAGTTAGGGGTAGCTCCACACTTTTCGCTAAAGTATGCAACAGGCCATCCTAGTATTAACACAGTGTTGACACCTACACTGAAAGCATCACACTCAATTTCAAATGTTTCACCAAATTTGGGTAAGTAAAGAAGGGGTACACACGTGAGCTTTTGTTTTAAGGTGTCAAAAGCATCTTATTGTGCTTTGCCCCATCTAAATTTCTCATTCCTCTTAATCATAACGGTCAATTGGGTAGCCATTGTTCTAAAATCTTTCATAAACTGCTGGTGCTAGCCAACCGGTGGAAGCTCCTAACATCACCAATTGATTGGGGCATGGTCATTTTTAAGTTGCTTTGATCTTCTCTTCTCCTCATCAACATATATTCCTTGCAAACTATCAACAAATCCCACGAGCACACAATGGTCCACATAAAAAGCACATTTCTTAAGGTTAGCATATAATTGTTCTTACCTCGATGTAACCAAAAACAAATCGCACATGCTCAACATGCTCCTACTATATATTAAAATGTCATCAAAGTATGCAACTACAAATTTACTAAGGTAAGCATGTAGGTCATTGTTCATCAACTACATGAATGTATTGTGGCATTAGTAAGACCAAATAGCATAATGTGGGACAGTCATATAACCCAAATTTAGTCTTAAATGTTGTTTTCCATTCATCCCCTTCCCCCATTCCAATTTGATGGTACCCACTCTTTAAACCAATTCTAGTGAATATACTAGCACATGCATCTCTTTCAACATATCGTTCAAATGGGGAATAGGGTTGTGATACTTTACCGTGATGGTGTTTATGGCTCAGCAATCAGCACACATTTGCCATTCACCATTGTTCTTGAGTACAAGTAGGACTGGTACAACACAGGCTCATGCTTTCTCAAACCTATCCTTTTTCTAGCAATTCTCCCATTTGGTTTTGTATCTCCTTGGCCTATTCCAAGTTCACCCTGTAAGTGAGTCAGTTTGGAATTAAAGCTCCGAGCACCAAATAGATTTAATGCTCAACCCCACAAACAGGTAGCAAATCACTAGGCAACTCCTCCAAAAATACATCTTTAAACTCCTGCAAAAGTGGAACAATAGAATTGGGAAGGGAAGATGTGACATCATCAGAAAGCATTAAGCTTTTCTTTGTACAATAATAATACCATACGTCTATTAATTTCACAAGCTCTCCTCACATCCCTCTTGCTATAAAAACCATTTGTAAAGCTCACCATTTACTTGCTATTAATTAATGTATGGGTAATTTAAATATGAAAAGCATATAAATGTGATCAATAAATCATAACTATAAAAGCATGACATTGTCTTCACATATAAAAACTTGAATATGAAATTTGGGGAGATTGAAATCTAAAATGTATAAAGAATAGCAATAGAAGTTCTAACCTTTAATTTTTTATGGGCCCCAATTACCATCGCCTTCCATAACTTGAGCAACACAAATGAAGTGATTTAAAGTTTAAACTTTAAATTATTTGAAATAACAACCAAAAACAGGGAAGCAAAAGTCAGCATTGCACTCTTACTAATGCATGCATAGGTTCTTTGTGACAAATGCATGGATAGTTTCTCACCCGTTAGCCATTGCAGGAAGCATACATTGTGCATATAAAATCATACAACATTTTATTATGGCAGTTAAATCAAAAAGATCACACATTTCAATCAGCAAATAGTTAACAAATCTATAAGATGGGTTCTTCGCATATGAAATTAATACAATCAATAAACAGATGCACAAGTGTTTCCATAAACCAAAAAGCATTAGCACTGCCACCAACTTAAAGTTTAGAAGTTCTGTAATCTATATGCTATTCCTATAGAGTATCACCATTATTTCCAAATCCCAACTAAAACAATGCAAACATAATTCCAAATATCCAACTAAAAAGGAAACCTCTGTTCTTTTCAAACTAGAAGCAAGAAACCCTAAGCTTGAACCTAATTCAATTCCCTAACACATCTCAACCAGTCCCCTACTCTTCAATTTTCACCCACACATATCAAAAAATTCAACCGCTCTCTCCTACATTCTCTCACAAATCACAACCCCACAAACTTTAATCAAGATTAAATCAAGTATAATAAATAAATTAGAATTGAAATTGTGCTTTAATTGTGTCCACCAACAATAAAATTTACTAAATAGACAAGAAGTTACTTGACTACTCGACGGTGAATTTTCGGCTGGCTTGGAGTTGCAAACACACTGTGGAATCGGTTTCAATCTTCTCAACGGGCGATACATCGACAACAAAGGAAGGCACAAGGCTGAAATGGCACCAGCGCCAGGCTTGAGATGCTATGTCGTTGAGGGGTGAGGGAGAAGGTCAGTGGGCACTATGCAAATGCAGGCGAAATGCTACTGAGGATGAGTCAAGACTGGGTGAGAGTGCGAGACAATTAGACGAGGGCAAAATTCTAAAGAGAAGAGAAGTCACATGCGCTAGATGAGAAATGCTCGAAATACCACAACTAAGAAGCAATAATTACAGAAATGACATCGATCTCGAAATTACTCGATATTCGTCAAGTCAACACAGAGATTACTCAAGCTCAACTCATTATATGACTCGAGTAGCTCAAGCTCAATAATACTCAAGCTCGAGCCAAGTTTTGAGTCGAGCTACTCAATGAGTCGAGTCGAGTCGAGTAGCTCGACTTAGGCCCACCCCTAGTTCAACCATTGAAGTCAGTAGGGTCTTGGACGGGCAATGGTAGGCAAGATCAACCATTCTACCAATGTGTTGCTAGCAACATTGGAGCAACTACCTCCATCAACAATTATACTACAAGTCTTACCATGCATTTAACACCGAATGTGGAAAATGTGCTCCCTTTTCTCATCATTCAAGTTCTCTCATGGCTACCATGTTTATGTGTCCTTGATCAACTTGTTCAACCTCATCATCATCACCACTGTGCTTGCTAGCTTTACCTTCTCCTTCACTTTCATCGGTGATGATCTCTCCCACATCGTTGAGGATCATTGTCTTCTTATTTGGATATTGGTTTGCAAAGTGTCCTCGTCCCTGAAAGTTAAAACATACAAAGTCTCTATTTTGTGGAGTACTAGTAGTAACGTTAGAATAAGTTACTTTGGATATCCCCTCCTTACCTTTAGTTCGGGTGCACTAGCTGTAGGTGGTTGGTCATCCTTCTTGTGAAAGGTCTTAGGACCGATGTGCTTGCTAGTGCTCCTTCCCGACCCTTTCTCTTGAGCTACTTCTCTACCTTGAAGGACTTTTGGACCATCTCATTCAATTCCACATAATGTTGCAACTTAATGATGTCAACTATATCTCAATGCAACCCACTCAAAAACCTAGCCATGGTGGCTTCTCAATCTTCCACCACATCAACTCTCATCATTAACAATTCCATCTCTTTAAAGTAATCTTCAACACTCCAAGATCCTTGAGTTAATCCTTGCAATCTTTAATAAAGGTCCCTATGATAGTGTTATGGAATGAACCTCCTTCTCATGGCCACCTTCAAGTCCATCCATGTCCTAATTGGTCTTTCACTGGCTTTCTTTCAACTTATCACAATTTGATCCCACCAAATGATGGCATAGTCGATGAACTCGACAGTTGCTAACTTTATCTTTTGCACCTTCTTGTACTGGTAGCAATCGAACACCATTTCCACTCTTCTTTCCCACTAAAGGTAAAGCTCTAAGTTAGATTTCCCTTGAAATAATGGTACCTTAAGCTTAACTTCATCATCATAGGCCAATCTCCATTGTTGTTGTCATGGTGGTTCATCAAATATGTCATCATGATAGTCCAAATAGTTATTCGATGACCTCTATTTCACCCCTAGGCCATCTTCTTGATCCCTAACCTGACCACCATGTAGCAACAGGTCATCCCTTGTCCGTGTGGTTTCAGAGGCCTCAACCGTTTCCAACTGGTCATGCATTCTTTCAACCATCTGGGATATCCATTGCATCTCACCTCGAATGGCCTCAAGCATCAATTTCATATTATAATTTTCTCTAGAAATAAAGTGTGCATGTGCAACTAAAATATATACAATGTACAGGGAATGAAAATTACTCAAGAAATCTTACCAATCCAAACCAAGTTGCCTCTAATGATTCAAAAAGATTCCTATGTTTAACAGCCCAACAAATGCACTTAGAATGCTGCGGAATTGTGGAAATTAGGCTTTAGAACCAATCTGAATGCAACAGGATCAATCTTAAATGAAGGAAAGGTTAAGCAATTGATTTGGAGTGTAGAGTGATTGATTAGCAAGGCAAGTGTGCAATCTTGGCAAAGTTTATGCAGCACGATCAAGTGTTAGTAGGTATGATTGATTGCGAGACTTAAACTACAACAGGGTTGGGAAGGGTATTGTGTTGTGCTCAATCTAAACTCCCTCGAGACCAATCCAACTACAAGGCTAGGCGAAAAATTGTCACAAACAACTCCCAAAAATAGAACTTCACCAATTTTCGTCCTTTTCTTTCTCATTTTTTAGTACTGATTTTCTACTTTTTTTCCCCTCGTTTCTTTCCTTTTGTTTTGATCTTTTCTCTTTTTTTTTTCTTCTCAACCACAAGTCTTCAACAAATATTCCAACACCACAACAACCTCCTAACAAAATTTCAACAAAATACCACAACTTTAACAACATATAATATCTTCCAATGAAATAGCACAATATTCCTAACAAAATAAGCTCCAAATAGCACAATATTTATATTTTGGAAATTTTTAGATTTTTCAAGAACATGGATAGAATATGAAGAAATAAAATGTAGAAAATATGGAGAACACACTAAATGGAATCCAACTAACCAACCAGATTTAGAAACTCGATTAAGTTGGCTTTGATACCACTTTGATGTGAACCGATAAAAGCAAGGATTGAAAATGGTTGGGAAATTTGGGAAAATTGAAGAGAAACTAAAAACAAGGAAAATAACAAGGGAAAATAAAGGAATAATTGGTGAGATTACACAAAAATAAACCATGTAACAATTAACCACACTTAGGGTTAACCTATACGATAAATCTATTTTGGAATAACTAAAGAACCAAAAATCACACCAGTAAGTGTTGGCCACAAACTACTAGAATGCACCTAAATGACCCGATTTGACTTAGAAGTGTAGATTCACTCACACACGCTCAAGGAATAAGCAATGAAAAGAGAGAACAATCTCAATGCATTCAATGAACTAAAGTTAAGGTACAATCGGTTGTTCAATTTATTTAGGGGTACAAGCCAAAATCCAGGTTTATAGGGGGGAATGATCGAAATGCCCTCCTAAAATGGGCTCCAAATGGTTAAACTTTCAAAAAAATGTCAAAATGAGGCTTTCTGCCTGCTCAAGGAAGTTGAGCATTAGGAACAAAGCTCTGAGCACCCATAAGGTAAGTTCCTATTCAAATTCAACCTTTTGAGATGCAACGGCTGTAATGATTAGGTAATCCCTCGAGCACTAGAGAGATAAAGTTATATCCTAGAGAACGGACAAAAGTTGTCCTTAATGGGAGATAATGATTATAGAGATGATCCTTCTACTTTTAATCAAGCAGTGGTAGACAAGGACTCCATCAAGTGGCTTGAGACTATACAATTTGAGATAGATTTTATGTGTGCAAACTTAGTGTAGATTTTAGTGGATCCAGTCAAGGGAATAGTTCTAGGTCTATAAAAGGAAGATTGGTTTGACTAGCGAGGTAGAGACTTATAAGGTCAAGTTGCTAGTGAAGGCCTATAGACAAAAGGAGGAAATTAACTATGAAGAAACCTTCTCACCAAATGCCATGCTCAAATCCAAGATCTTACTTGCGATAAATGCTAGATTTTGTTAGGGTTTAGCGATAAAAATTAAAAAATTAGCACATAAAATCATCATGCACACACAGTGAAATACAATGAGACAAACCCCACCTAGTGTTTTCAAAACCAAATTGGTGATTGAATTAATCAACTTACTTAGGTCATTTGGTCACTGGTTCAACCAGTTTCAAAAAACCGATTGACATGTACCATAGTATATATTGATCTATATACATTCATTTACACACACATACATTTATATATTCAAGTCTGTGTATTTTCTACACAAAATTATTTAACAAAATTATAAAAAAAAAAGTATGTTACACATAACATAAAATATTTAGCATGACTAATACATAAATTTCGAGACATAAATCCAAGTTCTAATACATAAACCCATAGATCACAAAATAACATAAAAACAATTCAAGTAATACAATTAAGTAAAATCATAATCAATCCCAATCATCATTGCCATCAACATTTATCACCATCATCATCAATCACAGCTTAACGACCAATATTTTCAATATTTATGTATTCGGCTATCATTATGTCATTTTCTTCACCTAAAACAAACAACAATATTAAATAATGATTAATAAAAATTGGTTAAAAAAAAGTACAAACATTTTTAACAAACCTATAGATGGTTTAGAACTTGACCCTTCTTCATTTCTTGGTACCTCTTCTTCAAGCATATTTTCCAATTCATCATAATCAAGTTTACCTTCAAGAGGTTTTTCAATGATCTAAAATTCTATCTTTTCAATGCACTTGTAATTAATAGGATCATAAAGTCATATATTGTACTTAACCCTATAATAATTACAAGTATAGAAATAAAGAAATAATAAAATTACAAATACATTAATGAATTGTACAAACTGAAATTAAAATTAATAATAAATATTCATTTACCTATTTTGTAAATGCAAGTTGTAATGTACAAAAACCAAATCATTTAACCTTTGATGCTCCAACCTATTTCACTTCTTAGTATGAACGCACTCAAAGACACTTTTATTGTCAAATCTCAAAGAAGAAACTATCTAACTAAATATTCTAATAGCCATCTTTTTTAAACGAGGAGCATCAATCCGAAACACTTTCCATCAATCACCTACAAATTTAATCATTGAAAAAATTTAATTAGAAAAAGCAAACAAATAATATGATATAAAAATAAATATGAAAAACAATTCAAAATTATAGCTTACCTAGGCAAGTTGATCTAGCAATGTTAAATGCAGTTGGTCTAGCAAAGCTCTTTTGTCTATCGCTATAAATAGATATTTCATTATATGCTTTTGTTCCTCATCATTGCCAACTTTGTTATCAATATAATATAATAATCCTTTCAAAATCTCTGGCTTTCTACAAAAGGATTCTTTATCATACAAAAAGCAATGTTCAAGTAATATGCAGCAACATGCAAACTTTTCCTCAACACCTTATCCCATCTAGCTTCAATAATATCAATATATTGTTGATACAATCTTTGTTTATTTTTAAACAACTCCTTGATTCTCATCCTTACTCTGTACATGCCTTCATACACACAGTCCAAATCTGGTTTTTCATCAAAATCACAAATCCTCAATATAAACACATGAGTGGAGCTCCAATCCTCACAACAATTATATAATTATTCCAAAAATTCTCATTCAAAATAATTTGTTTCATTTCTCTTGCAACATTCTTCTTCAAATATTATTTGAAATCTTGAGATATCAACATTGCTTGTAAATTCTCTTTTTGATCACTTAAACTTTTAAGTACAATAAAAGTTATGACAAAGCGAGTATCTCTGAATCTGATAATTTCTATCCACCCCTCTCTTTTGTCAACCAATTATGTGGCCATTTGTTATTGTAAACATAACAAGTCACTCTAGATGCAAGAATAGCTAGATCATTAACATGAGGTAATTCACTAATATCTTTCAAAATTTAATTAACACAATGAGCAGCACAAGGTGACCAACAAATGGTTAGATACTTCTCTAAAAGTAATTGACTAGCTGCCTTGTAATTGCTTTCATTATCTGTAACAAATTGAACCACGTTGCTTAGACTAACCATTTCCACAATTTTAGCAAACAAGTTGCACAAATTTTGTGCATTTTGCTCAATATTAGATAAATTAACAAACTTGATATATGCAATTCTAAAGACACAATAAACAAGGAAATTAATTAATGGTCTTTGTCTAGAATGTCTCCAACCATCACCATTATTGTACAACCAGTTTCTATCTACTTACTTCTGAAGGAATCAACAATCAACTTAACTTGCTTTTAACATCTTTTAAAAGATTAACACATAAGGCATGATAGTTAAGGCCTAGTATAACCATGACGCATTGAAATAATTTTACTCATAGCAACTTGAAAGTAAGGATTGCAAGCATTCAATGGTATACACGCATCATAAAACCACAATGTAATTGTCATATCAGTATCATGCCATTTTTCTTTACTTTGTAAGGAAGCTTTTATAGTAAATTGAAAGAGATCACGAATACCAATTTTAAAGTAAGTTTCCAATCTAACTGTGGCTTTTCTCTTGCTTGATGATGTGTCTGTCCCTCCATGAATTGATACTTTTTGAAATGATGGGGAGAAAATTTCTTGAATGTCATTATCATCACAGCCTTCACCAAATACATCCTCATAAATTTCTAAATTGCCCCGTCTTTCTTTTGCTTTTCACTATTTTCCTACAAAGATCCTTAAATCATAAACCAAATTTCAAGTGGAACCTTTTTACAACTTGCAACATTCTCTTTAATCCCAGGAAGATGTTGTTTCATGCGATTAATCTCTCCACCCCTAAAAGATGATAAGCAAAATTTGCAAGTGAAAATCTTCCTTGCTCGAGCATTTGTACCCTCTGTCACACACTTCCATGCTATATCATTTTTTTGGCGTGGATTACTTCTACCTCCACACGATTGTTGTGCTCCACTATTTGTAGAATGAGAATTCATACCCTCTAATAAAATTGCAAAATAAAAATATTCACTTGATTTGGGGTTTCCACTTTCCAAAACATCAATTTTATTCAATTACAATTAGTTTGTGAATGAATATCCAAAATTTTTAATAGAGAAGGACCCATATTCGAATAAAGAAAGAAAGGACAAAATGGTCATATCCAATTAATCCTAAGCACCTTCACAAGAAACTCACACAATGTGACATAAATGCAACTACAGGGCTCAACCTTTCACTTAATCATTATACTCTCCGTCTTTCACTTTTTTATTTTTTAGAATTTTTAACAAAAATACATCCAAAAGCATACACCAAAAATAATCAAAACAAACATAACCTAAGATTTTGATGAATGTCTACCATGGTTATGCATGAAAAAACTTCCAAAAGAATTTACCATAGCATAATCAAGAGCATTGCAATCTTTGGTCCTGAATTTTCGGATTCCATTGACTTGTAATGATCTGGTAGTGGAAAATGAATTGAAAACAATGTAAAAAGATACTGAAGCATGTCTATCTCTTTTAATTTGGTTTCAAATTTTGGTATGTATTTTTAGATAACTTAAAAAGTACAATAATTTAGTATGTATTTTTAGAGTTTATAATTTGAAAAAAAAAACCATAGCCATGGACTTTGGCATACGTAGTTTGAAACTACCTAAAAGACTTTAGACCCAAACCATCACTAACTTTGGTCTTTCTCATACTTGCCATGGTATGGCCAATTTAAAGTTAAAATCACAATCATTCAAACTAACCTGGATTGCATTTGGTAAGTCTGTTGATTAAAGAAAATTAACAATGATGGCTTCAAACTTGGAGTGCATTCAAACCAACCTGGGGTAAACTTGACATAAACATAGAATTAGAAAACTACTAGAAAATCCTCTGACTAAATTTGGAAAAGAAGAGTGAGGGGATAAATCATTTTAACATTTTTTCACAATCTTGAATCAAGGTCCATTTATGGAGCTTCATTTCTAAGAATCCCAACACCTAAAATAAACTATTTGAGATCAGGTAAATCAACTAAATGAATTTATTCAAGAAAGTAATAAAACTTTTGAACTTACCTATGAAGTGTGAATGTGTAGAAAGGAGAAAGCCAAAAAAAAAAAAAAATAGAGGACATTGTGAAGATTTAAACATCCGATGTCTTCGACGTTGGAGACTCAACAATCGAGTAGTTGGCAGTTGATTCAAAGAAGAAGCGAGTAGATTCAAATTTGGCTATTGCAGATTAGGTTTCTTTGTTCGACTTTGGTAGATAAATCGGGTTTGGTTTCATCGGCTGCGTTGTGTTTGTTTGGCTTTAAAGCAAAAGGCTAGAAGCTGTGTCTTGTTTGGCTTTAGGTCATTGAAATTTTGTTTTTGGTTTTCTTTTTCTTTTTAGTGACTTAATTGAAACCAGTCAAACCGGGTCACTAAGTTAACCGATTTCAATCAGTTCGACCATACATCAGGTTTCTTGTTGTAATCGGCCCAAATACGTGGTCAGTTCCTAGTTGAACCGACCAGGCAGGGCAAGTTGTAATAACATTGACCCCACCTATTTTAGATGCAAAACACATAAGATATTAATTAAACAAAAAGATGGATAAAAAATTTACCTTTGCAACATTTACATGTGTTTCGCATGTGATTCTTGAAGTCGAGATCCTCAAACCTCGACCTCTAGATTGCCACACAATTAGGATACTTATGAATTTCTTCTACATTTCCATAAAACTCTTTTGTAAAATTCTAGTGCAAACACCTTTGTACTAAGTGGAATTTTGATAAAAAAAAAAAAAAGTGCTGAAATAGGGTGGCTAGGGGGCTATACTCTTTTAATTGGTTGGGAGAACAAAAATTAGGGTTCAAAGTGTACGTCTTGAACTCTTCAAGACCTCTATATATAGTTGAGACACTAGAGTTTGGGGGTATCCAACATGAACCATTTTAATTAAAATAGCCCATGGATTTTTATTTATTAATCTCATTAATAAAGCAACCCATAGACTATTTAATTATTAATCTCATTAATAATTAAAGCCTAAATCTATCCAAATAATTTAATTTAATTAATCTCATTAATTAAATTAAATTTTTTATTTTGCTTCTAGTTAATAATCTTATCATTAACAAGTATTATGACAATTTATTAATCAATCCAATTGCAACTAAATAAATTATGTAATCTACTAATTTAACACTCATAACACATCTCAATCTTGTGTGTATGACCCTATAGGGTTACTCTTAATTGGCAATGAGCATAGCTTAAAGGACATAGGTAACATTTAGCCTACGACTCATATCATAACCTAATTGAGATAAAGTGATTTATATCATGATGAACCTTTCCGATCGTGACTACCATGCCATATAGACCTTTTGTCTTATTTTGTCCCAATCAAGTAAGAGCCATAGATTTAATCAAACATACAAACTTGGTCATATGACCAAGTATTGTTTTTTCATGAGACAAATTTTCATATCAGAAACTCCTTTCTGATCACATATTGCCTTTGCCAAGGCCTTCTATCTCATAGACACCAACTACATCGGAAAATGTCTTACTTACTTGCTAGGAGACAAATCTTTTACTAAATATACACATGCCTCCATACACATCCAAGTAATGGTTTGTTAGGCTTATGACCCTATTCCATATTAGTATTAGTAATATATCCTTTAATTCCAATAGATAATAAGGGATACTAAAGGGCATTTGATTGTATATGTACTTTTACACTAATTAATGAAATATTAATTTTTGTATCAATAGTTTGATAAGTTTTCATGCATGTAAATACTGATAGGCATAAAGTATTGCATGTACCCGAGTGTTTGAATTAAAGAGCCTTATTCAAAAGGAATTATCAATATGGACAAACAGCTCTCTTGGTACTCAATCACTAAAACTAATCCACAAGTCACACACTCTAAAGAGCTTTAAAGAGTTAGTACAACTTGCACACCTTATATTTATACAGTGAGCATCATGCCATTTGATAAGAAATATTGAGAATACATGTGTGTGGATGTGTCATTAGAAAACAAACATTCGGACAATAACTCACAAATTGAGTCTTGATTGTCAACTAAGATTTGCAATTAGTGTCATGATTGTGAGAAGAGTTCTCATGATCTTAGTAGGGATTCCCACAATTGCGTTAGGAGGCAAGAGTAAAAGGGTTTGTACAATTATATCCCGGTAGGGATATACATTTGGATGCATGTTATGGATGAATTATGGACTTAGGACACTTATGGTTGAATATATATATATATATATTTTTTTTGGATTAGTTTTAGGAATGTATAATTATTTTCATGGGTTGTAACACTTATGCCCAAGTTTGTATTTTTACGTAGAATAGAGATTATTCTCCATGATATACCATATGTAAATGTAACCATGGAAGATATTAAGAGTTGGTGTTCATGCGAAGCCCGAGAGTTGGGGCCGTTCAAAGTTCCATGGCTAGGTCAAGCCTATGAAGGAAGCTATGAAGACTAAGACAAAAGAAGACATTCAATGATATCCTATGTAACAGTATAGGATTTCACACACATGTGCATGATCTAATTGTTAACTCAAATTGGGTTTAGAGGTCCATAATCCCACGTATTATTTTATTTGCATATTATTTATGATACAAATATAAGATATATGCATAGAACTAAATAATTTGCAAAATAAAACCTAAAACTACATAGACCAAAAACTTTTTCAAAAAATATAAAGTTATAACGGCAAAATTGTTTTGTCATGACCCTCCAACGAGCTTAAAGTTCTAGGTGTAGTTTTAGTGTGTGGTATCATCACATTAGTATGGTGGTCACATTGTGATGGCACTTTTAGGTGAGCTCACATTCGTGGGGTGGTCACATTGCAAATCCTTAGTGGGCGATTGGGGTCTTCATTGGACATAACATACCTCACATATATAGTTTTTGGCATACTAGGCTCATTAAACTCTTGGCTATGCATCTCATGCTTGGTCCAATCTTTTTCTTCGACCTATGGCCTGACGAAGCCTAACACTTATTGTTCTTGACATAGCTAGTTCATTTAATTCACATCTACCAATTTACAACATGCTAGATTTGAACTCCGCCCATGACTCTGTGACCCATTCAATTCTTAAAGTAAAATATCTTTTGAATATCACATTAAATGTGCCCAAAGCCCTAAAAGCACCATCACAATGTGACCACCCCATGAATGTGATAATGTCACACACCAGTACTACACTTAGAACGTTAAGTTCAGTGGAGGGCCAAGACAAAACAATTTTCTTATTATAACTTAATATTTTATGAGGACGTTTTTGGTCGATGTAGTTTTAGGTGTCGCATTGCACATTCAAAAATAATATGCAAATGAAATAATACATAGGATTATTGACCTCCAGACCCAATTTAAGTCAACAATTGGATTGTTCACATGTGTGTGAAATCATATACTATTATATAGGAGATCATTGAATGTCTTCTTTTGTATTGGTCTTCATGGCTTCCTTCATGTGCCCCACCAAGCCATGGAACTTTAAATAGCTCTTGGGTTCGCATGAACATTAACTCTTAATATCTTCCATGTTTACATTTACATATGGCATATCAAGGAGAATAATCCCTGTTTTACATAAAAATACAAACTTGGGCATAAGCCCTTACAACCTCTAAAAATAATTATACATTCATGATACCAATCGAAAATGAAAAATATTCATCTACAAGTGTCCTAAGTCCATAATCCATTCATAACATGTATCCACAAATATATCACATGTAAAATTGAACAGTCTCGTTTAATGATCCTTTCCATTACTCACATCTCATGCATTAGTTTTCATTTATTAAAAACATCTTTTCAGAACTTAAAATTGAGAAAATTCAGCAAACAAGTCATCTGCTATTATAGAATAGTTTCCATGACTACGAACTTCCAGTTCGCGCTCCAAAAGCCGTTTGCAACAAGAAACCCTATCGTGTCATAGCACCGCTTGCCTCCTAGCACGATCATGGGAATCCCTACTGGGACAATGAAAACTCTTCTCGCAATCACAACACCAATTGTGAATCTTGGTTAATAATCGAGACTTAATTTTTAATGGATTTTCTCAATTACAAATATTTAAGAAACAATTTTGAAGGCATGGATAGGTATTGTATACATGTTCAAATAATTTTTTAAATGAAAACTAACATAAATCATAGAAAGATCAAAATTTTATGATTATGAGAGGAAAAGAATAGTTTTGATACCACTGTTGGGTTTTATTGGGTTTGGCATGTAAAAATCAAAACTTTAAAACATGGAATAAAAAGGAAGACTCAATATAAATAATCAAACTAAACCCAACCCATTTTCATTGCATAACATGCATGAAATCATACAAACAAGTGAACATATGAAATATATCTTTGGAATCCTATTCAAAGATGAGCACACTTGTAATCTTGAGTTGTGGCTCTCAAACCTTAACCTCTAGTTTGTCCACATGATTGGAATATTGACAAGGGCCTTCTTGACCTTGCAAATGCCATTGCAAAGCTCTTACTCAAAACATCTTTAGGGCAAGAAAGCTTTTTACATAAGAAAAAATGAGAAAGGGTGGCTAGAAGTGTTTCACTTTTCATGCTCAAAGGGATGCACGAAAATTATTGTTAATTTTCTATGATTTAGAACTCTTCTAAATATATCACTAAGACATAATGTACTACACTTGGTAGGATTCCAATTACCATGTAAATCAACTAGAGCGTATATGGCATGAGTTCTATGGGCTTCTTACATAGACCTTATGTTATTCTTAGCCCATAGACTATTTAATTATTAATATCTATTAATAATTACAATCCTTATAGCCTTCTAATTATTAATATCCTTTAACAATTAAGGCTTATAAGTGTCGTGCCCTTTAATTTAATTAATCTTTGTTAATTAAACTAAAAGCTTATTATACTTCCAATTAACAATTCATCATTAACAATCATGAAGGTCATTTTATTTGGTCCAATGTAATTGCAACCAAATAAATTACTCCATGAGACTTCTCAAGCCTCATTCACATTCTAACCAATTTACTAATTGTTACACATTCAACCTTTTGTGTGTGGCTCTCTAAATTCATCCGTAATCAGCAGAAAACATAGTTCAAAGGATATGGGAAACGCCTAATGTACAGCCCATGTCATAGCCCATTTAAGACGAAGTAAACAAATCACATAAAACCCCCAATTGTAAATGCCATGTGGTATAGGCCTTTAGCCTTGCTTTGTCCCAACCAACCAAGAATTACAGATTTAGTCAAATTCACAAACTCGGTAACATGACCAATTATTGTTACTTCATAAGACTAATGCTTCTATCAAAAAATCCTTTTTGATTGCACGCTACCTTAGCCAAAGATTTTCCATCTCGTAGAACATCAATTACATAGGACAAAAGCCTTGCTTACTTACAAGAAGACAATCCTTTATTAAATAAACAAATGCTTCTAAACGCACCCAAGAAACATCACGATAGGTCATGCCCTATCTCATAAGATAAACATGATTGACCTAATAACACATTGACCTTAATTTGCATAAGAAAACCATGTCGTATCAAGTTCAAGGTTCATGTGCACTTAACACAATCACAAAACTAGACATTAACAGCTAAAAGTAAGCTCTATGTGTTTGCTTTGTTCTTTGAGTTAGTGATTGAGCAATCAATATCTAATGACATATTTACATACATGTATTCTCAATATCTGATAGTGAACGATGTGGCACTCAACATACAAACACAAGGTGTGCAATTCATATCGACTCTCTAATGCCCTTTAGAGAGTGTATGACTTGCGAATTGATTTTAGTGATTGTGTATAGAGATAGCATTGTATTCATATTCATAACTCTATATGAATAAGGCTTCCAACACTATCATATGGGCACATACAATACTTTACGCTATTCAAGATTTATATGTATGAAATACTTCCATTATTTTGATATAAAGATATTAATATTTTATTAATATATTAGGCAATGGACTTATATAATCAATATGCCTCCAGTATCTCTCATTAACTATTGGGCTTAAATAGCCTATCACTAGCAATACCTTCTACAAAATTACTTGAGACCTACTAGAACACGAGAATTGCTCTTAATCTGGAATGCATCAGCTATGTTCTTAAGGATGGTATCCCACTAGTACTTACAAAGAAGGCCAATGAGGAGAAGTCTGCCCATAAGAGATGTGTGGAAGACAATCTATGAGTTAAGAATGACATGCTAACTTCTATGATCAGTGATCTTTGGAGGACCCATGAGTGCATTGCAAGCACTTGGGCGATTCTTAATCACCTACAAGTGTTGTATGATGAGTAGATGTTAGGTTTCAACGGGTTTGGGGCTAAATTTAAAATTTTAAAATCATGAAATAATAGCACACCCATAGTAGAATAACATACCAAACTCATTCCATTTTCTCCATACAAGATGCATTAATTGAGAAGCATCAAAAAAGTATGTAAGGAATGTACCTTTTTGGAATTATATTTAAATTGGCGCGCTTACAATCCTCAAGTCACAGCCCTTAAACCCTAACCTTTAGGTTGTCTATGCAATGAGAATGTTGATAAGCACCTTCTACACCTCACAAAATCCCTTTGCAAAGCTCTAACTCAAACACCTTCTACCCTCTCAAGTATGAGAGGGTAGCTAGAGCTTTCTTTCTTCTTGCTTGATAGGAGGTGAATGAATATTGCAGGTTATTCTTGTGCTTAGAACTCTTCTAAATATGTATTTATACTTAAGATACTTGGGCCCATAAATAATGGGCTTCATGAGCTTACTTCAGGGATCTTTAGTATTTCATAGCCCATGGAACTTTTGTTCAATTTATTAGTCTCATTAATAATTACAACCCACACTTCTTAATTATTAATCTTCATTAATAATTAAGCCACTCTCCCCCCCCCCCCGCCTCTTAATTATTAATCTTTATTAATAATTTTGAGGCTTAATGAAAATTTATTATTCAACTTAATTAATCTCATTAACCAAATTAAAGGCCATCATATTTCTAGTTAAAAATCACATCATTAACAAACATGATTGGCACCCAAACAATTTAGTCCCTTTAATTTAATTAATCTCCATTAATTAAATAAAAAACCTAGTCCCTTTAATTTAATTAATCTCCATTATTAAATTGAAGGCACATTATGTTTCCAATTAGCAATCTTATTGTTAACATTAAAATATTTTGCATTACAAACCCAATGAAACCCAACAAGGAGACCTCTTCAAATATAGTAATGATCAAATCTATTTCGATATGCGATAGCTGCCCACTTAGATTATGAGATTTGACAAATGGATGTCAAAATAACTTTCCTCGCATGGTGAATCTACGAAGGAAGACCACGAGGACGAAGACTAAGTGAAGACCAATATTATTATGTCATGAAAGTATAGGGATTCATGCACATTTGCATGATCCAATTTTCAGCTCCAATTGGATCTAAAAGTCCAAAATATCCATCTTATTAATTTATTTTATTTTTTGCATGTAAGCCATATATATAATGTAATTGGCTAATGTGTAAAGTGAAATGTAAAATACATGGACCAAAAACTTTCATATAATTTTAAGTTGTAATAGCAAAATTGTTTAGTCATATCCCTCCACCAAGCTCAAAATAGTAGGTATAGTCTTAGCATGTGATATCATCACAATCATCATATTTGTGGGGTCATATTGCAATGGCATTCTTAGGACTTATTAGATGCCATATTCAAAGGATATTTCACTTTAAAAACTAGAAGTGTCACGAGTGGGGTTACAAATCTAGTGATTTGTTAGTGAGTGGTTGAAACTTAAATGGACCTACAATGGCAAGTACTATATGTGTGAGGCTTTGTCAAGCCATAGGCTAAAGTAAAAGATTAGACTATGCATGACATGCGTTAGCAAGCGTTGTCATTAATTTGTCTTAGCATGCTAAGAATTATATGTGTGAGGAATATTATGTCTAATGAATCCTAATCACCTACTAGGAAATTTTTCCACTAGAATTTTTGTTTTCTGCTCGATGGAATGTAGGATTTGAAAGATCTACTAGGAGGCCATTTAATTTAGATTCTGTGATCATGTAATAACACATTTTATAGCCAAACTAATAATTTAGCTTCTTTTTTGCTGCTTTTATCTTGAATATTGTGTGCACATTTTACCAAATTACTTGAGACCAATACATTGACTTAGCGTAACTATGTTGATTTGCTTTGGAACTTGAGAATTGTTTTTAATCTAAAGCACATTTGCTATGTTCTTGAGATGAATATCCCATCATCCCTTGTAGAGATGACTAGTAAGGAGAAGAAGTGTGCCTATAAGAGATGAGTGGAATACAATCTTAGGTGAAGATCTACTTTCTGACTTCTATGACCAATTATCTCCAAATGACCCATGAGGGCATGGCAAGTGCTCGAGAGATTCTTTATCACCTACAAAAGTTATAAGGTGAGCAGATTTGTACCACTAGATTTGAAATATCAAAGTAGATGTTCAAGATGCATATAGTGAAGGGCGGTGATGTTAGTGAGAATTTCCTTATGATGATTTCACTTACCAATAGGCTTAAGTCGATTGACTTCATCATGGATGCTAATCTATAGATGGACATCATACAGTTACTTCTAGGCTCTTTTTCATAGTTCATAATAAATCATCATTTGAAACCATATTTGAGTGCACACAAGTTGGGCTATAATAAACAAGTGACAAGACAAATTTTCATGAAGGGAAAATTGAAGGAGATGGTTCTTACTACACCTAGCTCATCTAGTAAGTCTACAATAGGCAAGACAAAAATAAAGAAGCTTATAGTTCCCAAGGTGAGTGGGAGTACCAAGAAAGTTAAGGCTTCCACTAACAAAGGAAAGTATTTCTCCTGTAGCAAGGACACACACCAGAAAAGGAACAAGGATGAGTACTTCAAGGACATAAAAAATTGGCACCAGAGGTAAGGTAGTTTGTATTTATGGCATGTCTTGTTTCATCAGTGCATTTTCTACTTTTCAGATTTTAGATTCCAATACTTCATCTTCTATTTATACTTTGCACTAGGATTTGGCCAGAAGTAATATGCTTAAGACGTATAAAGTGGTGATCAAGGTGGATAGACAAGCATGCATTCTAACCATCATGAAGATTTGGATCCAAAGAGAGTTTCAAATGTGAAAAGGGGAAAGGCTACACAAAAATGGTGCATGAAATAGAAAGACAAGTTTGTGACCACAAAATGGGAAATGTTATGGTGGAGATGGCAAA
The DNA here is from genome assembly GCA_019155195.1 of Avicennia marina. Taxonomy (NCBI): domain Eukaryota; kingdom Viridiplantae; phylum Streptophyta; class Magnoliopsida; order Lamiales; family Acanthaceae; genus Avicennia; species Avicennia marina. The sequence goes on from CM032778.1 coordinate 7,048,943, forward strand.
ATGGATATTGTTATGACAACAATCACATTTATGGGAAAGAAGGAATCACTACCATGATCTAACAACAACCTTTGAGTATCAAGTTATGCAATAGTTTTCACCTTCCTTGTTTGAGTTAATTCTTCTTCCTTTCCAATATATTTTTTAGAAAAATTTAATACATGTAAGGATTGAAAATTTGACAAAATTTATAGTTAGGAAATTTCCTTGATTATATATTTATAGTTTAGGCTAGTTTTGGAAAAAGTTAATTACCAAATTAAGCCCAAATTTGAATGATATATTGCAAGCACTTAAATAATTTGTTACTTGGAATTGCTCAACTGGAGAAGCACAAGAACAAGAGAATAAACAATTATATCTAGTGAAAAAGAAGAAAATTCATCCACTAAGTCATGATAAATTCAAAAGCTTAAATCACAAGCAAGCCCCTTTTATAAGCTAAGGTTTTGACTTCAACTAAGAAACAATTCCAACTATAATTCTATTCATAATATAGAATTATCAAGAAATTTAAGTTCTAACAATAAATGGCACCAAAATATGGTATTCGTTAAGCACATGAATAATCTACTTTTTAATCTCTTTGATTCAGAAAGAGAAATTTCTATTTTAGGGTTGAAACTAAATCGAGGCAAATATCTAATGAACTCCCTAACACTACCTAATTAATGAGTTTCTCAAAATATGAAAAATTTCAGCCTTAGTCACACAACTTCGGGTTTCGCCGTTGTAATAGACATTTGGAATTTAATAGTGAATTGCATTAGTTTCCAGTTCATGGGATTTGTTGTGGTACTTCAATGAATGAGTGTATTGTATCCACAAGAAGTATATTTGATCAAAAGTAAATGAACAATTGTCTATAAAAGTAGGGACTTGGATACTAATAAGATGGATGGCGTAAAGCTACCCTTTAAAAAAAAAAAAAGAACTTCTACCTTACTCCTAATCTATAATTTGACCTTAGCAATATTCATATGTTTAAGGAGCCAAAAGGCATTGAGGCGTTGAAACATCGAATTAGGCCAATTTATTTTGAATGTCATATAGATATTAGAACAGTGTAATTGTGAATTAAAGATGGCAAAAAGTTTAGGAAAGTAACTTATTTTCCTAGCAAACAATGACTAATGGTAACTGAAAAATAAGAAAAATCAATTGCTTTTACTATTAGTAGAACAATAATCCTATATAAGCACGTGCTCAAAAATCCTAACTTGCACAACCAAAATTCAAATTATGCACTACGTGTGCCCTATCACAACCAAGCCTAAAATAATCTATTTTTTAAATAAATTGTACAAGAAACATCAATGACCAAAAACATCTTGATCATGGTGTCAGAAAACCCTTTCATAGTACTAACAAGTTCAAATTCTATGTTCTATGAACAAGATGCCCTCAAAAATTGTCCCAATGCTGCAATGAAAAGAAGCCCTCCCTTTAGAAGTGAATTTCAAGGTTAAAAGAGCCAAACATTGGCGTGGGGAGGGAGTTGCTATTTGCATCGCCTTAACCTCTATGTTATTATAAGTTGCACCCACTACAATGAATGTTATTTTACCCAATTGCTACTAAGATAGTTGATAATGGCAACACTATAGGATGCTGATGTAGGTGATGATGTCATCTTGCTAGTAAACGAAGTTTTTGTGCTTCTCACCCCAAGTTATTCTCCTATCAAAAATCCACTATTGATGCCTTGTTAGAGGGAATCCAAATTGAGTGTTGTATCATATTTGAATTTCACCAATCCATTATATAGGATTTGTAAATGATCAATCAACTATAGTTGATTAGTGTCATAGCATATTTGAATTACACCAATCCATTACATCAGGTTTGAAAATAATCAATCAACTATAGTTGATTAGTTTCTATAATTTTTTGTCTGTTAAGTTTAGGCAACAAATTGTGTAAAGTTTGATTTCAATACGTGTTTGCTCAAGAAGAAACTTAATTATTATGTTCCTTAGGTTCTTGGTTATGAATCTTTTAGTAATTTCTAGCAAGATACTTCAAGGAAGCACTAGAAGGTGATATTTATAAAAAGAAAGAAAAGGAGGACAAACTATTTATTCTAAAAGTTGCCAAACCTAAAAGCATGAAATTCAAGGCCAAAATAAGTAAACATATTATGATTCTAGCAATTTTCTTGGGAAACTTTCATTAAAAATAACTCTATTTTATAGATTTATCACCTTCACACTAAAGATTTTTCAAGTTTCAATAAAAAATAAAAGAAAACATGGCACGTAGATTTTCAGAGAAATGTTTAAACTATAATGGTACTATCAAAGCATTTTGATGCAAACATTAGTACAACAAAGTTATGATAAAATTCAATTTCATAGTGATTTAGACAAGTTAAAAAATTGAAGAAAATTCCTAAGTGGATTTAAGAGTGATTAACCAAATAACATTTTATGAAAAAACGTGCAATATACTTCAAATTGGTATAGGAGTACAATGGAAAAATTAGGTTTACTTGGGGGACTTTAATTTTTGTGTCTTGCTCCCCTATACCTAGGCTTTATATAGATTTCTTTTCTTTTTCCTTTTCAAGTTCCATACAATTTGCTCTGTCTACTAATCTAAGGCTAACGATTTCTCCCTCTATTTAACATGACTAAAATCAAGATAAAATAGAATTAAACAAAAGCACATATTTAAAGATTATATAGCTAATGTGTTGTAAGATGCTCTCTAACACCAATAGATAATGAGGAATATTTGAGTCATATTGATTATATGTACAATTTTTCATATATTAATAAAATATTAATTTTTGCATATCAATATTGTAGCAATATCCCATCCATATAAATGTTAAACTACGTAAACTGCTATATGATTATAGTAAGAAGCCATATTCAGAAAAAGTTGTGAGTACGAAGACAAGGTTATCTAGAGAAACTCTCATAAATTGAATAACGTTCTTCTAAAAATCTTCTATTACACATGACAATTGACAATTCTTTATAGAAAACAATATGGACTATGAGCCCATCAAAGCCTAGTGGGTCTAAATTACGTATGGCCTAATTATGAAAACAAAATATAATAATATAAAAATAAAAATTATCTTTCTTTTGAATTACATCATTCATCTCTTGAGGACAAATTGTCCTTAATTCAAGTTTATGCTCACCTGGATTGAATATGAACCTCTAAAAGCCTCTAAATGTCTTGCAATAATCTTCCTCCATAGCTCTAGGGTCAAATATGCAGATGATGTAAAATTCAATTGCAAAAATTTGAATGTGCCAACCCTTAACTCTTTCATCATATGTATCAATAAACACGAAACAAATGGACATGCATACCATTTAGCTAGTACAATATTCAACTCCTTTAAAACAAATGTAAGAAAAGAAGATAAATAGCATTTGAATAGATCTATATATGAATATTCCTCTATGATTTGATTTTTTAAATCTAGTCCTTTTATTTGCTTTTCTTCTCTCACTTCCTTTTTCCTTTCATGTTCCTCTTCAACTACTATAGCAACTTCTTCTACAATATCTCTCTAATTCTCCTCTTCAATTTCTCTTTCTTTTTTCTCTCTCTCAATTTTCTCGTCTCTTCTTTCCATTGGCTTTCAACATACTCTCTATCCTCTCTAATTGATACTGGTAATAATTGTAGAAATTTAATGTAGTGACATCCAAATGAAAATTGATATTTGTTCATAACCTTATTGTAACTAGCTTGTCAATAGCATTGCCTTGGCTTTCCAAATGAGATACGAGTAAACTACATGAGAACTACATTACATAAAACTTCATCCTCATATCTACCAATAAAAAACGAAACAAGAACTCTCTTCATCACCTCAAACTCCTCATTACCAATCAAACATTACAATTTATGAGACTAAGGATAATTCACTAAAGGCAATAATAATTTATCAACATGAATTGTGCTCATTAAATTTGTACAACTACCACTATCAATAATGCAGCGACAAATTTTACCTATAATCTCATATCTAACAAGAAAAATACAATCGTGCTTCTCATCCTTAACTCTTACTCCTGGAAACATCCTACAAGGTGTACAAATTCAAATGTACATGTATCTCACATGCTTAACTCTCTTTTTTTCAATATTTTTTTCTCTCTTTTTTTCCTTTTTGTTTTCCATTTTTTGTTTCTTTTTTCCTTCTTTTTTCGTTTTTCTTCTCCTTTTTTCATATTTTTTCTCCTCTATTTTTTTGGTTTTCTCCCACTTTTTTCCCACTTTTTTGTATTCATTTTTCTCGTTTTTTTTCTTTTATTCTTTATACAAAACTAATTTAAGAAATTAAACAACAACTACACACAATAAATAACATAGAAAGTAGCCCAAACACAAAAATAAGGAAACTAGCCTAGTATTAAGGCCCAAATTAGTCTGTCCCAATTTGCCTTTTCTTTTTTATTTTAGGTCCAAACTAGTAGTTCTTGCCCAACACAGTTCAGCCCAACTTGATTTTTTTTTTATGCCTAGGAAGTTTGTTTGGCTGAGCAAGAAGGCAGCCCAAACCTTAATAAACTTTTTTCAATTGAAACCTCATTAGGGTTTCTTGAACATGGTTGGTGGTGCTAAGCAGTGTTCTATAATCAAACTGAATTGATCAGTCAAACTGATTTAACTAGAAATTGACCTCTGGTCTAGTCTGGGCAAGAACAAAAACCACTTGGGCATAATTATTATATAATTAATTATTGCAATCTATTTATTATAGTTAGTTATAGATAATTAAAATATTTTGTTTTGAATTATATTGCTTAAACTTTTCTAATTCCCAATAATCATTTATTGCATTCATATGGAGAATTTGTATAAATTAATTTTTCAACTATTAAATATATTTATGAGAAACTCAATATTATTTAATGCCTAAAGACATCATGTTAAATGCTATCTTTCAAAATCCAAACTCATTTATATGTATAATACATATATTTAACATATATTATATTAAGAAAATTATATTTATTTGGAAGTATATATTTATATATATAAATATACATTTATCTATATAATTATATTTATATATATTGGGTCATCTAGTTGAACTAGTGATTTAATGACTTAATGAAAGATTTGGTTCGATCACTAATTCGATTTTAAAAACATTGGTGTTGAAAAATGGAAACCACTGGTGATGGTGCTTCAGGTAGTGTTAGTAGTGAACAATATCCAATGCAACCCCTATAGTCAATGAATTTGGTGATTCGAACTTGGAAAATTGGTGATGTGATGGCAAGTGCAAAGCAATGATCTCAACTACAACTTTGGCAACTTCGACATCCTCTATCAGTGACATTTTAGGGCGGTGTTGGCTGAAGCAAGGAGAAATGGCTTGGGAATGGATGACTAATGACTTCAAGTCTAAAGGGACATGGAATCGATAGTGGTTTAGGGGGTTTCTACAACGGTTGCGACAAAGCTATTCTTTCTACCTACTTTAGTTTTTTATTTCAATGATGGAGGCGACATAGATGGGATGCTAAGTGATGCATCAAGATGGTGGCTGCTTAGGAAATGATGGTGATGGTGCAGGAATTTCTTGTTGTGGTAGTGTTTGACATTCAAGGTTTGCTGTCTACGATGGTGATGATGGTGAACAGCATCATTCTTGTTGTTTTTAAATTTCTTTCGATTTTTTATTCTTAGAAATCATGTGAAAGATCATTACCTTTAGAAATCTGATAAAGCTGCCTCTCTAGTGTCATGATTAAGGGCAACAAATGTGTAAAAAGGATAGGAATAAGATAGGTAATGGTATAATCTCAATTTCGATTTTTGGGGGTGTGAACCATGCAATAATTGGCAAACCAATGTATTAGAATCAAAATTAAACTCAATATATATATTAATACCCTATCATCTCCGTGGAAATCTTAGTTTAAATTACCACCATTCTAAAATGACTCAATTTATAAAAATAAAAAATCAAAATTGATTTTACAATTTCTCAAAGAAACTCTCATAAATTGAATAGCATTCTTCAAATATTCTTCTCAAATATCCTTTATAAGTGTTGTGCAACTACTATTTATAGAAAGTAGTAGAGGTCGTGGGCCTATTTAATGCCTAATAGGCTTGAATTATGTATGGCCCAATAATTAAAATAAAATAGAATAAAATAAAAATTGGTTTTTTTTTGGATCACATTAGTAATAATGGTTTAGAAGTGACTAGCAAAGTACTTGCGAATTTTTCAATGGTAATTACATGGATGAGATTTTGTGTGATGTTGTGTCGATGTATGCATTCCATATGTTGCATTGGAGACCATAGAAATATAGTCATGGTGTTAGTTTCGATGCCACCAATCGAGATTCTTTTTTATTCCAAAGTCGATAAGTTACACCATTACCATAGCTAAAAAGAATAGAATTTACATGGCTAAACAATGGGAAGATAAGAGAACTAGAGAGGAAGAAAGAGAGGAAATTAAGAAGGAAAAACAAAAGGCAGGGAAGGAGAGTGAGGATTGGATTGACAGAAAAAAATAATTATTGATGTATAAGGGAGACTATTCTTATATGTCACCTATTTCTTCTAATGAACATAGAATTTGGATTCCTATAGTGAAGACAAGGAATGGCAACTTGATGCCAATCATGCAGAGCTTGCACTTAAACCACCATCACATTTAATTGACATGCATGAATTTCTAGAGGCTTGCAAAGATTGTGAGAAGCTAGAGGAGTTCCACAGGCTCGTGCTTAATCCAAGTGCCTAAAAATTGAGGATAAATCTCCTTCAAGTGGAGAGATGGTATGATCCACTTAAGCTCATGAACAATAATGGAGCTTGGAGTTAAGAATTTGAGCTTAAAGATGCAATTTATTTTGGGAATTGTATTTGGATATTTTTCATATGTTTTAAGCTCATTACAGTTTTAATTTATCTATAAGTATTTGTTCATGTTATTTTGCAAGACTATGAGTTCTTTCAATAAAGTTTTCTTTTAGATGTTACTTGAAATTATTTGTATAATTCTAGTTCTTCTGAACAATTCCAGATTAATTCAATTAAGAGTTATTCGTTGGACAATAATGTATCAATCAACTCTAACGTGTCATAGCTATCCTACCATGCAGCTTATTTAACTTATTTCCACATATCACATCAAGGATTGTACCATAACCCCAACAATAATGTATCAATCAACTCTAACGTAGCTATCCTACCATGCAGCTTATTTAATTTATTTCCACATATCACATCAAGGATTGTACCATAAGCACAACTAAAAGAGTGTGTTTCACGTTGAAATCAAATTGCATATTGTGTGTTCTAGTTTAAAGATGCAAACTACAATATCCTAATTCAATTAAGTTCCTAAGGGGAAAAAAAACCTAGTCAAGACTTGTTAAAATATTAGACTAGTATAAGAGTATCATTAGGGCATATTTTCTCCATTTTGGTTCTTCCAACTTCTAAGTTACTTATAATACTTAAACAACTCACTATTAATTTTTATGTTTCTCTTTAAGATTTGACATTTTCTACTCATTGAAAATTTCATTGATGCTTGTGTGCGCTTGTAGGAGCTGTTTAAGGAGAAATTTTCTAGCCAATGTGATCAAAATCCTACACATTAAGTGTGAGAGTTTGCGAGGTGCAAACTGTCTACAACACCTAGAAGTTGCATCAACGATCCTTTTGTTGATATTGAAAGTATGATTGTCGTACTACTTTAGATATTGCTAACATTAGCTTGTTTTGTATTGGTTATGATTTTAAATGTGATTTGAGTAAAATTCTTACTAAAAAAAGGTTTATGATATAGACATTAAGGCATCATGTGAGAACTTTCGTCAAGATGAGTTCTCATTTGAAATTAACAAATTAAAGTTTGAGGAGTTGCTAGAAATCAAGTACTAAGTGAATAATCAAATGTCAAAAGCAAAGAAGTGCAAGTTTTGATGCTTGAATTACTAGTAGGATAAATCTTAGAAGATCAAGATTGACTATGATCAACATTGAAATCAATTTCAACAACTTCTAAGGGGTAGAAGATTCAATATGAAATGAATAATGTTTCAATTTACTCTCAATATGCATCAACAAAACCTCCTTCATTTTAGGCCTGAATTTGTCGATGTGAAAATGTAATTCCATTGAGTTTCCTTTACTTTATTGAATGGTTGAAAAGGAGAAGACTTCTATTGAAACATGCACACAACAGCAAGGCAAAATTTCACTCATGATAAACCTTGATTGGCTTAGAGTTCACTATAAATACAGAGAATTTCAAATTTTCATTATCTAAATTGATTGGCAGTTCTTGTGCTTAAAGAATACCATATTTTGGTGTTTTTTATTAGATTACTACTTATTATTTGACAAGGCTAAGTTGTTAATAGAATTATTATGAAACTGCTTCCTAATTGGAACTTAAACCAGTCCATAAAAATAGCCTGTTTTTTAATTTGAGGCAATTCAGAATTTGTCATTGCTTGGGCATAGATTTCATTCTTTTCACAAAAATCAGTGTTCATACTCAAATTTATTGTTTCCCATATCTATCAATTCGAAGTTAAGTTCTTTTAGTGTAATCCTATGCTTTGTTAACCATTCTCCAACTGTCTGAGGATCAAAAATTTGACCATACAATCATAATAAGGCCAAATAAGGCTTAATACCAAGCAAACTTGTACTATCTTCAATTCATCTTTAGTAGTAATAACACCTGTCTATTGACTCCAAACACACTTTTATCAGTTCTAATCCCAGAAAAAAAAGGGGACACTGACAAACGCACAAGGGTAATCTATCACTAACCACCCGAAGCACTCCTAAGACTATTTCTTCTACACAGATTTCTTCCTATACACTTCAGTATAAGCATGAATGGCACATTCAAAAGCAGTCTGAAACACTCATCAAAAGGCAGGTCCCGATATGATTCCGTTGTCCTTCACTAGGCTGTTCCTACTCGTATGTCTTTCTTTTCAGTTTAAGCGATTTTGGTCTAGATGGCTGCTTTGAAGGAGGCCCTACTAGTAGCAGACGTGACATGACATAGGATAAAAGTTCTTCGCGGTGTGAGAATGTGAAGTCCAGATGTGCATACTCAAATTCGCTATACGAAACATCCACTCTTGCATCTTTCATCAACTTGTAGTGCTTTCTTACCATAGAGGACCTGATCACCTTGTCTTTTCTTCCAGCTACAAGATCAACAGGAATGTCAATAAATCCAAAATACTGTCCCAGGTCCAATGGATCTGGTGAACCATAAATTTCCATATTGCAGTCTGGACTGCCATAATCAAACATTATGAACTTCTTTGTACGCTTCATCTGCGCTAGATGAAGTGCCACACGAAATGCAACACCTGGCATGTCATTCATATTATAGTGGGGTAAGCCTAAGACTCCAACCCAATTTGAACTGTCCCCACCAACAACGTAACTCATTAAGGTCTGTACCAGTCCCCCCACAGCCGGTAAGTTGTGGAAGTCACGAGCCAACTTATTCAGTAGCATACGGAAAAACCTAGTGGGGATGTAAAAAGCTGGCAAGAATGGTTGCAAAACAGGTGTCAGAAAAAGGAACAAGCACTCCACCATTGTGAACACAAAGGAGGAATCAAGGTGAAAGCCAGCTGGTGAGAGTAGGATCATCCTAGAGAGTCTATGGGGCTTTTCCTCAATCCGACGTGTTATAGCATACATCAAAATAGCAGCTCCTCCCAGGCTGTGACAAATTGCACAAATTTTATAAGGTTGATCAGCATTACTTTCTTCATCCAAATCGAATTGGTTAGACTTCAATTCTGAAACTTTAATTTCATGTATCTTCTCTATCATTGCTGGTATATCTTCAGTCCCATGCTCATTGATTGAGTAATTCCAATATCTGCACCAATATAGTCAGAAACAAACAAAAAGAATAAATACACAGAGGCCACTTTTTCAATAATGCTTACAAATACACAATTGAACTCTAATAATTTGCAGAAATTTTAGGAACCAAAAACCATCCCATGGCAACAATTCCTACATTAATAACTAGATGTCAAAGAAATTCCTTCAACAGTAGAAATAAAAAGAAGATAGAATCTTCAAATATGTACTCGCATCTAATAAGACTATTTGAAATAGTAGGGATGATAGTTACGCGGAAATTCAAAGAATGCGTATTATACACATGTTAACCAATTCAAATTGAACCCTTCCCAGTTCTTTTTAACCAAACTGCCATCAGAAGATAGAAATTTAATCATATAATATGGTACCAACTTAAATTCATTAGCCCTAAAAATGTTTCATAGTGATTCTGAATGCCAACCTTGCAACATAATATATTTCAATGCAATCTTATAGTATAACAAGTGACTTCTCCATTTGCACATCAATTTTCTCACTACGAAGCCAATCGCAATGTTGACAAATTGATCAAATTCATTTATCACTGCCAACAAATTTTCTCTTATTTTTAAACTAGGCTACCTTGAGAGAATATCAGTATTTTGTGAAGCCAGGAGATTGTGCATGCATATAACAAACTATAGACTACTTGGATTAGCTACCCTTAATAGCTCTTTACAAGAACAAAAGATGAGTACGTAAGGCAACATACTAGAAAGCGAAGGCAAAGAAAGATGTATTTTTCATCAATACAAATAACATAGTTTAGACATGTTCTTTCATCAATGCTAATAACATAGTTAAGGTGATGGTGATGGTGCAGCAGCAATAATGTTAGAGCTCAAATAAAAATAATGCAACAATGCATATATACATATAGATACATGTAGCATAGAACTCCGAATGAAATATATTTTGTTCCTGTTCCCCACCCCCACCCCAAAGTTATTATAAGATCTATCAAAAGGTTCCCTGATAATCAAACAAATTAGTTACGAATATTTTCAAACAAGAACCAAGAATTTCCTAACAACAACACAAATATAAAGTCTAGCTGATCTGTCTCATGCCATATCCATCCTTTCTTATTACTCACGTATCTAGTAATGTAAAAGTATTAATGCAATCAACATGCGAGAAACTAAATCATTATATATATACAAGTTAGACATACGACTCATCCACAACTTTAAAAACTCTCTCAGGGTGTGTATGGAGCTATGGCTGCAAGCCCAACTTCTCAACTGTCTCATTTTTTCATTGAATGGTGTATCTGATAAAAAAATAATAATAATTAAAATCTCTCTCTCTATCTACATAATCATATATACTGCTGGTTAATCTTAGGCATTTTTTGGAGGGGGCATGCTGGGACATGAATGGGTATCCTATTCCCACAATCTCAATAACAATTGTTACTACGTAAGGTTTCAGAATCCAAATATCAACAGACATAACATAGGTGGAGGGTCAACATAGTTTAATATGTCATAGATTATTCTGATGATGACACATATGAATTTGTATTAGATATTCTTATGAGGTATCATTTTGGAAAAATGAACGCTTAAAATCATCATTTGCAAAGGGTCTTATCATTGTTATGGATTGCACCAAGAAGTAAATGAATTATGCATGGCTTTCTTTTACCAATAATAATCTCTAATTACAGAAATGAAATATACATCTAGTACAGTCGTGTGTGGCTGAAAGGCAGAAAGAGGAAACCCTAAGTCTACTACCTATGGTTAGAGGCTCATGTTTTATGGGTTGGTACTCTAGTTTGGGACAAATAATTTGTGTTGGTCTCTATTCATTTGGGCTGATTTCTTACCATGTGGGCTGAGTTTAATTTATGGTTAGGTTGAAACAAGTAGCGGCTAGAATAATTTATATTAGGCCCTTGTTGTTTGAAATTTTTGTTAGGCTGTTTTAAGTGAGTCTATTTATGTTTGTGTTTAGGGATTAACATTGTGGGCTGAATTTTAAATTTAGTGTATTGAATTTTTGCGGACTTAGTTTCTTTGAGTACAGCTTAGTTTTTGAGAGTGCTTTATTTTGAGTCTTATCTTGTATGGGAAAAACCCTAATACTAATGAGTTTTTAGGGGCTAACAAAGTGCACCTTATAGTCGCATGGCTTAGTCTTAGAGACTCTTATAACTAACTATCCATTATCACATGTCGACCTATTATCACAAATATTTGTGTTAATGTTATCCATGTTGTTATTATTGATGCTACACGTATGTGCTACAATAAGACTCGTGTCTTTCCAAGTGTATAATGCTTGTGCAAGTTCTAAGTGCTTGTTGTGTATATCAAACCTATACCTTGTAATTGTGTAGACAAAGGAAAAAAGTGGTGGCAACATAATTAGAAAACGATAGCCTTCTATCTACTATTATCTACTATCATGACACCTGAACTTTGTGATGTTGGTGTCACAGGTCACATTTCATCTAGCCTACCAACTATTACATGAAGTTTAACTTCTCCATTAGTCTGCTAAGGTCTCAATAACTCTAAATGGTTCAAGTTAAGCACTTCAAATAGTTTTACTGTATTGAACTCGAGGAGAAGTGTCAAAAGAAATATTTTAATTGATATAGTGTATATATTGTTATTTAGATGTTATTCTAGGTATATTGTGTTTTCTATTTTTTAAGAATTGCATATTGTTTCCTTTTGTATAGGAATTATATTAAGTTTGTACTAATCTTAGAGATAACTATCATAATTGTTTTCTAACCTCGCACTATAAATTGAGATTAAATTTTCATTAAGAAAGTACGGTTTAATTTGTTCAATCCTCAATGCCTGTTAATAAACTTGTGCTTGGTTCTGCTGTTAACCTCTACACTGGTAGAAATTTTGAAAACTAAGGGACTTTTTAAATAGATGTTATGTTTCTTCATTAATTTGTTAATGTTGTCAGCTGTAGAACTGTTTTATTGGCAGAAGTTCCATATACTGTTACTAATTTGTGTTTTAGCAATAGAATGGAATCTACACATCCATCTTTAAGCCCTAGTTAGGTTATTTAAGAAAGATTTTCCTATGGATGCCATGTAAATCTTCTTGTTGAGTACTGGCAATTCCAAAAGATCTTGATGTACATTTTCTTGAGCTAAATAGAATTAACCTTATCCTGTAGAACATTGAAGGAATCCTAAGGAGTAAAACAAGCTATAGAGCCTAATAAACAAATATTATTAATGAATAAATGAAGCGGATGATTCAATTGATGCCTCCAACAGATAAAAAGAAGCCAAATACATCACTTTCATACAGTGAGACTGCAATGTACTTTGCGCTCTAGATGCCACTGATAGTATCTAAACAACAAAAATTTTTTTGATAAGTGAGAACATAAAAATAACATTTAATTAAAAAAAAATTACTTAATATTTATTGGTGATGTTCAGTGATAAGCATGCCAGAAGATAAAAATAAGATCTCTTTCAACTATTTTCAAAATGTTTTGAACAGAATTGCCTCAAGCATGCTACCGAAGACTATGGAAAATTAACAACTTACTGCCATGATGAAATATTTTTTTTGATGTGTTCTCTCGAAACTAACCCGCGAAAATTCCCAAGAAAAACATCATACCCTGGAAATGGAAGGGGGAAAACCATTTTAAAAATTAGCAAGTTCTACCCTCGAAAGTTCATGAACCATGCTGACAGCATTGACAGTAATGGAGGCATCTGGCACAAACCTTGATCAAAGGCTGCAAAAGCTGGAGAACCAACAACCCCATTGGACACCCAACTGTAAATTCAACAAGTTGTGTAAAAAATATGATACAATCCAACAAAACCATAGAAAGAATTTAAGTGCTCAGGCTATGCGCCATACAATACCCATGCGCCAGAAAAATAATCCAATTAAGGAAAGAAAAGAAATTCAATTTAGGAAAGGAATCCCATCAAAAATGCTAAAATGCAAAATTACTTCAAATGCATGTACAAGCTACCAATAAATTATGAGAAGCTAAGGAGCAAATAAAGTTTCCACTTCACAACTGATTGATACTATAAAAGGACCATGGGTTACAGATGAATTCTTGAAGTTAATTCATCAATATGGAATCCCATCAAAATACCTTAGAGTGCAAACTAAATACTAAAAATCACGAAGTCCTTGCTTTTTTTGTTTAGTTATGCATGTTGCACATGGCTGAATATTCCTAAAATCCTCAAAGGTCTCAAAAATTACGTAATTCAGCACCATTTAACCTTAATGAACTCTCAAAACTCTCAAACCTTTCTCTCTTTCATTTTGCTTGATGTCTGATTTTGCATATGCATTGCTTGAGCTTCTGCTCTCAAATCAAGAACTAAGTCACTTGCTATCCCTGTAGCCACTTGCAATCAAGATATACAATCAAATGAACTAATTCCAAACACATACACTCTCAAAAGTATCAATTCTCTCTCTTTCATTTTTCTAGATGTCTATCTTTGCATATGCATTGCCTGAGCTTCTTCTGTTCTTTCTCAAATCAAGTTATTTTACTATGCTGGTAGCCACTTGCAATCAAAATATGCTATCACAAGAACTAATTCCAAATCACATACTTAAGCATAAAAACAATGCAAAAATATAACCACCTCAATATACTTGAAATTGAAAAGTGAACTTAAGGCAATTTGTTTCAACAAGAATTTTCTTAAACCCCCCACCCCCCCCCCCCGCCCTCTTTCTTGTTATTGTTACTACTGCTCCTCCTCCTCCCAAATAACATAACAATTTAGATGTCGAACAATACTTAAATCAGAAAGTCCCTCAGGCAATCATTTCCTTTCAAGAACAATCACTATTATTTTTGTTGTTATTCTTCTTCTTCTTCTTCTTCTTCTTGTTTTTAATGTTAACAGAATTAGTTTCAATATTCAGATTTACAAATATTAACTAAAGCCATAGGCTTAGCAAATTCCAATGCTATTATTTGAAAACTTCAGTACATTGACTGCAGTGACCTACACTTTAACTGGGACCAATTTTTTAGAAGGCATCTGTCTGACGGCTGGAATAATTCTCAATGACTAAGGAAGAGGAATAATTCCCAACGACTAAGGAAGAACAACTACATATTGATAAAAGGAATAATGTATCTTTTCTCATAATTCAGTTTCTCAAATCATATTATGTATCATTTCCGGTAACTGGGACCGAATTTGTGGATGAACTTTTCCTTCCCTAAGACAAAGCAAGCCCATAAATGTAAATGTGGAACTAAGAGCACTCCAACCAATTTGAAGAGTGAATGAGCACTGCAGACTGCCCATCTTATAACATGATAGAAGCCAATGGTTGTTTATAATTGTAATAACATTCTCCTTGCAGTAGTGCTCATTCATCAAGATTACCTAGCAAACTCACCCATTATGGCACTGGTCTTCATTAAGACACACACCATGAGCATCATTACCCTAAGCGCAAGCTATGAAATCTTTTGTACTAACATTTATTTTTTTAAGGAAATTATAAATCAAAAATTGCCACTTTGATTTTATATCTTCTTTTCCAATGTTCTTTTTTAATTCTTGGCCAATTTATTTCTTTCTTTTTCATTTTTAGCAAGTTTTTTTCTTTATTATTATCTATTCTCTTCTCTAATTCTAATTCTAACTCTACATAAGATTTTTCCCTTATTTCTTTTACATTTTCTTTTTTCATTAAATTTCCTTTTGCTTTATTCTTCAATTTTTTGTTAGATTATTTGGTGTTTTATTATTTTTTCCTTTTATTAAATTTTCTTCTTTCTAACAATTTTTTCTTCTTCCATTATTTAAAGTATCTACAGTCAAAATGCATGAATTTTTATGGTCAAACAAATCTGTTCGTAATGATTTTTTCTTCATTTTCATGGCTTCAATTTTTGTAAAATCAGTACTATCAAAATATATGAATTTTTTTTTAGTTTTTCAAAGATCTGTGATAAAAAAGTTTTTATTTATTAATTTTTTAACTACTTATAAATAGGTACTAATTTGTTGTTTGTGTTTTTTAATAAAATTAGAAGTTAAAATATTTATATTTGTTATTAATTATATAAAATTTGTTTGTGTTTTATTTTTATATAAATTATAATAATGTAAATCTATTTTATTTATTTATATAATCCTGCATCATGCACCACACACCATTAACAACTATGCTTTCACACTACTACCAATTTTGCATTATATCTGATCAAAGGCATGACTCACCCCATAGATGAATCTAATATTCCATGTTGCAGATAGACAACTTTCCGTGACTCTTTCCTGCAATAAATTTGCGCTGCATTAGTAAAATTTCAAATAGATGCACCAAGATAGAGACAACCAGACCACTGTACTGTTACCTTGGGATCCTCTCCAGAAGAAGTACGTAACCATCAGTCGTAACCACACTGATAGCTTCATAAGGATACCTAAAACAGAAAATATATTCGGAAAACCCTTTGAGTAAACAATTAAACAGATTGACACACCTGTAGATTTTCAGAAAATTCAGTAAAAGAAAGAAAATGCAAGATAGAGAGAGAGAGAGAGAGAGAGGACATGCAATTCTGACATACCATCTGCTAATTTGACTTTTGAAAATGAAAAAGATGCCAAGCTACGTACACTAACAAAATCTGACCTTTTTTCAAAAAAGGCAGGCAAGCACAAATTAAAGTTTCAAACATCACAAAAAATTTATAAAGCACGTCACATTCATCTAAATTTTCTAAAACATTATCAAAAAATATTAGTCTTGGAAACCAAGAGAAGAAAATGATATTACTTTCACTTGATCAAATGCTCAACCAAAAACCATGAGTAGCCTGAAATTAACATAGGAATAATCAAAGTTCATCAATTTGTAACTAGACCATCCACATAGAGCATCACATACCCAGTTCATACAATGCAATCCATGAAAGGAGTTGGGTAAAGTGAGCTCTGAAGAGAGATTAACTAAAAGTTATCATACCCAAGCTCTGTTATGACATCTTGACATGTCCGAGCATCTGTATTGAGGGAACTGCGGAAATTTGTTTTCCTTTCTACAGAAGTTGGATCATTATCAGTTGAAACGGATGTGGACACAGTGGTCACAAGACGCTCAGGATGAATATCCCTATGACCATAGCTTCGAGAAGCTAACCAATGGACTACACTTCTAATGGTGTCTGCTGGAGCTAGAAGACAGTGGGCTGCCTTGTGAACAATATCAAATGCAGATTCTATGAAGATCTCAACTGCTAAGTGGAGATCCTAAAACCAAAAACAAAGGTTATCATTCACATAAGTACACAACTTAGCCACATAAATTCAATAAATAGACCATGCAGCCTCACCGTAAACTTTTCTTTGGCATAATTGATTTGCTTAATGTGTAGTGGCAAATATAAGTTCTTGACATATGTAACTTGTTAATAAGGTCCCATGCATAAAAAAATGAATGCATCAATTCTCAATTTATCATTACTTATTTCACGGACTCTGTTTTAGTTCTTTTCTTCGTAGGTCAGGATTGGGTCAATGGAAAAAGGATGGGAAAGGGAACATCCATCCGTTCAATGGAAGATATTGTGGAATTCACATATCCTTAATTTGTTGCTAACGAATTGCTTACGAACAGATTTATATCCAATGAAAGGCAGTTAAAAAATAGGCATCACTTACAACATGCTCGAGCAACAAATACAAGACACTTTGTTCTTTAAAAGATGGAGATAGCTAGAACAGAGTCCCATCATCACCCATCACCCAGATATAAAAAGATGCTAGGATAGAAAATGACTGGAATAAATAGTACGAGATTAGGAGTAAAATTAAAAAGGATACCAAAAAATATTCCAGTGTTGGCATAATTCTATTCCTATTTTTGGAATCGAAGATATCTATCCTATAACACAGAAAACATAATGTATGAAAAATGTGAGAAAAAACACTACTTCTAACACTCCACTTTCAAGTTGTATATGGAAATTTGGCCGAAGTATTCAACTAGGACTACTAAGACCTCATATATAATAAATGCAGACAGATAATTGGGAAAAGGCCAACATAGCAATTATGCCTCTTTAATGATACAATTAGCATGACAGTACACAGGAGGTGATCATCCATACAAAATTATGGTTGCCACGCTAATCAACTTCCTTGTCAGTAGATCCATGAGGGACAAATTTGACAGTCAAAAGTTGGTCAGCAACAGCATCATTAATGACAGGAAGGTTTGACACTTGAACAAATAAAATTTACCCTTAAGTTTAAAAGAGACGTGTCATTTACGACTAAGTAAGCACGATAACATTTGAAAAACTGACATAAACAAGTGTCACACTTAACTGAATAACAGGTGTGTATAAACAATCACAAAAACTCATGACAGCAAACAATCAACCAGACAACAATCCTTCAAAATTACCATTCAGCCAAAAATTATTGGATAGAAGTGACGCATTTTTTACTAAAGTGAACTTCCAGTTAAAGAACT
This sequence comes from Avicennia marina, assembly GCA_019155195.1. NCBI lineage: Eukaryota > Viridiplantae > Streptophyta > Magnoliopsida > Lamiales > Acanthaceae > Avicennia > Avicennia marina. Next base: position 7,067,308 of record CM032778.1, read on the forward strand.
CAATACATAGACATGACATATGCATAGAAAAATAAATTATTAAAGACCCAAAGCAAACCGAGAAACCAGTCCAACTGTTTTGTAGCACAAGAGAACCTTAAACAGTGTCCAGCAACTATTTTCATGTAATGAAACAGATTCTTATTTGTATAAATGATACTTCAAACTTGGAACAAGGCGCCCTGTGCAAACAGTGCATGACTTATTTTACTGTGCTGCCTCATGTGATAATGAGTTGCTAGTGGCACACAGTTATGGTGGCAGGCTTCAAAGGCCGATTTTTATCAGGCTAGGCACTAGGGTTTTTATTAAGACAAGCTAGGGCTTTTGGAAAAGGACCAACTTTAGTACCATCTTGAAGATTTAAAAATAAAGCAAATGTATTGCTGACAAAGATTCCTTCACAATTTATAGCATAAGAATAAGGTTAAGAGCTACAAATGTACAAAAGATAATTCTAATGTTGACATTAACCTATTGTATAAAATGAGAAACCAAAGATACCTAATCCTGTAACATAGAAAACAAAATTTATGAGAATATGTGAAAATATTTTACTTCTAACAGAAACAAACCTCAACAACACCACGTCTGCGATCAGTAGCCCGTTGAACAAAATGGTCCTTGAGGGTTTGCCGTCTTCTAGGAGAATGCAAAGATGAAGGATAGAGGTTTCCTGACTTATTAGGGGCAGCAAATGCCGTACGAAAAGCTGAAGTAAATAGATAAAGTGGAATGCCCAAAAGGAATTTCACAGGAAACAATACACAGGAAACTATATATCTGATCCAATAGACCCAGCTACAGTTGAGCTTGGTAAAACTGCCTTCCCTTGAGAATCGGGAGCTTTGTGATAAAGGTGAACCAGGGTATATATCAACATCTTCCCCATCAGATGAATATTCCACACTTGAGGATGTATCAGAATCAACAGAGAGTTCATGAATGAACTGATTGAAAGATGATACACCACTGCAATCATGAAGCAGAAAATATCACACACCATACTTCATGTCAAGCAAGAATATTGGAATTTCTTTAGATTAAAAACAAGAGGGGGAACAGGATTAATGACAAGCATTCACTGGAGAAATAAGTAACCATTCATCCAAATATAGCAAATATTCAAAATTTCTTATGTCAATATTTTTTTCATATCAATAACGCATATTGAACGAAGGACAGTGAAGATCCATAAAAATGAGGTGAAAGCATAATTGCATCAGTTGGCCAATTTTCCTTAATGTTATGCACATACATATTTAACATGAAATTATATGATGATCGGGTTCTGGGGAAAGCTATCAAAATTATTTCACTATGATACCCATTCTCAAAGTAACGATAATCAGGAAGACTTCCCAAATTCTCTGAACTTATTACTTCCCAAATTCTCTGAACTTATTAGGCTTACAGATAATAGCATTGTTATCATTAACAAAGCCATTAACAGTCCCAAGAAAAGCACATCACCATTACCATCAACTCTCCCAACACCCAAATTAACTAACAAAATTTTCTTTAAAGTTGTCATAGTTTGCAAATGAAACATCCACTAAAAGACATCAGACAAATATTTACTGATTGTTAAATCTACCTCACCTAAAGAAAAACGCAATGAGCACTCCAACCTTTTACTAATTGAATTGTAATACTGTGGAGAAAAAATGAAGACAAATACATGGTTGGCTAATTAGACCCACATCCACACAGGTAAAATGCCTAGAGATGGTGAAAACACATTTATGTATGTGAATATGTGAAGAATATCATTAAAAATCAAATCAAATGAAAAATACCACAATAACTATAGGTATATTGTGGTGGTCATAAAATTATAGCAACAAATCAATTCTCAATGCTTACCCTTGTGTTACACATGAGGATCTATCTTGATTGGAACGTGCTACTTAGACAATGTAATCAGAATTTTCTTTGCATTCCATTGTACCCAAAAAGTTAATAGAAAGGTAGCCAAATAGAAGTTACATGTTATTTAGTAGAAAAGTATCCACACAAAAAATCATGCGACAGTTACCAAAATCAGTAACAAACATATATGCCATGTGATAGTTATCCATCTGAGACAGTCAATGGTCAATCAGAATAACATCACATTATAAAATTTTTTATCAATGGCAAAAGGAAACAAGAAAAATTGATTGAAGTTCAGGCTTTGACAAAGTAAAACTATAAACTAGAAGCACGGCTCATTAAAATTGAATTGTAATATCACAAAAGCAAAAAGATGGAAGACATAGAAACAAGTGATTTCGCAATTAAGCGAACATTATCACAACAAATCCCCAATGGGGTAAAATTTCTTTTAATTTTACATAACAAATAATGCAGTACCTGCACGTGAAGAAATAAAAAAAGATATCATCAAAATTCAAGTCAAATCAAATGTCACAGTAACTAATTTATGCATGCTATTTTAATCTTGTAGTTATAGCAAAGAATCAAACTTTTATTCTTAATGCAACTAATATGTCATTGGAATTATATGCATAAAAAGATGATAAACCTAACTCAATTAAGCAAAGCCTTGTTGTGAAACATACTACATTCCAAGAAAACATCTGTTAATCTCTTTCTCTGGGCTTAATATTTTTGTTTCACATTATTCCTAAACAGCGAATTTAGTAGCATTAATGGGATGTTCAGACATTACACTCATTTCAAACAGCTCACCAACACATTTATTTTACTTCTTATTTTACAGTAAATCAACAAACACACACTCCTTGTGTAGAAACATGAGACACTTGCTAACAAATAAAATAAGAACCAATTGAAAAAGAGAACAACTTTTCCCACCATCCATATGCAATTCACTATCATTCAACAAGACAAGCGTAGACACAATACACATAAAATAAGAAAAAATGGTAAGACTGAAAGATGTTTTTAAGTAACACAGGATCCATGAATTAACTCTTAATTATGTTCTCCCAACAGCAAGAGATTCAAAGCTTTCATAAATGTCTATTAGATATTTTACTATTTATATGATCATTTAAAGCCCAAAATTCGTGTTTCTCACATGTTCATTCACTGTGTTTACGATATTCACTCTGAAAGTCACTAGCTCCCAGGAGTCCACAAACCCAGTCCTGATTCAGAATCCATTTAATAAAAGGAAGCCATTATCTTCCTTCTCTAGATTTCACAAGTGGAGAGTGTGGCTTAAAATATGAGACGGTGAAAATGGCAAGAAAAGGGTTTGGTTAATAACAACTACATGTCAGAAGAATCAAATCTAGCGAGATCTTTATACTTGAGGTTTTTTAGGCACAGGATTTTTGACTACTTTGCTTGCATAGGCATCATATAGAAGCTACTTAATAGACATCAAATCTTAGCTTTCCATACATGCCAAGGAACTATGGCGAAGGAACAACACAAGCTTAATACCTAAAGATGCCTTGAATTTAAATTCAGTAAAATTCATGAATCAAAATCCATGCATACAGTTAAGACGAAGAGTTACAGTAGGCAAAGTCCTTAGGGAAACACATGACAAAAATCTCAATCTTGCATACCTCTACATTTATCCTCAGTCTACAACCACTTCTTCATTTTTTTTCCTTTGTCATTTCTTCTTACTTTTTTTTCTTTTTTCCTTCTTTTTTTTTTTTTTTTTTTTGTAAGTATCAGAGTAACCACAAGGAGCAACACTTCACCATAATGCATGTTAATTTTTTATTGTACTCAACCTACACTTAATATAAAAGAATAATAATTTGGATAACCATATTTCATCCTCAAATATTCAAGATTTAACATGTAGCAGCCCATATGGAATATAGCCTATCATGCATCCATATCCATGCATCATAGCCCGATATAATTAATTTCACATTTTTTGTTCCAGGATGATCTTTCCTTCCGCCTCTCATTTATCTCAATATTTTATCTTGCATTTTTAAAAACTATCAGAAAATATAAAATAGCAGGGTCATCAGTAAATCATAGAACTACAATGATTTAACATGTGTGACCATAGTTTCAATAGACTTTCCTATCATCAATATCAACATTATTAATCACCTATCTTAAAGCATTCAGTGTTGTAATGAAACAATTCTGTATTCTGCTAATTACCAAGGATAGGAATCACGGCTACAATAATATTCAGTAAAAAAAATACTAGGAATTCAAACAAGAATTATATAGAATAAAATTAGAACCTACTTCTCCATCCAGCGAGGAAGCCGAGGCCCACAAAAAGTTGGCCTAAGCTCCCAACCATGTATGCCTTCAAGAATAGAAGCCTTCCCAGGCAAAATAGCCAATACCATCGCTGACACTCCATTTATTAACCTTACAACATTGTTGAGTGATTCATAAGTGAATGTCTTTACCGACCTGAAAAATTTTATCAACAGTTAGAAGAATGAATACCAACCAACCTTAACACAAACAAAGAAAAAAAGAAATCATCATACAATTTAAGGAATCTTAAGGATAGGATAAACACCCTACTTAGTTACAAGGAGACAAATCCTTTACTGATTACACGCTGCATAACAGCATGTTAAGCTCATAATTCTGTCTTATATTTATATAGATATTAATTCTTAATGCCTTAACGATGCACTAACCATTATGCACAAAAAACAACTATATCGTCTAAGGTCTAAAGCCCACGTATACTTAATACGATCACTGAGGTAGACATTAGCAACAAAGAGTAAACTCCCTTTGTCTACTTTGTTCTTTAAATTAATCTTCTAATACTCATTCTCCACAAATACATCCACACACGTGTTCTCAATATTTCATATTAAATAGCATGATGCTCACCATACAAAAACATAGCGTACAAGTTGTATCAATTCTCTAATGCCTGTTTAAAAAATTTGTGACTCACAAACATGTTTTAACAATTCTACAATAATATGTCTTATGTCTATATTCATAATCCTTTATATGAATAAGATTTTTTAACACAATCATATTAATACATGCATAACTTTTTGCCACTCAAAATTTATATGCATAATAAAACTACAAAAATATTGATTCAAAAAATATTAATATTTTATTAGTTAATCAAAATGTAATGTTTATAATAAATATCCCTTACATACTATTGGCATTAGAGAGTACATCACTAACAATCTCCCACTCGCACTCAATGCTAGTAATTCTAGTGCCAATGGCTACAGAACCTAGTACCTATTGGGTTTCAATAGGTATAGAGTGGAAAATTTTAAATTTAAAACCATTAAAAATATAGTATATGCAGTGGAAGAATAAATCTAAACTTAATCCATTTACACCATATAACACGCTAGAACTGACTATATTCGAAAAGCATTCGAAGTGTATATTCAGGAATCTTATTCCAAGTAAAGCGTACGCATAATCCACAAGGTGTAATCCTTATCAATCTCTAGTTCATCCACACAATTGGAATGTAAACAAGCACCTCCAAAAACCTCTACATACTTGTTTTTAAGGTCCTAATGTAAGCCTGTTTGGGCATCGAGGCTCTACAACAGGAGAGAAAGGCTAGAAGACCTTCTCTCTCTTGTTTAGTAGGGGCACCCGAATTTTTCTATATTTGTCTGATTCTATGTTAATTTGGAACTCTTCCAAATCTTGTAATTTCAAAACATAGCATCCTACTCAAGGTAGGATTCTTATTTTCATATAAAGCACCAAAGATACACATGGAATAAGCTTTATGAGCTTTCTCTATAGATCTTTATTTAATTCCCTATGACAAAAGAGAAAACTAGAGAGAGAGGCTAGAAGACCTCTCTCTTGTTTGGTAGGGGCAGCCGAACTTTTCTATATTTTTCTAATTCTATGTCAATTTGAAACTCTTCTAAATCTTATGTTTTCAAGACATAACATCCTACTCAAATAAGGATTCTTATTTTCCTATAAAGCACTTAAGACACATGGAATGAGCTTTATGAGCTTCCTCTATAGATCTTTATTTAATTCCATCCCATAAATCATTTAATTATTAATATCATTAATAATTAAAACCCATTCAACCTACAATTATTGATCCTATTAATAACTAAAGCCTAGTAGAATCATATCCCTTAATTTAATTAGTCACACTAATTAAATCAAAAGCCCATCATATTTTTAGTTAATAATAACATTATTATCAAACATTATATGAATTAAATAATTCCTTTGATGTCTCATCCTCTAATTTAATTAATCCAATTAATTAAATTAAAGGCCTATTATGCTTTTTAGTAATTAATCTCATTATTAACAAATATAATGGGAAATCCATTTGATTTAATTCAATCGTAACCAAATCAATTTCACCACAAGACCTCTCAAGCAGCCCATGATAGCCCTCATCTCTAATTTATCCGTCTTACTCCTCTTAAAGTAAGTTAGACTTCTCCAAATCTTGATGTGCTTTAGGCTTAGCTTCCTCCCACTCCACATCTCATGTAGAGCTGAAGGAATGAACCTAAAAGGAATCCTATTAAGAATATGTGTGGCAGTCAGAAGAGCGTGAACCCATAATGACATGGCAAGGTTTATAAAACTAACCTAGATCAAACTATGTTCAACATTGTCTAATTCCTACGCTCAACTACACCATTTTCCTTAAAGAACTCATCACTCGTGTACTTTCAGGAATGATTTATCATCAAAATTAAGGTAATAAAAGCCATTTACCAACAAAGCAGTGCCAATTAATTTATTACAATAATAATTTTGGCACATATTATCTCTAAAAGAAAATTCAGAACCTTCATTTACAAATATAAAGACAATGTTCTTTAGCCTATCTGCCAATAAGAGACATTTTCTTAAGGTAATAAGAATGACCAAACGATAACTTAACCGAAGTCATGCCTATTGTAGTGGTTGCAACACTTGTCCTGCAACTGACATTAATCACCACTTCTCACTCTCAAGCGATCTACTCTTATCACATTTTAACTCAAATCTAAGATCCAAGCTATATATAACACACCAATGGAATATGATGTTTCATAAATAAAGTTCCTCACCTCCATTTCCATTTTTTAGGTCATCAAGATTCCTCTTCCAATACTCCTCTTTGTTACATCCGAAACTGTTTCCTTTTCCAACATAAGTATTAAATCTCACCTTTCTCCAACCAGCCCTTGGAACAGAATATTTCCTTTTATTGGTCTTGTCCTTCTTCATTTCATTTATCAAAGGATTAGACATCTCCAAGGCAACTTATTTCCCATAGAATAGGATAATAGCTTCTAAGATCCCTTTGATTTTTTCAAGAATCAGAGCTATTCTCTAACTTCGAGATCAATCAACTACCTTGGTCCCAAAAAAAATTACCGTAATTGATATGTCCTCTAATGCCAATAATTAAGGAGAGATATCAAAGGCATTATAGTTGTATATGCATATTTCTTACACATTAATAAAATATTGATTTCCTTACATTAATATTTATCAACTATTTCATGTAAATCTTGAATTACAAAAAGTGTCACACATGCCCATGGAATTATGTGTTATTCATTAGACATTTTGAATATATAGACAAAGTTGTCTTAATATATAATCACTAAAAATCAGTTCGCATGTCATAAACACTCCAAACGATATTAGAGAGTCAACACGACTTGCAAACTTTGTATTTATATGACGAGTCATGCCATTCAATATGAAATACAGAGAATACAAAAGTGTAGGTGTGTCATTAGAGAAAGAGCATTTAAACAATGATTTGAAAAATGAAGCATATGAAGTTCACTCTCCACTATCAATGTCTTGCTTTGTGATCATATTTTGTTTAGACCTTAAACCTAAAACGACATGATTGTCTTATGTGCATGTGATTAACATGTCATTAAAATATTAAAGGAAAAAATATCTCTTGATATGAAATAAAGTCATGTGCCCAACGTGCCGTTACCTGAATATGTATGGAGGCATATGCGTTCTTGCAAATAAGCAAAACATTTGTCCTATGCAATTGAAGTTCCATAAGATGAAAACCCTTGGCCAACATTGTGTATGATTAGAAAGGATATAGAAGCATTAGTCTCATGAAGTAACATTGTTTAGTCATATGACCGAGTTTGTGAGTTTAATTAAATCTATAACTCTTCCAGGACAAAATAAGACAAAAAACTTATACCGCATAGTACTCACAATCGAGAGAATTCATGTGGTTCATTCACTTCATATTAATTTGGCATGATATACGCTGTAGGCTAGCGCTATCCATGTCCTTTAAGCTATTCAATTCAAAGGTTCAGATTATAATAACTAATAATGCACCAGAATTTAACTTGTGCAGATTTTTTTTTAGAAAGGGCATTGTCCATCAACATTCATGTGTAGGTACTGCACAACAAAATAAAATTGTTGAGAGGAAACATCACCACCTTGTTGTACTACTAAAGCACTTCTCTGCCAAGCTTCCTTACCAACTAAGTTCTTAGGTAAGGCAACCCTAACAACCACTCATATCATCAATAGATTGCCTACCCCATCCCTCATTCACAAATTACCTTATGAACACCTTTTTGGAACACAACCTAGTGTCTCAAGAGCTTCGAGTCCTATGTCTTTGCTACTATACTCAAGAGAAATAAAAGAAAGTTTAATTCTAGAGCCAAAACATGAATCTTTGTTAGATATCCTATTGGACTGTGTTAGAATATTACCCCATGTTCAACTTAAACTATATTCAACAAACGCAATTAACGAAGTCACACTGCAACACCAACTGAGAAGTTGAAGTAATACTTGGTAAGCATGATCAAACATGATTCTTGAAGCACTAATGGAGAAGTCACACTTCACACATCATGATAGTTAATGGATGACCATCTTTAGTTGATCACGTTACCACTGCCAGTAGAGACGATTATACTCATATCAAAAATAAAAGATTACATAACATAAACTGAATCTTATAAACTATAAACTAAAAAGTAAAATATTCTTAACTCTAATTTAAATTATACAATAATATTAAATATTAATAAATATTTTGGAATATTCTTTAACTGAGTGAGAGGCTATAAACTTCATCACTTTGAATCCCATGAATTTTTTGTACCTAGGGATGTCACCTTTCATGAGAATATTTTCCCTTCAACAAAAACCATCACACTTTCCTTAACTCTCCCACCTCAGAACTTAGACCAATTAAACCCTTTGTTGATTGATACCAAAAATGATTAGTCTCCAAGGCATTTTATGTATGATGATATCGATGATGAACATTATGATCAAACCATCAACATGAGACCTCACCTCACTGCAGGACCCTACTGACAGAAACAATATAGCCTTAATTCAACAACAATACCAAAACCTATACAAATCAAAAGATAAAATAGACTTAGAAAATTACCTGCATACCTAAGATTATACCAACATAACCTTGCTAAACTTGATCAACCAAGAGCTACAAATAACCCTATGCTAACCATCTTATCCCAACCCAAGTATCACCTCACTATATTTATTTCTTATCTGCACTTGACAACTTGCATAGACTAACCTCCTTTGCTAATGCTATAAGCAAACCTTGTTGGAGGCAATCAATACTTGATGAACTACAGGCATTGGAAGAAAATAGCACTCGAGGATATCATCCCTCTTCTAAAGGACCAATGTGTTTTAAGGTGTAGATGGGTCTATAAAGTGAAGTTGAGGTCCAAATGGTTTGATTGAAAGCATAAGGTAAAACTGGCAACCAAGGCATACAATCAAGTAGTCCTTTTAGCCTTGTAGTTAAGCAAACCACAGTGAGTCTTCTTAACCTTAGCCTCAATGCATGACTAGAAATCAGAGTAGCTTGATGTCCACAATGCCTTTCTACATCGTGACCTAAACGATGATGTATATATAAAGATCCTTGAATATTATGACATAAAGGAGGAGAGGACTGTACAAAACGGTTCTATGGTTTGTGAGTTAAGGAAATCACTTTAAGGTGTTGAATAGATATCTAAGCACTGAAACACAAAGTTCACTAAGGCATTGTGTAGCCATGGTCTCAGACAATCTAAAGCTTATTGCCCTTTCACAAAAAAAAAAAAAAAAGATATGGTAAGATATTGGCCATGTTAGTCCATGTGGATGACATGGTAGTTGGAAGCAACACCAAGAAATCATGAAAGAGATACTACAATTCTTAAGAACAACCTTTAAAATAAGGGAACTAGGAGCACCATAGTATTTTTGGGGAATTGAATGGGCAAGTTCTAATGAATGAAGGAATGATGATGTATCAAAGAAATACACACTTGACCTGTTACGTACCTATGGACTACTTGGAGCCAAATCAATAGCAACTCCCATCGAAATGAATCATCATCTAACTACTAATAATCTAGAGTTATTGGAGAATGTGACCTACTATAGACAACTCATTGAAAGACTAATATATCTGACCATTACCAGGCCAGATATATCACATGTAGTGAATGTTCTATCTCAGTTTATGCACAAACCAAGTAGATCTCACCTAGAGGCAGCATTCTGTGTACTAAGATACTTGAAGGCATCCCTAGGCAAGGGCATTCTATTGGCTAGCAAATCAGAAATAAAATTAAATGGCTTTACAAACAGTGACTGAGGTAGCTGTCCAGATACCAGGTGCTAATTAACTAGGTTTTGTGTCTTCTTTGGACAAAGTTTAGTGAGCTGGAAGTCTAAGAAACAAACTATAGAGGCAAGGAGCACAACTGAGACCGTGTACAGAGCGCTGGCAGCCTATTTATGTGAGATAATGTGGATTGTAAACTTGCTAAAGGACATAAATGAGAACTTGAAGCAACCAATGACAATCTTTCGTGATAACAGAAGTGCTTTACAAATTTGTAAGAATCCTACACACCCCCAAAAGCCCAAAAACTTTGACATGGATTTACATTTTGTTAGGAAAAAGGAACAAAAAGGGATAATTCAGGTGGAATACATTACAAGAAAAGAGCAGCCAGCAGATCTCGTAACAAAGGGACTCACCAGCATTCAGTTTAGCAGATGGTTATGCAAGATGAGTATGAAAGACAAATATACTCGTCTTGAGGGGGAGTGTGAAGATAACAGGATCATTGTTCAGTGGTAATAAGCACTAATGATGACGATAAATCAGATTAAGCAATAGAGGAGCAGACAGAGACAGTTCCATCGAAGAGGTGGATCAATGATGTGTAGCTTAGTATTTAGCTTAGTTGGCTGATTGTACTAATAGTTCCTTGGTAGTTACTCTAATTAGTTTACAGACTTCGAGTCATAACCGTAGCATCAAAGCAGATTTATAAGTGTAAGGGGCCCTTGATAAGTGATCGAGCTTCTGATTAAGCTTTTCAGCTCTTCAGTTTCTGTTCCTTCTCTTGATCAATGAATCAGCTTTACTTGATTTTCTTGATTCTTTACGTACTCATTGTATTTCAACTAGCAACATGATCAAAATTGCAACTTGTTTGGAGGCATTGATAGACAAATTTCATTGTCTTTCCATGCTAGTATCATTCTATTCCTCCAACCAATATAAAGATCAACATATGTATCAAAAATGTTAATGGAGCAAGCAAACGCAAGTTCTACTCCCAAGAGGTCTACATCATAACAACACCAAAACCATTTCAAAAATTCCTTTAAAAAAGTGATTCTCTACTTATGAATATAAAACTGCTGCAATCAAGACTCCCAAATAAGATAAAAGATGAATATCCTAAGTTTAAGTGTTTTCTCCCAAAATAATCAACAATAATCCTCAAGGGCAACAACATATCTGAAATTTTTCTGAAAAGCACATAAAAATGTTGAAAAGGAAAACACTATTTCCTAGGCATCTCTCCAAGTAAGGATAAAACAAGGACAGGCAGCAGTATTAAGCCCTTAATGCTTGCAAAACAGGCCATAACTTTTTATCCTATGTATACTACTAAAATATATACAATACTTAGAATTCCCAATTATTCACAATTTGTCTGCCTATTTGCTTTAGAGTCTGCAAAAGACAATTGATTTTTCATTTTTGGTAAAAAGAACTAAAATGATTCCTTACTTCATAAATTTCTACCTTGTTACCCAAATTCCTGTAACTAGCCCATTTCCACAATTTTCCCCCCAACAATATCAAACTAATCTATACAAATACATGATAATTAAGGAGATTATTTCAAAATGAACATAGTAATTTATATACTATATCCTTTCCATCCATATTACGATCTTAATGCCAAAAAAAAAAAAAGAAAAAGGAAAAAATCTTGTCTTGTCATCATCACTAATCATGTAGTCAAGGCAAGCATCAAAGAGAGCAGTCTATCCAAATCTATACACAAAAAAACAAAATGCTTTCCCTTAATTCTCTTTCTTTTTGTAATTTTCAAACTGCAAGTAAACTGAAGTGTCACACCATATAAAATATTAAGTTAAACAACAAAATTGATGAGAACTACAACAACCCACATGTAGTGGGGAAAAAATTAGATTGATTTATAAACTGGTGCAGCATGGTTATCTAGCAAGTCCATTAAACTGTTTTCACATAGAGAAAATTGATGTAAAGCAGTTGCCAGAAAGCTTCATTGTGCCATAATTTCACATGAGGGAGCAACACCATAGGTGCTCGGGGGTGATAAAATTAGTAGAACTTCCCTAAAGGAATGTAACTAGTCAAATTGAGGATGGTTTTGGATTATTGAAGCACATGTAACAATGGTCCAAAAAACACAAATTACCCATTTTGCAAAGAGAAAACAAGCACAATGTTGTAATCTCACTGGTGATTCCTCATCATTAGCCTAGGATATGGTATCAAAGTGGACCCCAAGGTACTACAGATACATAGATTCAAGACCAGTAGATGTGTTGGCATTTTATATTTTAGAATTGGATAAGGATATTATAGGTGAATATCAGAAAGTGTATCATTTTACATTGGTTGATCAACTTTTGCATGCTAGCAAATTAATGCAGTGTGCTTTTCTAATGACTCAACTCAACCACATTGGACACGCAAGGATGGATGCACAATAGTTACTAGCAAAGTTCACTACAAAAAAGCCTCACAAGCACTATCCTCATGGGCATGGCCTGCTGATGCATGATATACTACATAAGAGAAAGCAAAACATTATTACTTCTCATACTAATAAGAATGATTTCAGAAAGTGTATCATTTACATTGGTTGGATCAACTTTGGAGAGTTTGCAAATTACTGCAATGCACTTCTCTAATGACACAGGTCAACCACGTTAGAAATGCAAGGATAGATGTCAAATAGTTACAAGCGAAGTTCACTAAAAAAGAGCCTCACAGGCACTATCCTCACGGACATGGCCCGCTGGTGCATGACAAACTACATAAAAGAAAGCAAAACACTATTACGTCTCATGCTAATTTGTAAGTTAGCTTGTTTAAGAACTTTTGAAACAGCATATTCCTAATTTTTTTAAAAAGGTAGCAGTATTGAATAAAAAATTAATAGCTTCAACATTTAACATAAAGAATATAAGGATGGTAAGAATTAATACATTCATCATAAGAAAACACTTTAGCTATTCAAAACACCAATATACTGTATTTATACCATCTCAGCATAATCTGTTAGGATGATATCCCAGAATTCAAGTCTTTTTTTAAAAATATCAGATAAATAACTCAATTGAGCCCCCAAGGAAGTAAAGAATAATGTTGACATAATCACTGTCATGTAGTTTTCTTATGTAGAAAGCAAGCTCTGGTACTCAAACAATCAATTGCTTCAAAATTGTACCTATATCCATCTAAATCTATCCAGAACTGAGCCAATTACCGTATGGGCTCGTCTGTTGCAGCCTAAGATATCAATCACCCAAACTCTAGCCACCACACTCCACCATGGGAATAGAAAAGACTAAAAAATATGAAACTGCCACCTAAATACATAACTCCTCAACCAAAACAAAATCAAAAATCATCAGCGAAACCCAATAATATTATATTGAACAAAAAATGTAAAACAATTGATCGAATATGTGCGCGAAATTCTACAAAAGTGGAGAAAAGGTAAGCCAACTCACTCTTTGGTGACCGCCAGAACATTGTCTACAAACCTTTGCATGGTAGCCGGTATTCTGCTCCTCTTCCCCGCTATTTTTTTACTAGCTTTTCTTTTTTTTCTTTTTTTTTTTTTTCTTGTGCCTTTGAATACAAAAGAGGATCAAATTTTTACTTAGATTTTATAATTAATACCACAGGTGAAAAATTGGGAAAATTAGGGAAGAAGAAGAGGAATTGGACACGACGGAAAGTCCGGAACCGACAATATAAAATGACCAGTTCTGCGATGCCGATTCTTGTCGTCCTGGCAAACGCACGGGTCGGTAACTTCTGGATGTGGTCTGGTCGGCCACACAAATGAGCAGTGGCATTTCTTTATTGGGTGAGATGGTGTTGCCGTCCACGTTTCCTTGCTCTCATCTTCGGGTAACGTGGCGTTGACGGCTGGCTGCCACAATTTTTAATGTTTTATTTTTTTGCATTTCGATTTTTTTGTTATTTATTAACTTTGTTTGTTTTTAAATTTTGATGTTTATTTTGAAATATTTTTATTTAAAAAATTTTGTAAAAAGAATAATAATATTTGAGTGTGTATTTTTAGAATGTGTATAATTGCAAAAAAAACATAACTAATATTTACGTGATGAAAAGAAATAAAATACTAATGCTATGAAAAAAATATTTAATCTCTTGTTTATTCTATTAAATTACACACCTTTCAAATTTACTATTCATAATAATGTTTTTTTCATTTTTTACTTTACACTAATTTTAAAATTTTATACCTAAAACACATATTTTTCACCTACTATTCATAAAATTACATCTCATATAATTATTTATAGATATAATAAAAAGATTATATTAATCAAGTAATAATTGGTAATTATATGTACTAAACTTGATTATGTAAGATAATTATATTAATTTTTGTATTACAATTCTGACAATGAAATATTTTGATTAATAATAAAGAATAAGTCAATTTTTTTTAAAAAAAATTTAATTATTTTATCCATGGGTAAGATAATTTATCTAATACCATCACATGCTTCAATTTTTTTCCAAAGATGGTATGGTTATGTTCAAATAGTTATCAAAGGAATGAAAAATTAAAAAAGTACCATGGAACTCTAACAAGAGTGAACGTTTCTTTACTCTTCATATTCCAAATTGCACATATTTTGATATAGTAGATTGTGATGCCTACGTAAAAGTATGTTGATGCCGATGCCTATGCAAGATTTCCAAGTACATGCTCAAATAGAAAGGCAACTTGTGATGGGCTTCATCCACCAATTTTCATAGGATAGAGGAATTTATAGACATGGAGTTTGAGAATAGCATGTAATATTAAAATGTTAATGCCAACTAAACTATAGATAGTGATTCATTCGTATTTAGCTTTTGAGCCTACAAAATAGAACCACCACCCATATATAGGACATTTAAAAATATATGCTCCTCCAGAGGGAACCTGAGCATTTACTTTGCTGTCTAATAGATTTTTTTTTTTGGTTTTTGTTTTGTAGTTTTTGTTAATTTATTTTTTATTCTTTTTGTACATGATTTAATTGGTCCTTGGCCTTTCTACATTTAGAAATAAGTGAAGTTACATTCAAAAAATTAGAGAAAAAAAAAGAATTATTGGGTAACTATCATGGTCATTGCTTGAGTTGTGATGGTGTGAGTGTAATAGTAATATCTAGAGTTAAAAAGAGCATTGAATTGAAAAATTGAAGTCACAACATTAATGCCACATGATACAGAAAGCAATCTCAAATGGGACATAAATATCTAGTTTGCAA
Organism: Avicennia marina; assembly: GCA_019155195.1. Taxonomy (NCBI): domain Eukaryota; kingdom Viridiplantae; phylum Streptophyta; class Magnoliopsida; order Lamiales; family Acanthaceae; genus Avicennia; species Avicennia marina. The sequence continues at coordinate 7,083,115 of CM032778.1, forward strand.
ATACAACACAATCATCAATCATTCCAAAAGTTTCTTAAACAACTCTCCAACCATGTTCGGAAGCTTTTTATTACTCTAATCATTTAAAATCATCAATATGAGACAATCAAAACAATTCTCGAGCATCTTGGTGCCGTTACTCCAATGAATATAGTACCAAGTACTTAATACACTCTAATATGATCTAATTGCTACTTAAGCATCTCTTATATAATAAAAACAGCACAAAATCCTTCTAGAGCCCAAATTTCTATTTCTCCAGCACATTGTCCCCCTTGTTTTGCCCTCCCATATGGGATTGTGTAACAAGCACATAGTGTCCACTAGAACGTCCATAAATTCTTTCATCAACTTGACAAATTAATTTCAAAATATAAAGCTTTCCTATTATAATGAGTTATTCTAAAGGGTTTTTCATCCTTCCATCAAATATTAGAATTTTCCTCCAATAATCGAGTTCAAAGACTAACGAATTTCTTATTTGCCTGTTGCATCCATGTTATTTAGAAAATACTAGTCTATAAGAAGCTTATTGTTCATATCTCTCATCAAAAGCCTACTATGTTTTTAGTTAATAATTATATTATTAACAAATATAATAGGAATAAAATAATTTCATTTGTATCTTGTCCTTTAATATATTTAATCCCTATTAGTTAAATTAAAGACACACTATTTTTCTAACTAATAATCTTATTATTAACAAACACCATAAGAAATTTATTTGTTCCAATCAAATTGCAACTAAATTAATTTTTTTATAAGCTTTCTCAAGCCTCGTTCATGCTTCAACTAATTTACCAATTGTTTTTCATTCCAAACTTTTGTATAAGGCTTTTTAGTTTCATCTTTAATTAACAACGAGCATAACTCGAATAATATGAGTAATGTCTAACCTAGGCCTATATCATAACCTAATCAAAGTAAAGTGAATCGATCACGTAAACTCTTTCAATCATGAATACCATGCAATATAAGTATTTTGTCTTACTTTGACCCAACCGAGCGAGAGCCATGAATGCCATAGATTCAGTTAAAATCACTAGCTTAGTCATATGACCAAATCAATGTTGCCTAATGAGACTAATACTTTATCAGAAAACTTCTTTCCAATTATACACTACCTTGGCCATGGATTTTTGTCTCATGAAACATCAATAACATATAGTAAATACCTTACTCACCTACAAAGAAACAAATCTCTTACTGAATGCACACATTCCTCTATATACATTTGAGTAACGATATGTTGGGCTCATGACCTTAGCTCACATAAAGAGAGATGTTGGTCCTTAATACCTTGATGATACGCTAATCGTTATTCGCAATAGACAACCATGTCGTCTTAGATCTAAGGCCTATGCACACTTAACACAATCACGAAGCAAGACATTAACAGTAAAGAGTGAATTCTATGTATCTGTTTCATTCCTCGAGTTAGTGTTTGAATACTCATTTGCAATGACATATCAATACATGTGTTCTCAATATTTCATACTAAATTATTTGACATGCATGATACAAACACAAAGTTTGTAAGTTGTACTAAGTATGTAAGTTGTACTAACTCTCTAATGCCAATTTAGAGAGTTTGTAACTTGAAGATGAGTTTTAGTGATTTTGTACTAATAAGTCTTGTATCCATATTTATAACTCCTAATAAATAAGGCTTCTTAACTGATGCATGCACAAAACCGAAAAGATAAGATAATTAGCGTAAGCTTGAACCCAACAATACCCTACTTGAGTGAACTGTGTAGAAATTATCCAAATGCAATGAATTTAGACAACGCTGGTGATGAACAACTACAACTAACATGTCAAGTTAGTTGATACGTCACGAATTAATCTATGAACACTTGGAATAATCCGATTCGGAATTCAAAAGAAAACTAAGCACGCCCAAATTTTATAGGAAGAAGAAAATTATATTTAATAACAAAAGTGTCAAAAGCCATGTAAAAATATCATGAGGACACTTTATACAGTGTTAGGAAACTTAAAATTCAAAAACAATGTATTAGGAAAAGATTAGGATAAGTTATGGTAAGAAATCCTAACTAAAATAAAATTCTTATGCTCCAAATTGCATTGGGATCGATCTGAAGCTCAAGGCAATCAACCTCGAGTTCCCTAAATTGATCAAAATGTTGATTAGGTGGTGTAAATCATCATTTTAGAACATTGGCTAGGCTTCATTTTTACGATTGCAAGTGTTGCAATCAATCACATCTTCAAGCAATTGTAATTCTAAAAAGTTTCAACTCTTGCTGTTGATTACTGCCTACACTGGATCAATCTTGTCTTTACTCAATCAATCCTATCTTAACTTGATTGATCCAAACCTTATTCTAAAGCTCATTTATTGTTCGTTTGGCACCAAATTGATCCTTGGATGCTCTAAAAACTCACAAACCTCTTTAAAAATTTAAAGTCCTCTTGAAACTCCTTCACAAGTGATGTCATTACTTCTTTAAGTTTCTTAGCCTTGGAACACATTATCGGTCTTTTAGCAAGTCTTGGATAGTTCAGCTTTGCTTTAACCTACAATTCTGGCTTATGCTCATCTCTTGTATCAAAGGGATTTTAATCAGTAACATTAAATATTGCATTAATTCTATACCCATCTAGTAGTTGTAGTTTATAAGCATTGTCATTTATCCTCTCCAAGACTTGAAATAGACCGTCTCCTCTAACAGTAAGCTTTCATTTCCTTTGCTCAAGAAACCTTTATTTGTGCATATGAACTCAAATCCAATCTCTTAGCTCAAAGATAACCTTTTTATGCCCTTTACAGGCTTGTTATATGTATTGTTCATTTCTCTTTTTAATACTTTGTCGCTCCCTGACATGAAGCTACTTAATGAACTTTATCTTTTTCTCACTCTCTCTAGTTATTTGCTCATTACGTGGTAATGGCAACAAATCTAAGAGGTTAGCGGATTAAAACTATAAACATCTTCAAATGGTGACGTGTGTGGCTAAGCGTACACTCTCATTATATGAAAATTTTACATATGGTAAATATTCTTCTTTATCAACACACGTAATGATGCAATTAAGGTCCTACTCAAGACTTCTGTCTAACAATTAGTTTGTGGATGACTTATGATTGAAAATAATAACTTAGTTCCTAACTTACAACACAAGGTCTTCCAGAAGTAATTCAAAAAATTTTACATCTTTATTCGAAACAATTGTCCTAGGCATTCCATGTAATCTAACAATTTTCTTAAATAATAGATTAGCTATATGCGTAGCAACATATTTCTAAGCATATTTCTACGCACCATTTTAGAAAAATTATTTACAAACACAAATATGTTATTCTTACCCATCTTTGTCTCTAGTGTCCATGTAAATGTTCAAACACAGCATGTTCAGAATAGGTAACATTGTGTACAATCCTTGCAGTTGCACCCTTGATTTAACCTCTTTCCATATGTTGCATCTTTCAATTAACTTCTCTATGTCTTTGTATAGGTGTGACCAATAAAAATGTTTCTACAAAAATATTATTGTTTTGATAATTCTATAGTGCCCCATTAAACCTCCATCATGTGCCTCCCTAACAAATAATTCTTGTAAAGAACATAGGAATGCATAATTTATCTATATGGAACAAATATCAATCATATTGAAAATATTTTCTGTGGTTTCCTTTCTTAGTCAATCCATACACATCTCCAAAATTCTCATCTTTCTCATACAATTCTCTAATGTGTTTAAAGCTTAATAACCTAGCATTCAAAGAAGTAAAAAGGGAATAACATTGAGATAATACATTAGCTACTATATTATCTAATCCTTTCTTGTACTTAAGCACACAAGGAAAAGTGTCTGTGAATGATACCTATTTAATATGTTGCTTACGCAACTTACCTTAATTCTTAAGGTGCTTTAGCAACTCGTGATCTGTATGGATGGTAAATTTCTTGGATATAAATAATGTTTCCTTTGTCTCCAATGCCTACACTAGTGAATACAACTCCTTGTTGGAGATGGGATAATTTAGTTTTATCCTATTCAACTGCTCACCAAAAGCATCACACTCAAGTTCAAATGTCTTAAAAAAGTTACGTATAGTAAGAACAAGACCATTGGTAAACTTAACTTTTAAAGCCTTAAAAGCTCGTTGCTGTGCTTCTCTCTATTAGAACCTCTCATTTTTCTTGATAGTTGTAGTAAAGGATGCTACAATTGTGCTAAAATTGCACATAAATTTCCTATAAAATCTTGCAAGACCATAAAAGCTTCTTACCTCAAAAATGAAAGTGGGGGTCGGCCAATCTCTTATTGCCATCACCTTGATCTCATCAACTTGAAATTCTTATGCACTTACAACAAATTTAAAAAACAAATAATGATCCACACAAAACGTGCACTTATTTAGATCAACATATAACTATTCCATACACAATGACTTAAATACATGTTTAATTGCATGACATGCTCCTCTATAGTCCTACTCTGTATCAAAATATCTGCAAATACACCACTGCAAATTTGGTAAAACATGATTCATAGGTCTCATATGTGTACTAGGTGCATTAGTTAATCCAAGTAACATCCCTAACCATTCATAGAAATTAAATTTTATCTTGAAAGCTATTTTCTATTCATCCCCTTCTTTTATGTGAATTTTATGATTACCACTCTTAAGATCTACTTGTGAAAATATCATAATTACTAGATTTCATTGGGGTCTCACCACAAAAATTAAAACTTTATCACATAAAATAATGACATACACACAAGGTAACACAAGGAAGTAAACCCTAACCATTTTTGTTGCGAAACACATAACATATAAATCAAACAAGTGCAAGGATAAAAACTACACCTTTAAAACATTTTTCAAGCTTTTCATGCATGATCCTTGGAGTCGTGACCCTTAAACTATAGATTGCCTACATGATCGGGATGCTTATGTTTGCAAAACTCTAACACAAATACCTTTAGACTAGAAGGACTTTTTAACAAAAGAGAGAGAGGGTGGCTAGGCTATTTTCTAACTTTTGCTTGGAAGGTACATGAATTTTTTTGTGTCTTGAATGATGTCATAAACTCTTCAAGACTCTTATTTGTAGTTTAGAAATTAGAGTTTAGTGCATGGCTTCCATGGGCCCTCTACATGGACTTTTTAAAATTAAATAGTCTATTGAATTTTATTTATTAATCTCATTAATAAATCAACCCGTATGTTCTTTAAATATTAATATCAATAATAATTAAAGCTCATTTGTGTCCAATTAATTTAATTTAATTAATCTCATTAATTAAGTTAAACTCTTATTGTACTTTTAATCAATAATCTCACCACCAAGTATGGCAATTTATTTAGTTCAATTCAATTGCAAATAAATGGATTAAGCTACCCACCAATTTAATACTCAGAACACATTTCAATCTTATATGTGTGACTCTCTAGGTTCATTCTTAATTGTCAGTGAGCATAACTTAAAGGATATGAGTAATGTCTAACCTATGGCCCATGTTATAGCCTAATTAAGATAAAATGATTTAGATCACAATGAACCTTTTTGATCAAGACTACCATGCCATATAGTGTTCTAGATGAGTGAGAGTTATGGATTTAGTCAAATTCACAAACTTGGTTATATAAATTGATCGGCATTTCCTCATAGGACTAATGTACTTATGGAAAATTCTTTTCCGATCACACAAGGTTTCTATCTCATAGAACACTAACTACATAGAACAAATGCTTTGCTAACTTGCAAGGACACAAGTCCCTTATTGAACGAATACATACCTCCATATGCACCCAAGCAATAATACATTGGGCGAATGACCCTACCCGATATTAAAATAGATATTGGCCCTTAATGTTTTAATAACATGTTGACCGTTGTCAAAAAACACTTAACATGATCATGATGCAAGGCGTTGATAGCTAAGAGTGAACTTTATGCATGAGCTTTGTTCTACAAGTCATTGTCTAAATGCCCCATTTGCCAATAGTGTATCCACACACATGTATTTCCAATATCTTATACCGAAAGGTATGGCACTCACTGTATAAACACAAGATGTGCGAGTTGTACCAACTCTTTAATGTCCTCTAGAATATTTGAGACTCATGAATAGGTTTTGATGATTGAGTACCAAGAAAACTTTATGTCCATAATCATAACTCCTTGTGAATAATACTTCTTAACTCATACATATAGATGCATGCAATAATTTATGTCAAATTATGTTTTACATTTATAACAACCTGCCAAAAATACTAATATGGAATCAATATTTTATTAATTAATGTGAACAGTATGTATACAACCAAATACTCATCTAGTATCCCTCATTTTCTACTGGCATGAGAGGGCAAATCGCTAGCAGTCTCCTACTTGCACTATAATGCCAACATTATTAATGCCAATCGCTATGGTGTCTAATACCAATCTTCTCAATATGGCAATTCAGCTATACTTGAGTTATTAGCTTGGTGGGTGGGTTAGCTACATTATTAGCTAAAACTATTTTCTGCATGGATAATGTTTTCTCGAATAATGTGATAACACCTTTCTATGTGTTTGGATTTTTGATGGGACTTTAGTTCTTTTGTTTGTGCAATCATGCTATTGTTCTCACAATAAAGTGGCAACAACCAATCTATATACGAAATCACCTAAGGTTCTATCATGAACTTTATCTAAACAGCCTCCGTTGCAACATCACAGCAATGATGTACTCAGCCTTAGTGGTGGAGTCTGTAGTCGTACTTTGTTTGGAATTCTTCCAACTAACTTCTCCTTCATTAAGAGTGAAGATGAATTTAGAGATAGACTTTCCATCGTCCACATCCGATTGAAAGTTTGAGTTGGTATTTCCATCTAATCTCAGATCATCATCTCCATACACTAATATCATATTTTTAGCCCTTCTAATGTATTTAAGGATACACTTGATATCATTCCAATGCTCTTTGCTAGGATTCGCCTGAAACCTACTTATAACACTTACGATATAGGTGATATTTGGCCTCATACATACATCAGGCTTCCAATGGCCGAAGTATGTGGAATAGCTTTCATACTTCTCCAATTGTCATCCATCTTTGGGCATATGGATTTCAAGAGATGGATGTCATGCTTGAATAGAAGCAATCTTCCCTTAAAGGCCTCCATATTGATCACACCATCAAAACGAAGATTCTAACTCTTTAATGCTAGCTTAAGTCCATAAATGGATCTCTTAAACTTGTTTACTTTATGAGATTTTTCCTGGACTTCAAAACTCTACAGTTCCACCATAAAATGTCCTTCTCATGCATACTATTGAGGAAAGTAGCTTTTACATCCATATACCAAATCTCATAGTTTAAGTAGGTGGCTATTGCAAGTAAAATTCAAATAAACTTTATCATAGCTATTAGTGAGAAAGTTTCCTCATAGTCAGTTCCCTTGTTTTAACTATAGCCCTTCGCTACCAACCTAGCCTCATAGGTCTCCACATCACTAGACAAACTAAAATTTCTCTTATAGACCCATTTATATTCAATGGGAACAATTCTCTCAAGTGGATCCACCAAAGTCCATATCTAGTTCACATTTATTGAATCAACTTCAATTTCATAGCCTCCATTTAATTAGCCGAGTCTTTGTCAGTTGTTGCTAGATCATAGGTAGAAGGATCATCTTCATGATCATTATTTCCTATTACAAACAACTCTTGTCCATTCTCTAGGAGATAACCATATCTCTTTAGTGCTAGAGAAATCCCACTTGATCGTCGCAACAGTTATATCTCAAAAGGTTCCTCTCGAACAAGAACCTACATTATAGGCTCACTGCTTTATTTCTTATGCTTAACTTCCTTGAGCACTGTAGTTCTACTAGCACCACTTTTTTGAATAAACTCTTCCTCAAGGACACATGTAGGATACTTGATGACAATTCTATTATCTTTAAGTATGTAAAACTCATATCCCATGAAATCTATGGGATATCTAATAAAGTGACTCATAATAGGCCCTGGTTCTAACTCATCTATCTTAATTTTCTTAAGATAAGCCGGACATTCCTAGATTTTCAAGTGCTTAAGGCTTGGTTGCCTTCCAAACCATATCTCATGTGGGTTGGAGGAAATAGACTTGGAGAGTATCTTATTCAAAATATATATCGCAGTAAGTAAAGCATGCCTCTATAAAAATATAGGTAAATCAGTGAATCTCATCATAGATCAAATGATGTCCAACAAGGTTTGATTCCTATGTTCAATTGCACCATTCAATTGAGGAGTTGTCGATAATGTTATTTGTGATACAATACCATTCTCCTTAAGGAACCTAATAAACTCAGCACTCTATACTCAACTCCATGATCTAATTGTAGCACTTTAATATGTTTTCTAGTTTGCTTTTGTACTTGTGCTTTGAATTCCTTGAAATTTTCAAAGGACTCATGCTTGTACTTCATTAAGTACACATAACCATAGTATGAATAATAATTGGTAAAGGTTATCATCAAGTAGATAAATCCTCCCTTTCCCATTTCAACAAACATCAGTATGGACTACTCCAACACTTTAGTAGCCCTTTTACACGTCTATTGAATCAATTTCTAGCCTTCTTGCCTAAGATGCAAGGTTCACAAGTTGGATAGAGTTTCTCTCTTAATGGACTGATAAGCCCATTTTTCTCTAACTAGCTAATCCTTATGTCCTTTGCATGGCTTAGTCTAAGGCGCCACTAGTACTTGGGATTTAAGCCATCCTTTAGACATTTGTTTAAGATGGTATTGATCATATTACTATCATTTATATTCAAATAATATAAGTCAATTATGACAGATGTTGTGCCAACTAATTTATTACAATAATAAATATAGCACACATTATTTCTAAAAGAAATTCATAATTCTTTTTTATTAATAATAGAATGGAAATAATATTCTTAAGCCTGTAGGGCTATAAAAGTTATTCTCTCAAAACTAAACTATGGTCTGATGATAGTTATATTGAAATGGTCTCAATCGTGGTGGTTGTAACACTTGCTCCATCCCCATCTGATCACCACTTTATGCTTTCCAAGTGTGCTACTTCTGACCAGATCTTGATGCGAAGTACAAATGTGAGAAGTAGCACCGGAATTTAAAATCCTAAAAGTAGAAAATACACTAACGGAATAAGGTGTTTCATAAACATAAAGTTCTTTACCTGCTACTAGCTTCTTAAAGTTGAGACACTTGGTGCAATGCCTTTTTTGGTACCTAATCTTGTTGTAGTGTAAACAATTTTCTTGTTTAGAGGAGCTTTGGCCTTTTAATACTCCTACTGGCCTTGGAAATAATAGACTTCTTCTTCTTTATCTTTCCCTTTTTAGTCACACCAAAGGAGGTAGACATGGCAAGAACCACTTCCTTCCCCTTCCTCTTTATGGCTTGCTATATAGTCACCAGTTGATTAAGAACCCTAACTAATATGTACTTAATATTGTTCATATGATAATTCATGAAAAATTATAGAAAGAAATTTGAAAGAGACTGAAGGATCAAATCCATCTGCAAATTGGCATTCATGATGAATTCTAATGTCTCAAGCCTCTTAATGAATGAAATCATCTCAGGGACATGTTCACTGACATCTCCTCCATTTGCCATGCACATCTTGAATAATTACTTAGATATCTCACACCTAAAAATATGACTCTACTCACCATACAACTCTTGTAAATGAAATATGATCTTCCTTGCAGTCCTCACTCCCTAATGGATCCTCTAAAGATTATTGATCATAACAACTAACATATAATTCTTGATCTGCAGATCATCGTCCACCTATTTCTTATGAGTAGCCTTCCCTCCTCACTAGTCATGCCAGTAGGGGTTCATGGGATATTGGCCTCCAAGACATAGTTGAGCTACTCTAAATTAAGAACAATTCTCTAATTCCAGAACCAGTCAACATAGTTGGGCCCAATCAGAACGTTGGTCTCAAACAGTTTAGAAAAAGGCATAGGCATTATTTAGATAAAATAATGCTATAGAAAGTAAGCAAGATTAGTTAGTTTGGTTGTTATATGTGTTATCATTGTGATTACAAGCTTTAAATCAAAATGACCTCCTACTAAATTTTTTGAATCCTACCCTCCATAGAGTAGAAAATGAAAATTCTATTGGTGAAATATCCTTAGAGCGGATCGGGGTCTTCATTAGACATAAACACACTTTATGTAATTAAGTCTTTGCATGCTAATCCCAATAAGTGGCAACTCTTGCCAATGTATCTCATGCACGGTCTAATATTTCCTTTAGCTTGTGGCCCAATAATGCCTCATATAATTGAGTCTTCACATGTTAGGTCTACATAAGTCATAACCATCAACTAACAACTTACCAGATTTGAACTTTACTTTTGGCTAACTACTCTTAAGGAGTATTATCCTTTGAATATCATATCTAATACACCTAAAGTCATAAATGCACAGTCGTAATGTGATCTCGCTAACATGATAATATCTCACACTAAGGCTACTCTTATAGGTATTGAGCTCAATAGAGGGTCACGACAAATATTTTACTATTTCAACTTAATATTCGCTTGAGGAAGTTTTAGGGTTTATGTAGATTACAACTTACTTTGCACGTTATCCATTCATGTATCTCAATCATCCATCACAAATAACATAGAAAAATAAAAGTGGAGGATTATGGATTTCTAGATCTAACTCAAGCCAAGGTTGGATTGTGCACAAGTGAGTGGAATCCTAAACTTTTATATAAGAATTTCTTGATGGCCTTTATGGTTTTATGGGTCCACCATGTCCTCAAACTTGGAATGGCACTAATTCTTGGCCTTCCGCACGACCATCAACTCTTGATGTCTTCTAAATTTTATTTACAAATACATGGGGCATACTAATGAGAATCCTATTCTATGCAATATATAAAATAAAACTTGGGCTTATGCTCTTTCAACCCATGAAAAATTAATTATACAACCTATAAAAACCAAAAACAAAAGTAAATGCATTCATCCACAAGTGTCATCAATCCATAATCCAACTAAAACATCCATTCAAACAATTATACGTCACATGTAACTCCAATAATTCCATTTAATGACTTTTTTTTTCTGGTCTACACTTCTCATGTGTTAGTTTTCATCTCTTGAAAAATAATTTTTCAAAAATAAAATTGAAAAAGGAGTTTCTGTGCACTCAATGTTGCATTTGTAGGAGCTAATGTCGTGGTCGCAGGATGCCATTCCAAGCTTCTTGTGCATGATCCTTGGAGTCATAGCCCTCAAGCCTTGACCTCCAGATTGTTCGCATGATCAAGATGCTTGTGAGCTCGTCATATACTTCACAAAACTCATTTTTTGAAGGTCTAACATAAACTTTTTTAGGCTAGTAGGACTTTTTGATAAAAGAGAGACACAAGAGAGTAGTTAGGGTATCTTCTCTCGTTTACTTTAACGGGAGGAGTGCATAAATTTTTTGTGTCCTAAAAGATGTTTTCAACTCTTCAAGACTTTTATTTATAGTTTAGACACTAGGATTTAGTACATGGGCTCCATGGGCTTTCTTACATTAGTTCGTATGCTATTTAATTATTAATTTCATTAATAATAAAATCCCATTTGTGTCTAAATAATTTTATTTAATTAATTATATTTATTTAATTAAACTTCCATTATACTTCTAATTAATATTATCTTTATTAATAAGCACCATGGCAATTTATTTAGTTCAATCTAATTGCAATTCCATAAATTAAACAATCCACCAACTTAACACATCCCAATCTTACATGTGTGATTATTTAAGTTCATTCTTATTTAGCAACGAGTATAGGTCAAAAGATATGAGTAATGTCTAGCCTACAACCAATATCATAACCTAATTAAAAAGAAGTGTTTTAAATCACAATTAACTTTTTTGATCGTAACTACCATGTTATATTGACCTTTTGTCTTACTTTATTCCAATCGAATGAGAATCATAAATTTAGTCGAACTCAGAAACTTGGTTATATGAGCAATCAGTGTCTTCTCATGAGACAAATGTTCATATCAGAAACTCTTTTTCGATCACACATTGTCTTAACCAAGAGCTTTTATCTCATAGAATACTAACTATATAAGACAAATGTCTATTCACATGTAAGGAGATAAATCTATTACTGAATGTACACATGCCTCCATATTTACTCGGTTAATGGCACATTAGGCTTATGACCCTATCCTATATTAGGATAGATATTGGCTTTTAATACCCTAATGACATGTTTACTGTCATGCGCACTAGGTAACCATGTTATTTTAGGTCTAAAATTTATGAACACTTAATATGATCATGAAGCAGAACGTTGATAGCTAAGAGTGAATTTCATGTGTCAGCTTTATTCTACGAGTCGTTGTCTAAGCGCCCCATTCCGCATGGTGCATCACTCACATGTATTCTTTATATCTCATATCAAATGATATGGCACTCACTATACAAATACAAAGTGTGCAAATTGTACTAACTCTCTATTGCCTTTTAGACTATTTATAACTCATAGACAGGTTTTAGTGATTGATTATTAAAAAAGCCTCGTGTCTATGTTCATATCTCCTTATGAATATGGTTTATTAACTTAAACATATAGGCACATATAATACTTTACTCCAATCAAGATTTACATACATAAAAACTTGCCATAATATTAATACAAAGATTAATTTTTTATTAATTAATGTGAGAAATATATATACAACAAAATGCTCTTTTAGTATCTTTCATTTTCTATTGGTGTTAGGGTATGTCATTAATAGTGGCATCATGCAATTCATCTAACATATTATCTAGCTTAGGGATGGGATGTTAATACTTTACTGTAGTTGTATTTACAGTGCGACAATTGAGATACATCCTCCAAGAACTATCCTTCTTAGGCATAAGCTTGAACTCATCCTTTGTTGATCATCTCTTCCAAGTTTATTTAGTGAGTTGGTTTGTTGACAATTGCTTATTTGTAACCCTTGTGTGCTTAATTTATACATGCATGTGAGTTACAATAGAGAAAATATGTTATCATGCATGAATTATATTAAATATAATGATTTGGATGTAAAAAACTGTTGATGTGGAGTTAATTATTAATATTTGACATTTTTATATTAAAATGCAATTTTATGTCCACAAGGTAGTGTCACAATTGCGAAAGGGAGAGTTGTGGCTATGAAGTGTAGTGGTGTAACTGCTAAGCATTCTGGAATTTTTGCATTTTTTAGTCATGGGTGTGGGAAGTCTTGTTGTGGTAGCGGAAAGGGAAAGTTTTCCAGAATTTCTACAGGCGAGAGTCATGATAGCGGGTGCAAAAATCATGAACGTGGGGAGTTCAGGTGTCACCGCAGATTACAATTATCAAGTTCATGCAATTACTATGCCTAAATTTGCAAGTGTAGAAGAAGTCATGATCACAAAACAAATCATCGTGGCCATGAGTGATAGCGTGGCAGACAGTCTGAATGTGATCATGCTTGATTTTTCATGGGCTTTTCTATCTTTTATGCATGTACATGCCAATCCTAAGTCCTGGGACTGTAAATACTTGGTCCTCAGTGTGGTTAGGGGTTCCTAGGCTAGTTTTTATTTTCTAAACACTTAGAAACATAATTTAGATACTTTCAAGAAGTGGAGAAGGAGGTATTCGTGCCAAGTCTTGGGAAGAATTCAATAGTCCATAGAATGCTAGAATACCAGCATAAGTTTTCATACTGTTTCTGTTATTTTTATGTTGTTTGAGATGTTGAACGTTTTAGAAATTGTTTTTATTAATAATATTATGGATTCTTAAATATCCATCTAGTTTCTAGTGTTTATATTTGACTGAATATGTGTACTTAGTTTAGTGATTGATTGTCTTTGCTTTAGTTTTTCCCCATTGTGAGATTGAATAGTAATTAAGGAAATTGGCCACTTCTTTAATTAATTTTTAGCTGCATGATGAATAACGAAAGTGAAACTTGTGTGCTGATATATAGTTGTGAACATTAAAATAGTAGAAATGATGGGAGTGAAACCATAGGTATAATGTAGATAAAATGTTGTTATTTGCAAGACTAATTACTTAATCTGGTAATGCTTGGGAAAAGCTGCTACACCTTGAGTTGAAACTTCAAGAGAGTTGGAAGAATATCCTAAAGACATTAAAATTAACAACTTGTAACGAATTTATTAAAGTGAGAATAAACACAAATTGGCACTCATAGGAAATCAAAGTTGTTTTCAAGTGCTTGTTTTATTTATTTTGTTTCTTTTAACTTCACTACATTCTTGTGGCCTAATTAATAGAACTCTAATTAAATTAATAGACGCATAATCCCTCTTCGTGGATATAAAAACTGTACTCACTATAGTACTAGTTTGCATTGAATTAATTTTGGTCTAGTGACAACACACATCTGGTGGCAAACTATTTAGCAACTCCTTTGGCAATACATCTTTACAATCCTACAAGTCGAACAAGATAATTTTGAGGAGGGAAGAAGTAATTGTAGACACATAAATTTTGTCTACTAATTAAATAATGCCACGTGGAAAATATAATATTAAGAATATTAATTAAATCAATTTTTATTTATTTGAAAATTTAAATAAATAAAATTTCTAAAATAAATAAATAATTAATTAATATTTTTATTGGCTAATCAAATGGTGACAAGTGGTAGAATCCTGCTAGAAGTACAAGCAACGAAGACTTTAATTAGCAGAGTCTTGCTAGAAGTCCAAGCAATAAGGACTCTAAGTAGCAAAGTCCTGCCAGAAGTACAAGCAACGAAGACTCTATTAAGTTGTTGGGTAGAATACAAACTCTGACGGCCAATCAAATCGCGCCACGTCAGCAGCCACTCTATCTCTCCTACAATTATAAATAGGCACCAAACCACACAGAAAAAAAATGAAGGAGAAGGAAAAGCAACTGAAGGACTCCCCAAATTCTCTCTAGAATCCCTAAGAATATTCAAAGTGTTCTTCGTCAAATTCAAAGAAGTTCGCCGTGTTCTTCGCCAAATTCAAGAAGTTTGCTGTGTTCTTCCAAATTCAAGAAGTCCGTCATGTTCTTCACCAAATTCAAAGAAGTCTGTTGTGTTCTTCGCCAAGTTCAAGAAGTTTGCCGTGTCTTCGCCAAATTCAAGAAGTCCGCCGTGTTCTTTGCCAAATTCAAGAAGTTCGCTGTGTTCTTCGCCAAATTCAAGAAGTTTGTTGTGTTCTTCGCCAAATCCAAAGAAGTTCGTCGTGTTCCTCACTAAAGTCCCCAAAATTCAGCATTTGATCTAAGATCGTGGTGCTAAACCCGAAGATCAGTGTTGCTGAGAAATCAAAAACCCTCAAGGAAGATCAAGCACAAGCCCTTTCCTTGAAGATTGTTAAAATTTCAAGTCAGGCATTTTTTAAGGAAGAATCAGAGGATCAAAGTTAGAGAGTAGAACCCACAAAAAACTAAAGTTGATTCAAGTTATTCAATCAAATGCTTTTGTTATTCAAGAATTTTGTCCTACAGATTTCTGGCACGTCTTGGAAGCCAAAGGAATGCATCATCGAAGCACCAAAACAAGAGGAGAAACTCCGAAGCCTAATCCCTTCCCATATACAGTGGCAAACAAACTTGATCATGTCATGCGACAGAATCCTTAAGGCCAGATTTCAAACCATCGTCTTCACCAAACCTCAAGTCGAGAAAGACGACAATAGAGAAAGTGTGGGCTCATCCAACCACATAACCTCGCAAGAAGAAGGGGAACCTGCCGAAGAGGATGCTGAAATCGCACCACCTCAAATGGAAGTAGGTTCCAAGTCCACGGTGGATGAGCTTAAAGAAAGAAATTTGGGGGATAATGATGACCCTCGTCCCATTTACATCAGTACTCTACTTACAAAAGAAGAGGTTGATGAATACGTGGAACTACTGAAGCAGTTCAAAGATGTCTTCGCCTGGTCATACAAAGAAATGCTTGGCTTAGATCTAAAGGTAGCTGTACACCACTTAGCGGTAAAGAAAGGAGCCCGTCTCATTAAACAAGCACAACGTTGATTTCGACCAGAGCTTCTCCCCCAAATTGAAGCAAAAGTCAACAAATTAATCGAAGCTGGATTCATCCAAGAAGTTAAGTATCCCACATGGATCTCCAGCATTGTCTTGGTAAGAAAGAAGAACGGGCAAATTCGAGTCTGTGTTGATTTCAAGGATCTCAACGAAACATGTCCTAAAGATGATTTTCCTTTACCCATCACAGGACTCATGATTAACCCCACAACAGGACATGAAGCACTCTCATTCATAGACAAATCATCCAGGTATAATCAAATACACATGGCGCCCGAAGATGAAGAACTAACGGCCTTCCGCACACCCAAAGGCATAAACTGCTACAAGGTGATGCCATTCGGCTTCAAAAATGCTGGGGCCACGTATCAAAGAGTAGGCTTAGATTTTTGAGCCTTTGAGTACCAGGCTTAGCTTAACTTAGCCCACGCGTACCATTTAGACTTGGATTTTTGAGCCTTTGAGTACTAGGCTTGGCTTAGCCCATGCGTACCATTTAGGCTTGGATTTTTAAGCCTTCGAGTACCAGGCTTAGCTTGACTTAGCCCACGTGTACCATTTAGGCTTGGATTTTTGAGCCGTTGAGTACTATGCTTGGCTTACTTGGCTCCTTTATTCCTTTAAAGGCTGTTTATTTTGTGCTTTCACAGGGCTTTCATTTTCTGAAATTTATTCTTAACAATTTCTTGCCCCTTTTTTGCAGCTGGTCATCATGGTGCACTTTAGGAGCAACATGTCTTCTTCCGGTGTGGAATACTTGGTTATCCTTGATGAAGAAGGCCATCCTATAAAGAAAGGCACAATTCTAGCTATTCATACTTCTCTTAACAGTCATCCTTGGCCTAAATTGTCAACCTCCGAGCAAATGGATAACCGGACCCGGGAGATTCCATTTATCAAAAGAAATCTGTAGGACAAAATTCTTGAATAACAAGAATATTTGGTATTTGACTGAATAACTTGAATCAACTTGAATTTTTTGTGGGTTCTACTCTCTAACTTTGATCCTCTGATTCTTCCTTCAAAAATGCTTAACTTGAAATTTGAACAATCTTCAAGGAAAGGGCTTGTGCTTGATCTTCCTTGAGGGTTGTTGATTTCTCAGCAACACTGATCTTCAGGTTTAGCACCACGATCTTGGATCAAATGCTGAATTTTGGGGACTTTGGTGAAGAACACAACGAACTTCTTTGGATTTGGCGAAGAACACAGCGAACTTCTTGAATTTGGCGAAGAACACAGCGAACTTCTTTGAATTTGACGAAGAACACTTTGAATGTTCTTGGGGATTCCAGAGAGAATTTGGGGAGTCCTTTAGTTGCTTCTCCTTCTCCTTCTTTTTTTTTTTTTCTGTGTGGTTTGGCGTCTATTTGTAGTTGTAAGAGAGATAGAGTAGCTATTGATGTGGCGCAATTTGATTGGCCGTCAGAGTTTGTATTCTACCCAACAACTTAATGGAGTTTTCGTTACTTGTACTTCTGGCAGGACTCTGCTACTTAGAGTCCTTATTGCGTGGACTTCTAGTAGGACGCTGCTAGTTAGAGTTTTCGTTGCTCGTACTCCTAGCAGGATTCTGCCACTTGTCACCATTTGATTGGCCGATAAAAATATTATTTATTTTAGAAATTTTATTTATTTAAATTTCCAAATAAATAAAAGTTGATTTAATTAATATTCTTAATACTATATTTTTCACGTGGTATTATTTAATTAATAGACAAAATTTATTTCTCTACAAATGTCCCCTTCAAGACTTGTTCATGAAAATTTATTTTAAGTAAATAAGTCTCGAAATTGTGTTCATCTTCTGTTGTCCCCCTTCCCCCATTTTTTGAGAGAGGGGCTGCCATTTTTAGATGGGCCTTTGTTTTCCAAGAGTACCGGCGCAGATAGTCTCCAATCTCGGCCCTCGAGTTTGTAAATTTACATATCTTTGGAGATTTTTAATCAATGTAGGACATCTTAATACCTTCTTTGTTTTACCCGTATTCGCTTGCAGATTACTTCAAGTCCCTAGTGATCACTCGGTTATCCATGAGCCAGCAGAATTCTTGTCGATGATTATCTTCAAGACTTATGTTTCTGTGAGAATCCCTTCGCCAAACGTCACTATGATTATAAATAGTGCCATGCTTCCATGAACCCGGATTGATCCTACACCGAAGAAATCCCTAGTGCAGCTCCCTCTTCTTTTTCCTTTTCTTTTGGTGCGACGCGATCGAAAGGTAGGCTTCAGTTTTTCTTCACTTGTTTGTCCGTTCTCTTGCTTTCCTTGTTTTTTGTTTGTTCTCGAGTTCTGCGTCTGGTATGAACGGGGTGGCACGAAACAGTGGTGGCGATTTGGTTGAAGTCACAGCTTGACGTCGGGTGTTCGAATGTAGACTTCCGATAACGCTGCTGGTGTGGTCGGCGGGAGGGACTTTGTTAGGGAGACAGTGATGCGATGGCAAGTTTCAGAAGTGGCCAAGTGGAGCAGCACCATACGGCGGCGGCCATGGCGGAGAACTGGTTTTGCAGTGTAAGAATCGATAAGCAACTACGAAGGTAGCGGCGGGCAGCGATCATCGAGTGGTGACTGTGGAGCAGTGGGTGAGGAGGCTAAAGCGTGGCCGTCGTCCATCGTGGTGTTTCTGGGCAGCGATCAACAAGCAGCGGTGGTTTCTGGTGATGCGCCTTTTACGATGGTGTGGCAGCGTGGTGATGGGGTACTAAGACTGTGACGTCGGGATCGATGGACCGTCGTGAAAGCAGCTGGAGTTCTGGGTTGCAGCGGTGACAGCGTTGGTGTGTGGCTGTGGTGTGGTGCGCTTTTCTTTTGGCGACAAAGACGCAGGCGCGGTGGTTTGATGAATAGTGGTGATGGGTTTCTTGCGCTGCAGTTACCGAAGGGCAGTGGCGACGGGTTTCTTGCGCTGGAGTCACCGAAGGGCAGTGGCGACGGGTTTCTTGTGCTGCAGTCACCGAAGGGCAGTTTGGTGGCTTGAGATAAGTTGCAGTGGTCGTGGCCTTTGCCCGGGGAACAAGACGATGGGCGATGTTCGGCGTCTTTGTATATATATATACATATTAAATTTAAGGGCGTGTTTGGGCGCAGAGAATTTCTAAAATTTAAGGCTGAGGGGGTGCTGAAAATTCCTAAATTTTAAGGCTGCAGACTTTTTGGAATCTTTGAGTACCCGGCTTAACTTGACTTAGCCTACCTAATGTACCATTTAGACTTGGATTTTTGAGCCTTCGAGTACTAGGCTTGACTTAGCCCACGTATACCATTTAGGCTTGGATTTTTGAGCCTTCGAGTACCAGGCTTGGCTTAGCCCACGTACCATTTAGGCTTGAATTTTTGAGCCTTCGAGTACCAGGCTTGGCTTAGCCCATGTGTACTATTTAGGCTTAGATTTTTGAATCTTCAAGTATCAGGCTTGGCTTAACCTACATGTACCATTTAGGCTTGGATTTTTAAGCCTTGGAGTACCAAGTTTAGCTTGACTTAGCCCACGCGTACCATTTAGGCTTGGATTTTTGGAGCTTTTAAGTACCAAGCTTAGCTTGACTTAGCCCACGCGTACCATTTAGACTTGAATTTTTAAGCCTTTGATTACCAGGCTTAGCTTGACTTAGCCCACGCGTACCATTTAGGCTTATATTTTTGAGCCTTTTTGCTGACTTAACGTACCATTTAGGCTTGATTTTGAGCCTTCGAGTACCAGGCTTGGCTTAGCCCACGCAACCATTTAGGCTTGGATTTTTTGAGCCTTCGAGTACCAGGCTTGGCTTAGCCCACGTGTACCATTTAAGCTTGGATTTTGAGCCGTCGAGTACCAGGCTTAGTTTGACTTAGCCCACGCGTACCATTTAGACTTGGATTTTTAAGCTGTCGAGTACCAAGCTTGGCTTACTTGCTCCTTTATTCCTTTAAAGGCTATTTATTTTGTGCTTTCATAGGGCTTTCATTTTCTGAAATTTATTCTTAACAATTTCTTGCCCCCTTTTTGCAGCTGGTCATCGGTGCACTTTAGGAGCAACATGTCTTCTTCCGGTGTGGAGTACTTGGTTATCCTTGATGAAGAAGGTCATCCTATAGAGAAAGGCACAATTCTAGCTGTTCATACTTCTCTTAACAGTCGTCCTTGGCCTAAATTGTCAACCTCCGAGCGAATGGATAACTGGACCCGAGAGATTCCATTTAGCAAAACTTCAAAGGTTTGGACCTTGCAGTCATCTCACCATCACCATGCCGTTAGATCGGTTTTTCTGCCAACTTTAGGCTGCTTGATCATCGAAGGAAAGGCCAAATGGGGGGATGCTCCCCCATTTGTTGGTGAGTTTCACTTTACCAAAGGCTATATTGGGAGTGAACTGAAGATGTGCTTGGCTAGTGTGGACCATGAGCTTAAGGCTGCTCAGATTTTTGATGCAGTTTATACCTCGTTTTTCACTTATAATCACAAATTGAATATCCTGCAAGCGATTTATGAGGCATGGTGTCCTTCTACCAACACGCTCTTTACTTCTTATAGGGAGGTGTCTATGTCCTTTTATGACTTGCGGAGCCTGGTAGGTCTTTCGATTTATGGGAGGCTCTATGATGAAGTTGTTCCGAATGCAAAGTAGCTTACGGGTGCTAATGAGCAAGGGAAGAGATACGTTCCTTGATCTTGTCAATATTTGTTTCATACTTATCACTTGCTTCAGGGAGAGCCAAATGAAGCTCGAGCTCCGTCGGTTTCTGTTGAAGATTGGATTAGCTTCTGGTTTAGGAGGGAGTAAGATATTCAGCACCTCCTGCCCAAAAAGAGAAGAAGACAGTGCGTCCTAAGTCCACATGCAATCCCTTTAGGGAGATTAGCACTTGTGGGCCTTGGTCATCCGTCGATATAGACCCTTTTCTTGTCTTAACATTGTTGAAAATTTTAGAATGGAGACATATTTGGCGGTGTTCCTTGCTTGCTGGATTTGCATTTTTGTTCTTCTTATTGAGGATGCTGGCTTCGTTTGTCTGAGTACTTTTAAGATGGCAAGCATCATGGCGACCGGGAGGGTAGTAAGCCTGGATATTCTCGCTCTTACCAGTTCTTACGTTCCTTTATGCTCAAACTAATGGGAAGATGGGTTGGTAGGTTCATTAAGGTGAGCGGCACGTGTAGATTACATACTGTTAATGGGTGGCAGCAACATCGATATGCCTGGGAAATTGGAGGACGAGAGTGGTACACTCACATGTTCACTGGGTGTCAAGTGGAAATGAGAGGATTTAGAAGGGTTAGGCTGTGAATGAGTGCGCGACCACCACTTGACTTGAGGTAACTAAAACTCTTCTGAAATTAAGATGGGTGGCCACCCAAGCCTTCCATGTGCATCTAAGCCATGAATAATTGAGACATATCCATGTTTGTTAAGGAATGCTGCAAGGGACTAGCAACCCTCAAATGTGAGGGTGCGATGTTACCTAAAATTATAGTTAATTATGGTTGTATATTTAACAAGTTTAGTGGTATATATTGCTCATGATAATGTCAAATTGTGTAAAATGGACGTTATGTCGAACAAATTTTAGGATGGACAAAAATGCTTAAGTTGCGCATGAATTACATCAAATGTTGTCATGTATGTAACTTAGCATGAATTACATTAAATATTATGATACTTGTGAAGGTTATATTATGGTTGTAGGGATTAAGCAGTGACTTTGGAAAGATGTCGTGTTGAGGTGGGATATTCAATTAACCTAAAACTTTGAAGGATAAAGGAAACATGAATTGGCTCTCCAACATTGCAAAAATCAAGTCAATCGGACATCAGACGAGGAAACTAGATGCAAAGTATGAACACTACCAGAATAGCCAAAAACCTTGAATGGGCACAATCAGCGCTGTGATCGGAAGGCAAATGTTTGTAGCCATGATTGAAGATCATATCATGCACTAGATTTTCTGTGGTTGGAGGCGCGACTGTGGTTAAGGGATCCACAATTGCAAGGAGGATGTTTATAGCTGCAGGTGAAGATCGTGGTGTGTAGTGGAATTGCCATGGTTGGAGCCGCGGCCACAGTTAAGGAGGCTACGATCGCAAGACGAAGAGCCGCCATCACGGGACACAGCACGAGTAGATATATTATTTTGGAAACCAGATTTTCTTGCCATTTTCGTGGACCCGCCAGCTTGACCTAGTTCTCCCCTATATCAAGAAGAAATTTGGACAAAAATATGAAGTGGCTACTGAGGAAAAAAGCTGGAAACTTGGACTTCAAGGAGGCTACATCATTCAAGGACAATTGATAAGAATTCTTTTGATGTTGAAGACATAACCTAGCGTAATTCTTCAAGACATCAGACTAAGATTTTCTTATCTTTCTCTTGTTTTCTTGAATAATAGGATTATGAATTAAAATATTATACTTATTTTATTTTTATGGATTGCTAGATTTGTACTGTAGGACCCTATGTTAATTGAAGATATACATATATGTGATTTGTTTTCGTTGTTCTTATTATTTGCAATTGTGAGTTCATATTTTCAAGTGCTTGGTGGTTCTTTGATTTAATTGTGACACTTGGAGAATAACGAGAGTGAAACTTACGGATTAGATATCAATTGCAAACATAAATTTTGTGGGAATAACGGAAGTGAAACTAAGGAATTTATGTGGGACAAGTGTTAATATTCATATTCTCAACTTAAGTGGGACGTGAGAACAAGCTTGTTGGGTTGAAGCTCTGGGATAATTCGAGAGAATGTCTCTAAGATTAAAAGATTAGTGCACCATAATAAGCCAATTGAATTTGATTGCAAATGCATCTGTTATTCGTTGAATTTCCACACCGTACAGGGGCCTAGGCCTTCTCACCATTGCATCTTCATTAATTTGCAACTAGTTTGATTGCTTTAGGAAATTTATATTTTCTTAGTTTTCTCTCGTTGCTATTATTATCCCTCTTACTTAAGACAATTTAACTGACACGTTCTCAATTATAGTAATAGACACAATTCACACCCTCTCTATGGACACAACACTCATACTTAACTAGTACTAGTTATTAAAAAATTAATTTTGGTGTGTTAATGACACGCGTCACTAGGCCAATTATTTCCAATATAGGATTACCCCTTTCTCATCTTCCTCCATTGTGAAACTTGATCTAGTATTCAAGGCTACTGTACAAGTACTCAAGCCAGTTGTAGTTTAGTGCCGCTTTTATTTAAGGAATGCCAAAGGTTTATGATAATGAGCAACTTAGGTGCAATTTTTGCTTCAATTCAATGTCAAGGAGGTGTTAATAAA
The DNA here is from genome assembly GCA_019155195.1 of Avicennia marina. Classification (NCBI taxonomy): domain Eukaryota; kingdom Viridiplantae; phylum Streptophyta; class Magnoliopsida; order Lamiales; family Acanthaceae; genus Avicennia; species Avicennia marina. The sequence continues at coordinate 7,106,449 of CM032778.1, forward strand.
TCAAAGGAAAATGGAAAGAAAAAAACAAACCAATGATTTAGAGCAAAATGAATAGAGATTGATGTTCTTCATTGAAATTGTAGTTGACTTGTATACATTAGTGTCTGGAAACTTTTTGGGAATTAATTGAGTAAAATTGGATGCTTTTCTTTGTTTTGTTTGGTGGTCATAGATTAGATTGTTGTATGTGTGTTGACTTGAGTTGTTCACTTTGTTGTTTTGTTATGTCAAGGATGGTTGATTGAACTGAATCTGCATAGTAAAACAAGACGAACAGCAAAGGATTAAGAAGTTTAGGTTCACTATTTGCCACACTCTTCTAAACAGTTAATTTCACATTCCATTGTTTGGACGCTTGTTTTAGGCCATATAAGGATTTCTTCAACTTGCAAGCTATCATCATAGAACTAGTGTTGCATGTCTTCTTCCCTTTTAAATCATATCCTTAGGTCAAGGACATGTAGACTTCCTCTTCTAATTCTCCATTTAAGAAGGCATTATGAAAGTTAATTTGTTGCAAGTGCCTACCAAATTTTGCAGCAAGTGAAAAAATCAGTCACACTATGCAGTGCTTGATAATAAGGCTGAAAGTTTCTTGATAATTAAAACCCTCTACTTGGTTATACCCTTTGGCCATTAACCTTACCTTATATCTTTCAATTGAACCATCAGCCCTCAATTTTACCTTATATACCCTCTTGCATCCAACCATGTGTTGTCCTTTGGGTATCTCCACAATGTCCCATGTCTTATTTTCTTCCAAGGCTTGCAGCTCCTCATTCATGGCCTTCATCAAATGCTTAGACTTCACTGCCTCCTCATAGGTAACTGGCTCCTTTATGTGATTCGTTGTAGTTAGGAAACAAATGTATTTGGGCGTGAAGTGTTCAGTTCTAAGGTGGTTAGCAACAGGATGTTGTGTGCAAATGTTTGGCTACTGAATGTTATTTTCATGCACAGCTATGTATTTAGGTAGGGTTCTAATCCTTGTGGATCTTCTCAGATGCTGAGTGGCTTGAGGCACTTGGTGTTGAGATGATAGAGGTTGGTTCTCTATGAGAGAGTTCATTGGTGATAGAGGAATTGACTATTGTGGGTTTCTATAAGACTTTCCACTAGATAGTGTTGCTGTGTGCCTAAGCCATCATGTGCAGGAACAACAAGAAAGGTTTGTTTAATACTGGACTGAAGAAGTGAGTTGAGAAAGGAGTTATACTCCTTGCATAAAGGAAAGGCCCTCTCAAAGAAAATAACATCTCTAAAGATAAAGATCTAATGGTTATTTAAATCATACTGCTTGTATCCTTTAACACCAATGGGGTAGCCAAGAAAGACACATTTCCTACTTTTATAATCAAACTTGCTTCTATCCCTTTTCAAGGTTGATGCAAAAGCTAAGCATCCAAAACCTCTAAGGTGGTGATAATCAAGTGGTTTCTTGAAGAGGCACTCATACGATGAACTATAGTTTAGAGATTGAGGTGGGATTCTATTAATGATGTGTGTAGCAGCAAGGATTGATTTGCCCTAGAATTTTGTTGGTAAGAAAGCTTGGTATAAGAGAGCTCTAGTAATGGACACTAGGTGTTGATATTTCCTTTCTACCACCCTATTTTGTTGTGGGTTTTCAACACATGATTTTTGGTGAAAATACCATGATCAGAAAAGAATGTCTTTAGCTTAAGTTTTGGTGCATTATCAAACGTCACGGTTCTGATTTTACATTAAAATCGGCTATGAATAAGGTTGTAAAAGGTTGGAAAAATATGATGGACATCATTTTTTTGATTCATAAGGTAGGTCCAGGTGGTTTTTGTGAAGTCATCAACTAAAATTAAGAAGAAATGGAAAACTCCAATAGTTGGTTCCTTGTTAGGACCCTAAACATCAAGATGAATGAGTTCAAAAGGTGTTGATGTTGATTTCTCATGCAAAGGAAAAGGTGGCCTTTTTTGTTTAACCTTTGAATAGATTTCACACACTTTCTCAGGCATGACAGTAACAAAAGGTGAATGAGCTTGGATTTTATTGACTACATGAAGTGATGTGTGGCCTAATCTATAATTCCACACATCAAAAACACCATCAGATACATAATTAACTGAAAGAAAAGTGGTTTTATTCATGTGCTGAGGAGATGATATAGTAGATTTCAAATTGGAAATGGTTAAATGAGAAGGTTTAGTTGCCTTTTGTTCTGGGATGAACAACCCTTGCTTAAGTCTAGCAATGCCAATCTTCATCAAATGAGATGGGGCTTGGATATAACACACCCTAGAGTCAAATATTAGGCTATAATTTTAGCTTTGAGTAAGCTTACTAACAGTCTGAAGGTTGTACTTGAATGAAGGGATATATAGCACATTAGTCAAAAGTAGAAAATGGAAATGTGCACTGTGCCTATGTGTGTTACTACAATCGTAGAACCAATTGGAAGATTAATAAAAGTATTAGATACTAATTTATAAAAAGCAAACAGGATCAATTGGTTGCACATGTTGTCAGTAGCTCCAGTGTCAACTATCTAGTAAAATAAAGCATCTGATGCACAATCATTAAAGGACTGCTGTGTAAGAATGTTGGAGCAAATTTTTTCTTTGTGTGGCTTACCTAAAAAGTTTGAAATAGACTGGTGGGATGCCATGATAGTTAGATCATTGTTAGCCACTCGATAGAGCTGTGAAGCCTCAGCATTAGATTTGGCCAAATCCTATGAAGGTAGTAGCCATGCAATCAATTTACTCATCTAGTCTTGGCTTAGAGGCATTTCCTTTGTTCCTTCTAGTTTTCCACTAGTTTATGCACAATTAGATGAGCTTTGACTTGTCATCTGTTGATATTCCTTTCCTTTGGTCTTTGTGAATTTAAAATTGAGAGGAAATCCCACCAATCTATAGACTAAGTTGTTCCTAGTTAACAGAGCTATGCTAAATGATATATTCCATGTCAGGTAATTGGATCCAGTTAGCTCTGGAGCAACAACGACAGTGGTTGGATTGTTAGTCGGGTGAATAAAATAAGGAGAGCTGCTATCATGTGCTCTGAAATTAGGAATCGACTGGTTGATTAAAGTTCTGGATCTTGATGCCATTATGCTGATTATGGAAGAAAAGATGAAACGTAGGAATACTAGGTAGGTCGGTTATGGCTCTGATACCATGTCAAAAATGGTTGATTAAACTAAATCAACATGATGATGCATGATCTAAAGCAAAACAAGAAAAGCAACAAAAGATTAAGAAGGTTAGGTTCTCTATCTACCAAACTGTTCTAAATATCTACATATTCCCTTTGATCAACTATCCCTTCCATTTATATCCACTCAAAATATAGTTAACTTATGGAATAACCGTCAGTAACTACAAACTCAATAAACTAATGCCACATCATCATATCAGCATCAAAGCAGTTCTTTTATGGAGTAGTTCTGGTGGTCTGCTTTAGTCTGATCTTTTAAACAGAAACGTTTTAACAAAAACGTTCGCAAAAGTTGCAAACATTTTTTGTTAACTTTAAGAATTGTTTAATGTCAATTACATTAAGATCAGTGCTTTCAATTCTATTCTATTTGTTTTTTTTTATTTATTATAAATTGCAAAATTGAACTTGGTTAAAGATAGGGATGGAGTGTGGATTGGAGTGTGACATTATCCAACTAGATTGCTACATATGGTTACTATATTGTATGAAGTAGCACCGACGTAAAGTTAGGAATAGCAGTGGAGACAAGTGTCTCTTAAGAGTAAAATAGGGTTGGGTTTAGGAATTTTTCCTTGCCTTACATGGGACTGGGATGGGGTACATGCCCATGCCCTATCCTCCATATTATTAAACAACACATGCATACATGCACACATTTATTATACAATTAGAAAAAGGCTAAATTGCATAATTCACTGTCAAAATTACTATTTTGAAACATTGCCTTCTAAAAGTAGTGTGACAGCAAATTTTATCCTGTAAATTTATATTACTCACGGTGGTTTGTCTCTTAACTATATCTTTAAATTAAATGTTTATGAAAAATTCATCAAGGTTTGCATTTTTTCATCATATTTGTAACTTTTTTTATTACTAACCACATGAATATTAATATTTTTATTAATAGCAATCATAAATACAAAACATCTACTTGTATCTTTTTAATAAATAATAATAAAATTTAGTGTGAAACTAGAATAACTGACGTACACAAAAAGATGTGATGTTTATGCTCAAATAGTAGTCAAAGCTGAAAATTTTTAATAGTACAATTACGATTATTAACAAAATACTTTCATGAAGAAATAGCTTCCTGTTAAATTTATATTAATTGTGCCACTTTATTTTCCAATTTGGCCCATGTCAGAATAAGTTTTTGTTTGATAATAGTCTTGATTCTATTTCCTTTATCACACTTAAAAACTAAGGAAAAAAAATACAATTTCTTCTAGTACAATCAATGATTGAAAATGCAATAAATGATTTTTTTAATTTAAAATTAGATTACATAGTATATTAAAAATTAGTTAAGTGAATATAAATAAATAAAATTCATGAACATGTCATGTTCGTTGAATAAGAAATTTATAAAAGAGATGGAAATGTATTTGAAAAATGTATAAATTGACTAGCAAAATATAATATTCAGACAAAGAAACATAATTTAGACAACAACATGATTGACTAGGAAAATGTAATATTTGTAATTATTTTGGAAAATGGCAAGAATGCCTGGTTTTAATAGGATAACACCAAACCACGACACAAACGCCGCCAATCAACCCAAAATCAAATATAAATTCATAGCATAATAACATGGCCAAAACAGAATTAATTACATTCATTTTCAAGTACAAAAGAAAATCAACTATACAACATTTCTCAAAATTAGATGGAAAGCCAATGGAAAACATAATTTAGGTAGCCATATTAATGGTTAATACATGCTATCTACTGTAACTGCATAGTTATAGCATCACCTCGTCCCTTGTCCAACCTTCACTTAGGAAACTTAGCCTCAATCCATTCGAAATGAGTATTGATTAGAACAAAACAAACATTGAGCACAAACAGTAAGTCATCCTTCGATATTTTGCATTTCTTGCATCCACCTTATTTATTTGACACAGCTAAAACCCAAACCAAGAATGATGACCATGGACCTTGCACGAGCTAAGATGGCATTTGGTTTTCACTATGGAATTGGATTTAGATTTAGATTCGGAATCATTCCTTTTAGGTTTGGAATTAAATTATTCGTTACAATGCATCTATTTGGTTCAATATGTGTGGAACGAGTATCATTATTATAGTTGATATTTAGTTTGTTAGCTTTTTTAAATGTAATACGAGAAATTTTCAAATTTAATTTGACTTGAATAAAGTTAAAAATGGGCAATTGTAAATAAATTTTTCATGTACAGTTTATTTATAAATTTTATTAATTATAATATATTATAAATTTCTTATATTTTAAATAATAAAAATAAAAATTACAGTAAATTAAATAATATCCAAAAGTAAAAATAAATATAAAATGGATTTGAAAGAAAAATAAAATATCAATGAAAAGTAAAAGCTATACATTAATATAAAAGCAACAAATAAAAAAATTGATTAGTTTAAGGCCCTCAAGGATAATTTAATATTATAAATAGTTTGTATGAAAAAATCTTTAAAATAAAATTAAAAAGAAAGACAAAGAAGCTGAAAAGGAGGATGGAAATATATATATATATATATATATATATTAAAAGATAGAGAAAATATAAAAATAAATAAATAATGGTAGTTTAATAAGCCCAAAATATGGTAGAGGGAAAAATGACAGAAAAAATAGCAAAACATAATAAATGGAAAATAAAAAATTAATTTTTAAAAAGAAGGATAATTTAATAATTTTACATTTGGATACGTAAAAAGTAGGATTCATCCTTGATTACATAGTATGTGTATATATGTTGTATATTTATTAAATTAGTATGACTTACATAATTTGAATAAGTTATATGAGAATTAAATTTGGATTTGCCTAAAACCCTCCATCTTATCAAGGGCTAGTGAATCCCAAATTTTTGGATATAATTTCCAAATTTGAATTCCAATAATAACAATAATCCTAATATCAACTATGAGAATCATTCCCACTCCTAGTTCCAAAACCCTCTTACCAAATGCTTAGTAAGTTTTCCTAAGCAAAGAAATTACAACCTCCATTTCATGAGAAACAACATGGAATTGCCTTCCTAGGTTTTCATTAGTCCAAGAAACTTTCCCATAATAGTAATTCATAGAGATAATTTCACATCTCGACTCATCTTTATTGGCTGATTGATTGAATTTTCTATTTGACAAGGCTGATCGAGTGCATCAAATCTGCGATAGCACAAGGCTATCAAATTCCCTTTCCATTGGAGAGATGTAGAGCGCATCTAAAAGGCAAATGGAAGACCAAGAAAACTTTATTTCCCTCCAATTTGTGGTGAATGTGCCCAAATCATGCTCCATTTATCACCAAAATTTGAGATTCCACTGGTTGTTAAATTTAAGATTTTTATTTTTGACAAAAAAATGTGACAGGGACCAAATCTACGACAATTAGGAAAAGCTGGGCACCATTTTTAATTTTTTTTTAAAGAACAAGACTAAAAATACAAGCTCTCTAATCCAACGGCATGAAAATTATAATTTAACCAAAAGCTATGAAGACCTTCAACAATCATAGGAAATGTAGTATAAGTTTGCTCTTTTCCTAGTTCTTAAGGACAGGAGAACCTTCTTCACTAAATTTCTTACCTAATGAGAAATAAGATGAAGCATTCACATGTACGGTTTTGTTATGTTAGAATACAATTTAAAATTTCATAAAAAAAATGTATATAATTGGGACAAAATTAAAATTCGCAAGGCAACATGCTTTTCTTTGTATGACATGTATAAATTTTGCATGTATAAATTTCATACATGTAGGATAGATAGAATTTTATCTCAAAAGAATTGCCATCAATTCCTTTTAGGCAATCCCCCAACCACAAAACTTGAGTTGTAGCCACTTGATTGTCCACATGAACAAGCTTGGGCAAAAATTCTCCAAACACTCCTCGTATGCTCTATGTGAATGTTGGAGAAAACTAGAGAGAAAAATCAAGAGAGAAGCTTGAGAAAGTTATAGAATGGACCTTAACAAGTTTTTACATAGACCTTTAAATTAATTTAAACATAAACCAACTCTAACTTTTAATCTAATTAACAATCAAAGCCCAATTATTTCTTATCCTTTTGATTTGAATAATTCTATTAATTAAATTAAAAGTTCTATTTTGTTTCTAATTGACTGTCTCTTTATCAATAAATATAATGAAAATTAAATAATTCCACTTGATCCCATCTCATTGTGGCTTAATAAATTTGATCATTAGACTTCTCTAGTCTCTATCAAGTCCTCATGACAAAATTTCTATCTTTCTCTTGACTTGTTCTTATATGTATGACCTTTTAAATTCATTCTTAATTACCAACACGCATAACTTGAATTATATAGGTAGCACCTAACCTATAACCTATATTATATCCAAATTAAGGCATAGCGATATGATCACATAAACCTTTCCAATCATGAATACCAAGCATTATAAGACATTCGTTTTGTTATGTCCTAATCATGTAAGAGGCATAAATTTAATCAAACTCACAAGCTTATTCATATAACTATATTGATATTTCTCATAAAATTAATGTCCATCAAGAACTCTTTAAGATGTTGATCACATAGGACATATATCTTATTTACATGCAAAGAGATAAATTCTTTATGATCACACACATGCCTCTATATGCACTAACCAATGACACTTGAGGCTCATAACCCTACCAAGGTAGTTTCGGTTCTTGAAGCTCCAATGGCATATCAATCATGATATATATAAGATATTTATGTTATTGTAAGTTTAAAACCCATTTGCACTTAACACAACCATGAAGCTAGTCATTGACATCAAAGAATGAACTTCATATGTCTATTTTATTCTTTAAGTTAATGTTCGAATACATCAGTATCTAATGACATATACACAAGCTTGTGTTCTTAGTATGTCTTATCGAATAGCATGATACTTGTTATACAAATAAAAGGTATACAAGCCATGCCAATACATTTAAAGAGCCTATGAATAGGTTTTAATAATTGTGTATTAAGAAACCTTATATTCATATTTATAACTCTTATAAATAAAACTTCTTAGCGTAATCTTATGGGCGCATATAGTACTTTGCACCAAATCAATAATTACACAAATGAATAAGACCATCTAATATTGATAAAATCTGTGTATTAATATTTTATTAATAATAAAGGATATTTACAATCAATATCCCTTTTACAAAATTAATATTGTTAGAGGGCATGTCATCAACATCACCATGGGTAGAAGCATTATGAAACAGCAGGTCATCTTTCTTACTTTGAATCAATATATAGAGGAAGAGGGGCCAATGCCATGCCAAGAAGTCTTCCCAAGTTCTCTTAGGAACTATTTTAACAAATAAGTCAATGAAGTCAAAATTTTTGAAGAGGAAAAAATGGGTTTATATAAAAAAGGACACTAGAAATATTTCAAAATAAGATAGACTAATTAAAAAAGATTGCATCCTAAAATAGGTGAATCTTCATTAGTTATTATTATTTTTCTAATAATTTTTATTAATCATGTCGGTTTTTCACAAGGTTGATCAAGTTAATACAGTCAAACCTCTTGAAAGAGAAATAAATCGGTTTATATAAAAAGAACACCAGAAATATTCCAAAATAAGATAGACTAACTAAAAAAAATGCATCCTAAACTATGTGAATCGTCATAGCCTTTATTATTTTTCTAGTAATTTTTATTAATCTTGTTGGCTTTTCACAAGGTTGATCAATAAATTTAGAACACCATTAGAATCATTAGTGCTGCACTACAGTGGTTTTGTAAATTATTATTAAAACAATAGTTTAAAAATTTAATCAAAACTACACTATCTTACATTGTATGATTGTTATTTGAAGTTCGAACAAATTGCACTGTCTATGTATCTATTTATGTATGTATGTTATACATATATATATGAATCTATTTTATATTTATTATTAATTTCAATATTTATCTTGCATTTTAGATTCAATTTACTAATTATTTTTTATACTCATTAACTTCACTTGCACAACTTTCGAGTTGATTTTATTCATCTTAAATACTAGAAGTTTACGGTTTCCTTTTTATTTAAGACTAATAATATATTCTAGTCTTAATTAGACTAGTTGTGACATCAACTTAATACTGTTTAACTGATGTTTTGACTTCACTATTCTATTTGTAACTTGATATTAGTCCCACACACACAAAGTAATAAATAAATTAAATAAAACACAATATATTTATGTAGCTTAAAGTCACCACTTATATAACTATAGGGCACTCACTCAGGAGACCAAGATTCTTGCCTCTTAAACATTTCATCTTAGTCATGCTCTCTCTTAACCTCAACATGTTAGTACTGCTAAAAGCTCTCTCTTCTTTAATGCCTATACTAAACTCTCATTTGGTCCTAACTTCTAGTTGGCATGAATGTGTTTCTCCCCACAAGGTTTTGCTCCAAATATCAACTCAAGAACCCCATGCATATGGGTGTTTCGCTCTCGTTTTATCTCACTCCATTTTAATGAAAGCCACACCCAAGCTTTTGTACAACTTTGCAATACTTATGGAGATCATGTATCAACTAATCTCACAAAAAGAGGATACAAACCCCATCCAAATATTTGCTCTCAATCTTTCGTTGATTCTATGTCATCCATTAAGTGTTGTGCGCCAACTCAACAACTTCCTTTTGTAGTAGGATTCCTTTCTAAATTTAACATGATCCCTTTCTATAATTTATGATTCCATAACTTTAATCCAATCTTGTAGATTTTTGTCAACTTCAAGCTCATTGGGATCATATTCTTCCATGGTTATAGACCATTATGTTCATTAAAATATATCTAGAAAATTTTAACAATTTTACCCAAATGTCATGGACAATTTTCTACTTATTTTGTGCCACATAAGTGCCAACTCAACATGCCAATGTCAGCAATCTCCCTCTTTGGTAGCATGTGGCACAACTCTTTTTCAATGGTTGTTCAATCATCTATGTTGATAAGTTGAAACAATTGAATAATTTGAGCAAGCACAAATGCATATTTTGAAAAACTTCCCCAACTATTAATGAAGACTGATTTCAATATGTCAAAATTACCAGAAATTACAAAAAAAAAAAACCAAAAACACAATAATGATCAACTAGAAAGCTAGGAAACTAGCAAAGTACTCCGTCTCTATCTATGTACTCCCACTTTGAGTCACAAAATGATAAGAACTAAGTCCCAAAAGGACAACAGCAGGAGTGAGAGGAACCAAATTCATTTGGTACTACAACATTGGGTTCATTAGAAGGAAGAATTGCAATCTCAAAAAGCATAAAAATAAGTTGAAGATCAAGGTCGAGTTTTTGCATTTGAAGTTAGCTGATTTGTGCATCTATAAATTGAAAAGGTGCCCTCTCTATCTATGTACTCCCCCTTTGAGTCACACAATGATAAAATACTTGATTGAAGATGGTCACATCCAGAAAGTGTGGATGCTAGATCAAGTACTGGTGTCCAACATTGATTGAATTATTTATTTTTCCCAAGTGTAATAGTTTTAGAAATTTAGCACTATATGCACGAACTCTATGATAATTTTTGACTCAATCGTTGAAATGAAGTAGATATATTCAACCAATTCATTATAATTGATGTGCTTTAACCTCTCTTATTCTCCTTCGGTCATTCAAATTACTGATCATTAATTACATTAGACAGCCCTTTTAACTGTGGATGAAGGTTTATAGACTGGCTGTCATAGCGTTGCATCATAACCATTGGAAGTTGACTTTGATGTTGGCACTTTGGCAAGTACGTATTTCTCTTTATTGTAACTCCAGGTTTTATCCTGTGCTTTTTTAGCTAAAATAAATTCACCATCAAAATCATTATTATTTTCTACTAGAGTCTAAGCTAGTTGCTTCTTTATCAATAACCACATTACTAGATCTCATTATAGTTTGGTATAATAGTTTGTAAACTCAATATACACAACTAGTGGTTGAATATCCCAAATAATGCCTTCATCACACTTAGAATCAAACTCACCAAAAAGGTTCTTGATATCTTAAAATAAAGCATTTAGTTTCAAAAACATGAAAATCCAAACTTTAGGGTTCCTATCCTTCCATAGCTTGTATGGAGTCTTCTTAATTATAGGTCTTAGGTGGACTTTTTAGGTGATATAACATTTAGTTTTTACTGCCTTAGCCCAATACTTTAATTGAGTACCTTCACATGAATCATGGCACATGCCATCTCTTAAAGGATCAAATTCTTACTCTCCACAGCACCATTTTGTTATTGTATTTTGGGAGAAGAAAATGGTGAGTTATCCCATGTTCTTCACAAAATCTAGAAAACAAAATCTAGCAAACTTCTGATTTTTAAATTCACAACCATGATTACTCTAAATCTTAGCAATCTTCTCTTGGACACTTCCTTTCTTAGATTGAAGTCATAGACATTGTTTCTTAAAAGCACCAAAGGTCTCCAAAATTACCCAAAAAATGTCAACCAAGAGTAGCATGACTAATCCTCTACACACAAAAATACATTTCATACCTCCCATACTTTGAACATTAGTACACCTTATCAAATCCATGTGTTTCAATTCTAATACTTCAAAGGAGCATAGGTGCTGCAACACCAAGTGGGATTCTTTGTGTTCTTATCCTTTTTGACATGGATTGCCCACACCACCCTTCTTTACTATCAAGGCAGGTATTCCTCTGATTGCTTAGACTCTGGAGATCTTTAAAATGATCTATTAGTTTCGATGCCCTAGTCATTTGTGCTAATTTTACTTACATCTATTTTTATTCTGGGACATGTTGCAACATCAATCAATTGGTAAAAGTTATCATATAATATCCTCCCAGATAGTAATTAGTTGCCGTCTTCATCATACACATAGCACTTAGCCTTATTGAATCTATCATATAGGTTTTTGTCACACATCTCACTAATATTAAGGAGATTAGCCTTCAAGAAGTATATTTTTTGAACTATATTTCCCTTCCACGTGTAAAAGTACCATGTGGTGTTCGAACAAGCTTGCTTTGAAGTACCATGTGGTGTTCGAACCTATTTTGTCAAGCAACCACTATCAAAGTACCATGTGGTGTTTGGACAAGCTTGCTTTGAAGTACGCATTGTGTGACATCTTAGGTCATACCTACTGACCTACACCTTTTAGTATTGGATCAAATGCTAAATTTAGAGATTTTTGATGAAGAACACCTTGAATGTGGTGATGAACTTCTTGAATTTGATCAAGAACGTGACAAACTCCTTGAATTTGATGAAGAGAATCTTGAATTTGTCGAAGAACATCTTAAATGTTTTTGAGAATTTTAGAGAGAATTTGAAGAGCTTTCATTACTTTAATTCTTTAACTGCTTCAATCTCTAATTTCTCTCTTCTTTTTTCAATTGAACTTGGCCCTTATTTATAGTTGTAAGAGAGATAGAGTAATTGCATCATCTTATTGACGTGGCGCAGTTCTATTTACTGTCACAACTTGGACTCTATCAAACAACTTAATAGATAAGTTTAATCTGTAGATCCTTGTCTTGTTTGCTTTCTAATAATATTGCGCCATTTTTCACTATTTGATTAGTCGATTAAAAAAAATTTATATATTTATTTTAAGAATTATATTTGTTTAAATTCCTAAATAAATAAAAAAATTGATTTAATTGATATTTTACCACCATATTTTTTATGTGGCATTATTTAATTGGGCATGTGATTTTAGCATGTTCACACACCCATCAACATATCCTTCAATAGTTGAAAATATTTAGAGAGTATACGTCGTAATTTACAACAATACTCACAAAAACACTCACGCCTCTAATTCTATTTCAATTCTTCAGTTGTGGTATTACAACACTAGTTGTAGCAAACTTTATAGATTTCTTTTACTAACCTCCTTACAAATTAGTTAATTACGATGATCGTAGAAGTTGATACAATAGTCTTTTGAACTTTTCCCATGGCCGAGTGATCATCAAGTTTTAGTCTACTAGTGTTCAATTTCTCCAAAGTCAATTCAACTTGCTCAACTTTCATAAAGTTTGCTTGATGGAGCTTTCTTGCTGTGATATTCTCTTCCTTTATCTCTTACTTTTTCTTTTTAAAGAGACTCATAATGGTTTTTTTTAGCTTTGTTTTTATTTCATAGTGATGATATCTTTTCATGCATTGTTTCGTAGGTTTCCATGAGCTTCTCATGTGTAAGTTTAGTGTCATTGTCACTACTACAATCTGACAAAGTATCTAGAGTTGTAACATCAGGAGCAAAAATCCTTCTTCCTATTTTGAAACCATAAAGGTCACATGATTTATTTGCCTTCTTGAGACTATTCCAAATCATTGTCACTCCAAGTTGCATCTATTGACATCCCTTGTTTTCTTATGGTGTGCAAACACTCTGTGAGGATTTGTCTATAACCGACGCCGCACTCATGACATTAAACCTTTTTCTTTTGGTTATCAATTGTTTGTTCTCTTCAGAAGTTCTTATTTCCAACATCATATGTAGTTCTTTTGAATATATTTTTAGTTCTATTAAGGTTCCTTTCCAATATCTATTCACATTTCCTTCAATTCATTAACTCCCATGACTACATCGTCATCTATGTTTCAACACTACTCATCTAGACAACTTCATTCAAACTCCATGGCTTGCTCCTCCATTTTAGTCTGAACGATATTCATTTCATAGGTCTTTTATGAAATCATTAATTCATCCAATCTCATGCTTCTAGTGTCTTAATCTTCTTTAATGGCTAGCCCTTTAATCAAAAGCCATTTAGCAATAGAGCGCAAGGTGAAGTGTTTTCAAAATGAGATTGGTTATAGATTTCTTTTTCCAAGCTAACATACTTAGTTGGCTATATCATGAAACTTTCCATTAAAAATGGAAATCACCTCATTCTCTCCGATCCTTAAGTTCTTGAATTGCAAGGCAAGTAGTATTTGATGTTTAGATATTCCCATACTAGTGGTGCCTTAATGAATGTTTTAGAGAATATCCCATGTTTCCTTTGTAGTTTTGCATGTTGAGATGAGTTTGAATAGCTCTTCATCTACTCTCGTAAATATGACAATTCTTACTTTTAAGTTGGTAAGTGCTACCTTTTCTTCATCTATAGTGCGATCCTTCACTTCTCTAAGTACATCCTTTCTAAAGGCAATCCATCCATTATTGACAAAATTCCAAGCCTTCTCATGAAAAGACTCTAATCTGAGCTTTCTAACATGAATAGTTTGTTCCATATAACACACAACCAGCATATAAAAGTAATAAATAAAATAAGATTGAACATGCAATATGTTTACACAATTTAGAGTCACCACTTCGTCGTTTGGAGGGTCCAAGATAGCAAATCCACTAACAAAAAAACAAACAAGATTACAAACAATTATAGGTTAGCGATATGCCCTCTCTAATGCCAATAATTTTGTAATATAAGAGGTATTAGGTTTAAATGTTCATGATTACATTAATAAAATTTGATGTGTTATTTATCGAATTAGACAAGCGATTCATACATGAAATTCTTAATTTTATGAATATGTACACAAAACTTCTTAGCAAACAATCATTAAAACACATTTGCAAGTCATGGATTCTTGAGTTGGGTATTAGAGTATTGTGCCTATATGTTAAATGTCATGTCATTTCATATAAGATTCTACGAACAAAAATGTGTGGATATGTTATTAGAAAATGATGTATTCAAAAACTTATTTAAGGAACGAAGCAGACACATACTCTTTACTATTAATATCTTACTTTGCCTTCGTATTAAGTGTGAATAGACCTTAAACTTGAGACAACATGGATATTTTGTATGTGTCATTGTCAACACATCAATATGAGATTAAGAACATAATCTATCTTGGTAGGCTTAAGAGCCCAAAGTGCCATTGATCATGTACATATAGAGTTATCTGTACGATCAATAATGGATTTGTCTCTTTTTAAATAAGCAAGGAGTTTATCCCATGCAATTGATATCCCATGAAATGAAAATTTGTGGAAAAGTTAATGCATGATCAGAAAGTAGTTTCCAAAGGATAGTAGTCTCACAAGGGATATTGCTTTTTTCATATGATTAAGCTTATGAGTTTGACTAAATCTATAACTCTCATTCAATTAAGACAAAGGTAAAAGGCCTATATTGCATAGTACTGGCAATCGAAAGGGTTCAAGCGAACACATAACTCATTTTAATTGGGATATGATATAGACCATATCATATTATATCCATATCCTTCAAATTATGCTTATTGCTAATTAAGGATGAATCTAAAAAGTCATACACATACAAAAAATCAAGGGCAAGATAGCAATTGGGCAAATTAATCTAAATTTGGGAAACCTAAAGTTCAAAATTAAATAGGTCATAACGAGTTCAAGCAAAGAGGAATTATCTATTCTTTATCATGTTTGCTACTAATGAGATTATTTATGAAAAACATAGTGGGATTTTAATTTAATTAATAGGATTTATTAAATTAAGAGGCTAAGAAATAATTGGTTTTAATTATTGATTGGATTAATAATTAAAGATTTTTTAGGCTTAAATTAATTTATAGGCCTATGCAAAAGCTTGTTAAAGCCTATACCATATGTCTTAGTGGAAAGACTCCTTCTGGCAACAAGTTAAAGATAATGTCTTAGAATAAGTAAGGGTAGAAATTAATTATAACCCCAACTAAGAGAGCTATCAGCCATCCACCCATGTTACAAGTGAGAAAAATTTATTCTAACCTCCCACTTAATTCTTCTCTCTAATTTTCTCCAGAATTCACAAAGGGGTTCTGTGAAGAGCTTTGGGAGTTTTTGTCTATGTCTATTCATGTAAATATCTAGAAGTCATAACTAAAGTTGTTGAATTTTATTGGGATTTGTTCAAAAAATCAAAACTTTTTAACATGAAAACATGATGCATGCACAGTGGAAGCTAATGGAACAAATTCTACCCATTTTTGTTGCAAAACATGCATGATATTACAAAATAAAGCAAATGTGCAAACTTTTTAGCACTTGGAATGTTTCCAACTAATGTAAACTTTAGGGCTCATATCAAATACTCAAGGATAACTGGAGGGCAATTGACGAGGGCTAAGGCTAAAAGGCTTAAGGAAGCAATGATAACACTTATGAAGGAATTTTGAGATGCTTTTAAACATTTGGAGGAGCTTAAGAACGAAGAAGATCTTCCATAAGTGAACTTGATGTAAATAGAACTCAAAACAAGCCTTGGAGCACCCTTTGGATCTAGCCTAGTAGCTAGCTAATCGATTGGGAAGCCGATGACTTGAGCCGGAGTACGTGCAATCGACAGTGGACTAAAAATGGATTCTTTACTTTTGTGATTGAACTAGTTGCACTTGATTGCTCATGGCATAATTGAAAATCCTAAACACCATAACACTCTGTAATTACAATAGCTAGAGACACACTCGATCGCGTAGGGCACGATTGCAAATACAAGACAACTTAACACATTGTTTTTATGATCTGAAGGCATGAGATCAATATTCGAATCAAGCATGTGGACGTTCTGAGTCAAATTATATTTGGAAACTTCCTTTTGTGTTGATTTTTTACTTTAGTTAATTTTCATACGAGTTTTAGGGATCGTAGGCTCTTTAACATTATAAATATAGCCTGATTATGTTTTGAAAACAATTAACATCCAGATTGAGCATGTGAATGTTCCACATTGAACTTGGAATCAGTATATCTGTCCACTCATGGAAATTCTCCATATACAGGTATTATATCCTTAATCCTTCTCAAATACTTAAGAATATATTAGACGACATTCTAATGCTCTCTGCCAGGATTTGCCTAAAACCTACTCATAACACTTATGGCATGGTCAATATTTGGCCTCATACATGGCATTGCATATGTCAGGCTTCCTATAGTCAAAGTATATAGAATAACTTTCATGATCCTCCTCTCATCATCCATCTTTGGGCCATGGATTTCAAGAGATGGATACCATACTTAAACCTCTTCAGTACTTTGTCAATGGATATGGCTTAGGAAAGACCTAACAATTTTTTGGTCCCATCTCGATAGATGCGAACGCCCAAGATGTAGGTCACTTCTCTAAAGTCTTTTGTGAAGAAAGTTCTGGATAACTAGGCTTAATTATGGCTAACATCCCAATATCATTCCCAATTAGTAGTATGCCATCCACATACAGTACAAGGAATGTTTTTGCACTCTCACTAACCTTCTATAGATGTGGGGCTCATCTTCATCATTGATGAAGCCAAGCAATTTGACTGCACTATCAAAACAAATATTCCAACTCCTTGATGCTTACTTAAGGCCATAAATAGACCTCTTAAGCTTGCATTCTTTATGAGATTCTTCTTGGACTTCAACACTACATAACTACACCATATAAATAATTTCATCAAGCATCTTGCAGAAGAAAGTTATTTTAACATCCATCTGCTATATCTTATATTCCAATTGAGTGACTATCTCAAGTAAAATCCAAATAGATTTTAGCATGGCTATCATCGAGAAGGTTTTCTCAAACTAAATTCCCTCCTTTTGGCTATAAGCCTTCGCTACCAACCCAACCATATAGATCTCTACCTCACCAATTGAACCATTTTTTCTCTTATAGACCTACTTGCACCTAATGGGAATAATTCTTATAGGTGGATCCACTAGAGTCTATACCTAGTCCGCTTGCATTGAATCTATCTTGAATTTCATAGCCTTAAGCCACTTGATGTAGGCCATATCTACCAGTGCTTGATAGTATGTATAAGGATCATCACTATGATCATTATCTTCCATTACGGACAATTCTTGTCTATTCTCTAGGAAAGAACTATATCTTTTCAGTTCTTGAGAGATTGTACCCAATCATTGCAACAATTGCATCTCAAAAGGTTGTTTTTGAATAGGAATGTGCGTTATGGATCAACAGTTGTTTTTCTCATGCTCAACTTCCTTAAGCATTATAGTTCTACTTGCAGCACTTTCTCTTCTTCCAAAAAACATGCATGATATCCTATGATAATCTTATTGCCCTTAGGTATATAGAACTCATACCCCATCCCATAAAGTCTCTGTAATATGCCACAAAGAAGTCCATAACAACCATGGCCTTTAACTTGTCTATCTTAGTCTTCCTAAGATAAGTTGAGCAACCTTAGATTCTTAAATGCTTAGGGCTTAGCTTGCTTCCATACCAAATCTCATACGGGGTGGAGGGAATGGACTTAGAGGGCATTCTATTCAAGATATATACTATAGTAAGAAAAGCATGCTCCTAAAGGGATATGGTTAGATCAATGAAGGTCATAATAGATTAAACCATGTTCAACAAAGTTCAACTTCTACACTCAAACATACTATTCGAGTAAGGAGTTATTGGTAGTGTTAACTATGAAATAATACTATTCTCCTTGAGGAACTCAGCGAACTCAACACTAATGCACTCACCTCCATGTTCTAATTATAGTGCTTTGATATGCTTGCTAGCTTGCTTCTTTACTTGTGCATTGAATTCCTTGAACCTTTCAATCGTTTCATACTAGTACTTCATTAAATAGACAAAGCCATACCATAAGTAGTTTCTGGTAAATGTTATAAAGTAGAGAAATCCTCCTCTTGCCATTTCTTTAAATGGCCCACAAGCATCAGAGTGGACTAACTCAACACCTTAGTGGCCCTTTCTACGCGTCTGTCAAATGAACTTCTAGCCATCTTGCCTGGGATACAAGGTGCACAAATTGGATAAGTTTCCTTTTCTAATGAGCCAATAAGCCATTCTTTCTCCAACTTACAAATATTTGTGCCCCTAGCATGGCCAAGTCTAAGGTACTACAAGTGCTAGGGATGTAAATAATTCCTTGGATGTTTGTTTAAGAGAGTATTCATCACACTTCTATCATCTATATTTAAATACTATAAGCCATTCATGAGATTTGTAATGCTAACTAATTTATAACAGTAATAAATATTGCACAAATTACATCTAAAAGAAAAGTCATAATTCTCCTTTATTGATAAGGAATAGAAACAATGTTTTTAAGCCCATTGAACAATAAAAGGCAATCTCTAAAAACTAGACGATAGGTTGATGATAGATTTATTGAAGTAGTTTTGATCACAATGGCTGTAACACTTACTCTAAACCCGACTTTGATCACTCTTTCATGATTCTTAATTGTTATACTTCTGACCAAATCTAGATGTGAAGTACAAATGTGAGAAGAAGCACCTGAATCCAAAATTTAAGTAGAAAATACACCAGTAAAACAAGATGTTTCATAAACATGAATTCCCTTACCTCCTAGTGCCTTCTTTAAGGTATTGCGGTACTCAACATAGTTCCTCTTTCATTACCCATTTTTGCAATAGTGGAAACACTTTTCTTTGCTAACATGAGCATTAGGTCTCATGCCTTTCCCACTAGCCTTGGGAATTATGGGGTTCCTTCCCTTGGTCCTGCTCTCCTTAGTGCACTAACCAAGAGGTTAGAATCCTTCAGAACAACCCCTTCCCTTGTAATGGGATTATAGTGTGCAAAGTATTGCTAACTCTCTCAAGGATGAGAACTTTTCTCAAATCTTGAAACGAGTCGATTATATGACTTCAGTTAATATCAAGGTCTCAATCATTATTAATAATAAAAGGCATACGTTATTTGAGATCATAATAAGCCGTAGACAATAGATAAGGCTTATTAATTCGGTTGTGAAATGTGTTACCATCATGATTAGACTTTAAATCAAAATGACATCCCACTAGATTTTTCGAATCCCATCCTTCCTTGAGTAGAAGATAGAAATTCCATTAATAAAATTTCCTTCATGGGTGATTTGGGTCTTCATTAGATATAACATATCTCACATAATTGGTTCTTAGCATGCCAAGACCAATGAGTTGCAACTCTTGCCAATGCATATCATTTATGGTCCAATCTTTTCTTTCGACCCCTGACCTAACGATACCTCACATAATCGGTTCTTGGCACTGTGGGTCCATTAAAGTTCACCCAATGATAGATAACTTATCAAATTTGAACTCTAGTCTTGGCTAATTGCCCTTAAGGTGAAGTATCCTTTGAATGCTGCATCCAATGCACCTAAAGTCGTAAATGTGGCATCGCTCTGTAACTCTATTAATGTGATGATACCGCGTACTAAGGCTATACGTAGGACTTCAATCTCAGTGGAGGGCCATGAATAACACTTTTTTATTACTACTTAATAGTATTTGAGGAAGATTTTAGGTCCATGTAGATTAGGTTTCACTTTGCACAATTTTTATTTTCATGTATCTCATACATCCATCACAAATAATATACAAAAAATAAATAGTGGAGGATTACGGACTTCTAGATCCAATTCAAGCTAAGATTGGATCATGCACTAGTGTGTGAAATCCTACACTATTACATAGTGATTTCTTGAATGGTCATGATGGCTTCATGGGACCCACCACGTCATGGATCCTCGAACGAAACCACTCTTGATGTCTTCCATATTTTATAAGTACATGTGGCATACTACAGAGAATCCCATTCTATGCAATTAAAATAAAAAATAGGCTTATGCCCTTACAACTTGTGAAAAATTAATTTATACAACCAATAAAAACCAGAACAAAATAAGTGCATCCATTCACAAGTGTCTTAAGTCAATAATCTAACCACAACACTCATCAAAACAATTATAAATTAGTTGTATAGTTAAACAATTCCATTTAATGACATTTTCCAAAATTTACGCATCTCTTACATTAGTTTTTATCCTATGAAAAACACTTCAAAACTAAAATTGGAAAACCAGTTTCTATGCATGAAGTGGTCACAGCTGTGTGAACCATTCCCACAGTTGTGCACACCCTATTCGCCACCACTAAAGCTAGCATGATAGAAACCCTAAGGATCTATGCAGCATTGCTAGCAGTCACAAGACTCCTTGTTGCAACCGTGGGGAATCCCCTACAACTGTAAAGTGGGACTGTGAGGTTCATGCAACCTTGGCATGACCACATAACTCTATGTCATGACCATAAGAACTCTTCCCGCGACCGCAACACCAATTGGGAGGCATTATAGACTTTCATTAGTTTCGGTTTTTCAATCCAAATTCATTCTTTTCCAATTTTCTAAATTTCAAACACTCCCAAAACACTCTTGAAAGGTTTACATGCATCAAATACATGTTTAATGAATTTTAATATGAAAACTAACATAAATCATGTAAGAATCATTAAACTTCATGGTTTTGCAATGAAAACGGTGGCTCTACTACCCCCATTGCATTTTGTTGGGATATGTTCATAAAAATTGAAACTTTTAAACATAAAACATCATGCATACACATTGGAAGCTAATGGAATAGATCCCACCCATTTTGTTGTTGCAAAATACACAAGATATTATAAAATAAAGTAAAGGTGCAAACTTTTTGCCTCTTGGAACATTTCCAATAGTTTGCGTGTGATTTTGGGAGTCATGGCCTTCAAACCTTAACCTTTAGTGTTTCCATAGGAATAGGATGATCATGAACTCCTCCTTAACAAAATCTTTTCTATGAAGCTCTAACTCAAACTATTTTGGCAAGAAGTAATTTAGGGAAAGAGAGAACTTGGAGAGGATTACTAAGGAGATTGTTTTCTCTTGCTTAAAGGGTTGCACAAAAAGTCTAGGTTAACAATGTGTCTTGAACTCTTTAAGCACCTCTTTAAATAGTTATAACACAAGGGTTTGAAGTATAAGCTCCACAGGCCCTTCTACATGGACCTTTTTAATTAAAACTAGCATATGGACCTTAATTTATTAATCTCATTAATAAATCAGTCCATTATTGGATTTCAATAGGTATGGGATGTCAAATTTAGCCAAATAAATAATCCCAACCCACTCCACTTTTCATTGCATAAAATGCATAAACATAAATTCTAGAATTGTTGCATCGATGATTTCCTAAAAATAAATCCTATAGTTTCTATCTAGAAATCTGAAGCTAGCAATTAATTTCCTCTCATGTGCAAAGTGATGAATAGTGAGCAGTGCTAGATGGCTGCTCTTCATAAATGAATAGTATATGAAACTCTTCTAAGTAAGTTATTCTTAAGGCATAACTCTATTTATACTAGGATACCTAGAGCTTGTGGAATGGGCTCTATGGGTTCTCACATGGATCTTAAAGTTAATTCAAGTCCATCCACCTTTAATTGTTTGTCTAATTAATAATTAAATTTCATTTGAATTTCTTTCAATTTAATTAATCCCATTAATCAAATTAAAGGCCTATTATATTTTCAATTAACAATTCCAATTATTAACAAAAATAATGAGTATAAAATAATCCTTTTGTGGCTCAGAATGTTTTTAATTAATGATTTCATCACTAAAAAACAAAATGAGGAATCAATCATTCCAATTTGGTCAAATCCGATTGCAGCCAAATTAAATCCACCATGCGACTTCACACGGCTCATCCACAAGACTTCTGAAGGCTTATGATCACCACTTTTCAAATGCCTCAAGCCATCACCTTGTTCTTGTGTGTGCAACTCTCTAGTTTCATACTTGGCTAGTAATGAAAATAGCTCAAAGAATATGGATAATACTTAACCTGCGACTTATATCATAGCCCATCCTAGGTGAAGTGAATGGATCACAATAAACCCTCTCGATAATGAATGCTATGCAGTGTAGACTTTTTTATCTTGCTTTACCCTAATTGAACGAGTGCTATAGATTTAGTCAAAGTCACAAACTTGATCATCTAACCAATTGATGTTTCTTCATAAGACTAATGTTTCTATTAGAAACTCCTTTTTGATCAAAGACAACCTTGGCCAATAATTTCTATCTATTGAACATCAACTACATAAAACAAACACCTTGCTTATTTACAAAGAGACAAATCCCTTATTGAACACGCATATACATCCATACGTACCCAGGTGATGACACTTTGTGCTCATGATCCTATCCCATACAAGGATAAATATTAGTCCTTAATATCCTAATGACATATTAACTATCATGAGCACAATACACCCATGTCATCTCAAGTCTAAAGTCCATGTGCACTTACATAATCACGAAGCAAGACATTAACCTCAAAGAGTGAACTCCATGTGACTACTTCGTTTTGCTACTCATTGTCTAAATGCTCATTTTTCAATGGCTCACCCACATACATGCATTCTCAGTATCTCATACTGAATGGCATGACACTCACTATAA
The DNA here is from genome assembly GCA_019155195.1 of Avicennia marina. Lineage (NCBI taxonomy): Eukaryota > Viridiplantae > Streptophyta > Magnoliopsida > Lamiales > Acanthaceae > Avicennia > Avicennia marina. Next base: position 7,129,864 of record CM032778.1, read on the forward strand.
AAATACAAGGTGTGCAAGTCATACTAACTCTTTAATGCCCTTTAGAGTGTTTATGAATTATAGACTGATTTTAGTGTTGTGTATCAAGATAGCCTTATATTCATATTCATAACCCCTTATGAATAAGGCCTCCTAACACAATTAAATAGGCACATACAACACTTTGTGCCACTCAAGATTTACATATATGAAAACACTACCTAAATATTGACAAAATAATCATTAATATGTTGTTAATTAATAATAATAACATTTAAAACAAATATTCCTCAATTATCCCTCATTGACAATTAGCATTAAAGGACATATCACTAACAATCTCCTACTTATACTTGAATGCCAATCGCTGTGGTACCTAATACCAATCTTCCTATGATGGTAATCCAATTGTTCTTATGTCATCAATTTGGTACTAGGTTAGCAACATTATCTGCTAAAGCAATCTTCTAAAGGGTAATATCGCCCCTTTTAATTATTTCTCGAATGATATAATATCACTTCTCAGTACGTTTGGATTTCTAATGAGGACTAGGCTCCTTTGATTGTGTAATCACACCATTATTGTTACAATGAAGTGGCAATGGTTGATCTATCCCCGAAACCACTTAAAGCTCAACAATGAACTTCTTAATCCAAAAAGCCTTTTTGTAGCATCACATGCTTTAATATACTCAACCTTAATGGTAGAATCTACAGGGATGTCCTATTTGGGACTGTTTCGTTAAGGGTGAAGAGTATCTAAAGGTAGATTTTCTATCATTGATGTTTGATTGAAAGTCAAAGTCAGTATAGCCATCTACCCTCAATTCTCTATCTCAATACACAACTACTATGTTCTTAAGTACTCAAGAAATTACTTGAGAACATTCCAATGCTATTTGCCAAGATTCTCCTAGAACTTGCTTGTAACACTTATGGTGTAAGCAATATCTAGCCTTGTACATAGTATTTCATACATTAAGCTTTCAATTGCTGAAGCATATGGAATGACAACCACTAATCTCTTCTCATCATTTGTCTATGGACACGTGGACTTTGAGAGACAGATTCCATGCTTAATTAATAGCAATTCTCTCTTAGAAGCTTCCATCCTAAACCTCTTTAAGATCTTGTCTATATATAAGGTTTGAGAGAGACCCATCAATTTCTTCACTCTATCTCCATAAATGCAAATCCTCAAGATATAGGTTGTTTCTCCAAAATCTTTCATAGAAAATATACTAGATAACCATGTTTTGATTGAAGTCATCATCCCTACATCATTCTTGATGAGAAGTATGTTATCTAAATACAACACCAAGAATGTGATTGCCCTCCCTCTAATCTTATTCTAGATGCAGGGGTTGTCCTCATTTCTAATGAAGCCAAATGATTTGACTATGCCATCAAAATGATAATTACAACTCCTTGATGCCTACTTAAAACTATAAATGGACCTCTTAAGTTTGCATACTTTATGAGACTTGCCTCAGACCTCAAAACTCTATGGTGCATATTCTTCCCAAGAAACTTATTGAGGAAAATGATTTTAACATTCATCTGTTAAATCTCATAGTCCAAGTAGACAGCTATCATGAAAAGTATTTGAATGGATTTGATCATAGTTACAGGTGAAAAGGTCTCCTCATAGTCACTACCCTCCTTTTGACTATATTCTTTTATCACAAGTGTAGCCTTACAGCTCTTTACCTCACTAGTCAAACTAATCTTTCTTATGTAGACCCACTTGCATCTTATAGGAACTATTTCCTCAGGCAATTCCACTAAGGTTTTGTGGCATAGAAAATTATAGTATATTTTTACCATTAATGTGATTAAATTATGCATGTATATAAACCGAAATGGAAAAAATATGTTATTATGCATGAATTGCATTTAGCCTGATGATTTTAGAGTAAAAAATTGTAGATGTGGAGTTAATTATTAATTTTGTGCATTTTTTACACTTCAAATATGATTCTATGTCTACAAGCTAGTGTCGCAACTACGGAAGGAAGAGTCGTGGCCGCTAACAAGGAAGATGCAACGGTGTAGATTAAGCACAACACTCTTTGGAACTCCTGTAGTCTTTGGTAGCAATCGCAAGGGCATTAGTCATAATAGTTGAGTTGACCGTAGACTACACTAAAATTGTGCAAACGATAGTCACGACCACTAGGGAAGGAGGCTCTATCGTGATATGGCTTGGTGGAATTGTGGAACACAGTTATTAAATTTATGTAAATCTAGTACTTGGGTTTGTGACTGCCCAAAAAAACTTGCAATCGCATAGTTAGGCGTCATGATCGTGAGAGTTGACGTGACAGAACTTCTAACTTCAATCCTATACGAAAATTTCAGGGTTTTTCATCTTTTCACATTGCACATGAACCTTAGGCACTATGTAACTATAAGTACATGCTCTCCTTGTCTTTGAGAGGGCGCATAGACTTAGTTTTTTTTTCTAAACACTTAGACACATGGGATTTCAAGATTGGAGATATGGAGAAAGAAGAATCTGCACCAAGAGCTTGAAGTGCATTCATTGCCTACACAACACATGATTATTGGACTAAGTTTTTACAACTTTATCAAGCACTTTATGTTGTTTGGGTAATGAACAATTTAGACATGGGTTTTATTGAGATTATAATGAGACTCTAAATTTCTTTTTAGTCGCTTATGTTTGTGATTAGTGGATAATCTAGCATAAGTTGTGATTAATTATCTTTTCATGGTTTATTTTAATTGTTGAATTGGATAGTAATTAGGAGAATTAACCACCTTTAATTAATTTCTAGCTGATCAAGGAATAATGAAAGTGAAACTTGCATGTTTGACATACAATTGTGAACATTAATTCCATGAGAATACTAGGAGTAAAATCATAGAATTAGTGCGCATAACCATTATTAATCACCAAACTTGAATTTCTTAACTCAATTTAACCTTGGGATACCCACTAAAATCTAAAGTTAAAGTTATAGGAGAATTAAGGATAATATCCTATAGACTTTTGGATTAACAATCTATAACTATAACAATTAAACAAATAGTTAGCATAATTTGGTAAACATAGGAAACCAACATAGTATAAGTGGTTGGATGCTTCAATTAATGGTACTCCATTACCTTTGTCTTATGTGCTTGTTCTAAGTGTTTGCTTTTATCTAGTATTTATTTTTCTTTTGCTCTATTTTTTAAGCCTAACTAACAAGAAGTCTGTTAAATCAATAAATACAAAACCCCTCCTTGTGGGAACAATACCTATATAGTACTAGGTTTAATTATAAATTTAATTTTGGTGTGGTAATAACCAAAGTCAAGGTTCAAACTTAGTTCGAATACATTGAATCCATGTCGAATTGCATAGCCTCCTTGCCACTTGGCGAAGTCTCATTCCATCATTGCTTGATCGTATGCAAAAGAATCATCCCCATGATCATTATTTGCCATAGTGAACAACTCTTGTCTGCTCTCTAGGGCATAACTATATCTCACTAATGCGTGAGTGACTTTACTTGATTGTTGCAATAGCTGCATCATAGAAGGTATTTCTTCAATAGGTGCCGTATGGGTTCCTCGCTTTGGATGTCATGTGTAACTTCTTTAGGCACAATAATCCTACCAACACTCCCTTCCTAGATGAACTCTTCTGCCAAGAAGCATGCTTGATAACCAACAATAATCCATTATTGATCAAGAGGTAGAACTTGTATCCTATAAAGTTCTTAGGATACCTTACAAAGCGATCCAAAATGGCATTTGCCTCTAACTTATCCACCTTACACTTCTTAAAGTAAGCCAGACATCCCTAAACCTTGACATACTTTAAGCTCAGCTTCTTTCCACTCCACACATCTCATGTGGAGTTGAAGGAATGGATTTAAAGGGAATTCTATTCAAGACGTGGGTGATTATCAAGAGGGCATGTCCCCATAGAAAAATAGGTAAGTTAGTGAAACTCTTCATGGATCAAACCATGTCCAACATAGTTTGATTCGTACACTTAGCTACACCATTCAACCAAGGAGATGTCGGTGGTGTGAATTGTGATATAATTCCATTTCCTTAAGGAATTCAATAAAGTTGGTGCTCATATATTCACCACCACAATCAGATCGTAGTGTCTTTATATGCTTGCTAGTTTGTTTCTCTACTTCAGCCTTTAATTCTGTGAAATTTTCAAAGGATTTACACTTGTACTTCATCAAGTACAAATATCCATATATAAAGAAATCATTGGTAAACATAATGAGGTAAGGAAATTCTCCCTTTGCCATTTCGTTAAATGGCCCACAAATGCGATGTGGACTAACTCTAACACCAATGCGGCTCTCTCGACGTGCCTATCAAATAGATTCTTTGCCATCTTGCCTAAGATGCAAGGTTCTCAAGTTGGATAGGACTTCTCTCCTGATGGGCCTATAAGCCCATCTTTCTCCAACCTACTAATCCTAGCTTTTGCAGCATTACCTAGTCTGAGATGGCACAATTGCTTGGGATTCAAACCATCCTTAAAACATTTGTTAGTTAGAGCATTTGTCATAGGCTTATTTTACAAATTCAAATAGTACTAACTATTTACCAATAATGCGTTGCTAACCAATTTATTCGGATAATAAATTTGGCACTTGTTATCTCTAAAAGAAAAATCATAACCTTCTTTTACCATTAATGGTATAGAGCCTTATACTCTTAAGCCCATTTGCTAACAAGATATAATCTCTTAGGCTTAAAACATGATTGGATGATAACTTAATTGAAGCAATTGCAATGACTGCAACACTTGCCCAACTACCAATTTTAATCACTACTTTTCTCATTTGAAGCAACCTACTCTGGCTAAATCTTGATTCAAATTGCAGATATGAAAGGAAGCACCTAAATCCAAGATCTAATTTGTAGAAAACACACTAATGGAATAAGATATCTCACAAACGTAAAGTTCCACACCTTTTTTGCTGTCTTCCAGGTGATCAAGACACCCGCCGCAATTCCTCGTCCAATGCTCCTCTCATTATAGTGGAAACTCTTTCCTCCAACAACATAAGCATTAGATACTACACCCCTTCCACTAGCCTTGGGAATGCTGGGTTTCCTTCCTTTAGTATTGCCCTCCTTAGTTTCACTAACTAAGGGACTTTACACCTCAAGGATGACCTCCTTCCTAATGCTTGGGATGACAACTTCCAAGATCTCACCGATTCCTTGAGCAATGAGAGCTCTTCTCAAACCTTAAAACCAATCAACTATCTTAGTGCCAATAAACACAATGGTCTCAACAACAGTAATAATTATGGGAGCAAATATCATCATTCAAGACTAATGCAACTATAGAAAATAAGTAAGATTATTAGTTTGGCTGTTAATGCTGTTAACAAATGATTATAGACTTTAAATCATACAAGTGTCACTAGATTTTTTGAGTTCCACTCTGTTTTAGGTAGGAAACGAAAATCTCATTGGAAGAATTTCCTAGCAGATGACTGGAGTCTTCATTAGGCATAGCATATCTCACACATATAGTTTTTAGCATGATAGACCCCATAAGTGGCAACTCTTGCCAACGCATCTCATGCATGGTCCAATCTTTTCCTTAGACCCATGGCCTATTGAAACCTCACACATACAATTCTTGGCATCATGGGTCCATTTAAGTCACACCTACTGACTAACAACTTGTCGAATTTGTAACCCCAGTGGTGGCAATCAAGCTCTTAAGGTGAAGTATCCTATGAATGTCACATCCAATACACTTGAAGCTTTAAATGTGTCTTGCAACATGACCCCACAAATGAATGATATCATATGTTAAAACCACACCTAGAATTCCAAGCTCAATGGATGACAATGACGGAACATTTTCAACATTACAACTTAATATTATTGAGAAAGTTTTGGTCCATGTGCTATTCTTTTAATTCGTACATTATCCATTTTACATACACATATCTCATATATGCAACAAAATATATGACAGAAATAACACGAATGAATATAGACTTTCTAGATCTAATTAGAGCAAAAAAAATAGATCAAATTAGATCGTGCACACGTGTGTAAAGCCCTATACTAGTAAATGGCCTTTCAAAACAAAAATTTCATTTGTCTTGGACTCCTTCTTCCTCATGGGCTCGTCATGACCATTCAACGGACTCCAACTTATGGTCTTGAATGACCTCCAACTTCATAGCTTCTATGCGATCACCAAATCTTGATCTTGAAATTACAATTACATTGTGGCATACTACAAAAAAATAATTCCAATTCTAGTTTAGAAAAACTTGGGCTTATGTCATTACAACCCATAAGAAATAATTAATAAATCTAGAAAAGCTAAAACTAAAACAATGAAAATCCATCCACATGTGTTTTAAGTCCATACTTCATCCATATATCTACACAACATTCATACATCGTATGTATGATTCAACAAAATACGTTGAACAATCATTTTATGACTTATGCACTCATGCCTTAGTTCTCGTTTGTGGAAAACTCCTTTTCACTATTTTGTATTTCAAAAAGCATGAAATAGCATCTACATGACGGCATATGGCTGTAGGAACAATTCCTAGGGCTGTGGATGGCTTCAATGCGGCTATAGTAAATTCTGTAATGTGTCACAACCCTACACCGCTGCCATGAGATACGTCGAATGGTAGCATGCCCTTATCCTGCAATTGCCACTATGGGCTCCACAATCATGAGAACTCTTCCCATGATTGTGGAACAACTACAACTATCACACTGGTTATTTCTTAACACTCTAAATTTAATTATTCTCGCTTTTCTTAATCCATAGCACTCACAAAACACTTTTTCTAGGCACATACATGTTTCAAAAACATGTTTATAGAATTTTTAAATGATGAACTACCATAAATCATAGAACAAGTGTATTAAAATACATTAATACGAAGACAATTGGTGGCCTTGGAAAGTATGATAAACATAAATTTTTGTCACAAATTCCGCTTTCTTCACATAAAACACATAAACATAAATTTTTTGATAATTACCTATAAATAAATCTTATACTTTCTATCCATGATCCACAAGGTATGCGTCTAGTTTTTTGACACAAACAGAGTGCTGGCTAAGGCTTTCCAATGAATCTCTATAAACTCCTTCGTGAAATTCCACAACTCCTTGTGCTCAGAGAATTTCCTAAGAGAAAATCTTAAAGAGGCTAGCAACTGTTTTTTGCTCATGTGTAAGGTGTTGAATAGTAAACAATGCCCGATGAACAATACCTAGCAGCTAATGTTCACATGTGAATAGTATATGGAACTCTTTCAAGTATGTTATTATCAAAGCAGAATCCTATTTATCCTAGGACACCTAGGGCTTGTAGAAGAGGCTCCATAGGCTTTTACGTGGGCCTTAAAATTAATTTTAGCTCATCCACCTTTAATTATTAATCTAATTAATAATTAAAAACTATTTGACATTTCTTTCAATTCAATTAATCCCATTAATCAAATTTAAAGACTTATTATATTAGGATAAATACCTTACTCACTTGCAAGAAGACAAATCCTTTATTAAACTCATACATGCCTCTATACTTAATTAGGCAATGGCATTATGGGCTCGTGGCTCTATCCCATACTAGGATAAATATTAGTCTTTGATGCTATAATGATATATTGACCATTATGCGCATAAAAGAACCATATCGTCTTAAGTCTAAGGTCCACATAGACCTAACACAACCATGAAGCAAGGCATGATAGTAAAGAGTAAACTCCATGTGTTGCTTTCATTTTGAAAATCATTGTCTAAATGCTTATTTTCCAATGATGCATCTACACACATGTACTCTTAGTATCTCACATTGAATAATATGACACTCACCAAACAAATACAAGGTATACAAGTTGCACTAATGCCCTTCAAAGTGACTGTAACTTGTGGATAGGTTTTAATGATTGTGTACAAAGTCTTGTTGTATTATGAATAAAGCCTCTTAACACAATCACATGAGCACATGCTACACTTTATGTCATTCAAAATTTACATGCATCAAAACATTGCTAGAATATTGATAAAATAATTATCAATATTTTATTAATTAATAATAATTACATTTACAACTAATATTTCTCAAGTATCCTTCATTGAAAAATTAGTGTTCGAAAGGCATATCACTAGCACCTATATGTCGCTTAATTATTAATCACCATTAATAATTAAGATCCAATTGTCCCTAATTAATTTAACACCCATACATCCCAATTGCTCACTTGTAAGGTGACAAATACCTTATTGAATGCACACATGCTTACATATACATCAAGGCAACAACACATTGGACTCATAACCCCATCCCGTCAGAGGATAGATGTCGGCCCTTAATACCCTTATAACATAAACCGTCCTACACTCAAAACAACCATGTTATCTCAAGTCTAAGGCCCACACAAACTTAACACGATCACAAAGTAGGATATTGACACTCTAAAGTGAACTCTATTTGTTTGCTTTGTTCTGTAAGTCATTGTCTGCATCCACATACATATATTTTCAGTATCTCATACTACACAACATGACACTCACCATACAAAGACAAGATGTGTAAGTCATACTGACTCTCTAATACTCTTTAGAGTGTGTGTGACTCAAGGACAGGTTTTAGTGATTAAGTACTGTGATAACCTTGTCTCCATATTTATAATTTCTTATCAATAAGGCTTTTTAACTCAGATACATGGGCATGTGCAATATTTTACGACAATTAAGATTTATATGCATGAAAAACTTACTCGAAAATTGATATAAAATCTTTTTTTTATTAACAACTAAGTGAAAAGTAAATATATAACCAAATGCCCTCTAATATCCCTCATTTTCTATTGCTATTTGAGGACAAATAACTAACAATTTCCTACTTGCACTCTATGGTCAACACTACTAATACCCTATTTTATCCAAACAACCTCTTTTATAACATCACATGCAGCGATATGCTCAACCTCAATGGTGGAGTCTACAGTCGTAATCTGTTTGGAACTCTTTTAACTGATTACTCTTCCATTAAGAGTAAATGTAAACCCTATTGATAAGCTTTCTATCACCATATTTAACAAAAAGTTGAAATCATTATATCCGTCTACTCTTAGATCTCCTTTTTTATAAATAAGTACCATATCCTTATTTCTTCTCAAGTACTAAGGATACAGTTAAGAGCATTCCAATGCTCTCTACTAGGATTCACCAAAAACCCACTTGTAACACTTGCGGCATAAGTAATATCTATCTTCGTTCATAGAATTGTATATATTAGGCTTCCTATAACTAAAGCATATGGAATGGCTTCTATGCTCCTCCAATCATCATCCGTCTTTGAGCACATGGATTTCAGGTGATGAGTACTATGCTTGAATGATAGCATTTCTTTCTTAGAAGCTTCCATACTAAACCTCTTCAATACTTTGTCATGATAAGGCTTAAGAGTGACCTACTAATCCTTTCTCTCGATCTTTGTAGACACAAATACCCAAGATATAGGTCACTTTGTTAGATTTAGTTAGGGTTTAACTATAAAAATTAAAACTACACTTAAAAAACAACATACATATGTAGCAAAATATAACAAAATAAACACTATCCATTTTTTTTGCAAGACATGCAAGATATTAATCAAACAAGCACAAGTACAAAAACTATGCCTTTGCAATGTTTACAAGTCTCTCATCCATGATCCTTGGAGTCGCGGCCCTCAACCTTGACCCCTAGATTTTCCACATGATTAAGATGCTTGTGAACTCCTCTTACACTTAACTAAACTCTTTTTCCACAGCTCTAATGTAAACACCTTTAGGCTAGGAGGATTTTATAACAGAAGAAAGATAGAAAAGGGTGGATAGGGGTTGCTCTCTCTCTTACTTGGAGGGTGCAGGAATTTTTCAAATTTTTTAATGTTTCTTAAATCCTACAAAACTAATATAAATAGTTGAGATACTGGGGTTTAGTACATGGGTTCCATAAGCCTCTCTACATGGACCCTTTCTAATTAAATAGCTCATGGACTCTTGTTTATTAATCTCATTAATAAATTCGCCCACATGTCCTTTAATTATTAATCTCATTAATAATTAAAGCTCATTTGTGCCCAACAAATTTAATTTAATTAATCTCATTGATTAAATTAAATTTTCATTATGTTTCTAATTAGTGATCTCATCATTAACAATCACTATGGATCAAATTGCAACTAAATAAAACATGCAATTCATCAATTTATTGCTCACAAATGGCATGCTACTCACCATGCAAATACAAGTTGTGTAAGTCATACCAACTCTCTAATGTCCTTTAAAATGTCTGTAACTCGTGAACAAATTTAGCAATTGAGTACCAAGAAAGCCTTGTTTCCATATTCAAATTCCTTATGAATAAGACTTCTTAACTCAAACACATGACACATGCAATACTTTACACCAATCAAGATTTACAAGCATGAAAGCTTGCCACAATATTGACATGGAAATCAATATTTTATTAATTAGTGTGAAAAGTACATATACAACTATATGCCCATCTAGTATCCCTTATTTTCTATTGACATTAGAAGGCAAGTCACTAATTATCTTTCACTTACACTCTAATGTCGATACTACTATTGTTGGTCGTTATGGTAACTAATACCTATATATGCATTTGGACTTTTAATAAGACCTTGGTTCCTTCACTTAAATGATCACGTTGTTGTTATCACAATAAAGTGGAAATAGCCAATCCACATCTAGAACCACCTGAAATTTTGTCTAGAATCCCTTATCCAAACAACCTTCTTCATTGCATCACATACAGTGATATACTCAACCTCAGTGGTGAAGTTTATAGTTATACACTGTTTAGAACTCTTCTAACTAACTACCACTTTAGTAAGAGTGAATATGAATCTCAAGGTAAACTTTCTATCATCCACATTTAACTAGAAATCTAAATCGGTATATCCATCTACTCTTATATCACCATCTCCACAGATAGATACCATATATTTAGCCTTTCTCTAGTATTTAATGACCAGGATTCGTTTGAAACCTACTCATAACACTTACAGCATAGGCAATATCTTGCCTCATACATGGCACTGCATACATAAGGCTCCTACTAGCTGAAGCATATGAAATGGCTTCCATAGTTCTCCTCTGGTCATTCATATTTAAGCTTATGGATTTCAAGAGTGGATGTCATGCCTAAATGATAGCAACTCGATATAGAGGCTTCAATACTAAACCAGTTTAATAGTTTGTCTATGTACAAGACTTGAGAGAGACCTAACAATCTCTTCGCTTTATCTTTATAGATGCGAATGCCCAAGATATAGGCCACTTCTTCTAAGCCTTTCATGGAGAAAGTTTTAGATAACCAGGACTAGATAGAGCTTAACATCCCAACATGAATCCCTATCAATACTATGTCATCCACACAACACAAGGATGTTATAGCACTCCTAGTAACCTTCTTGTAGACACATGGTCTGTCCTCATTCTTAATGACGCTAAACAATTTGAATATACCATCAAAACAAAGATTCCAATAACTTGTTGCTTGCTCAAGGCTATAAATGGAACTCTTAAGCTTGCACACTTTATAAGAGTTGTCTTTGAATTCAAAACCACACAGCTACATCATATAAATGTCCTCGTTAAGCATAATATTGAGGATTGCCGTCTTGACATCCATCTACCAAATCTCATAATACAAGTGGGCACCTATCGCAAGTAAATCCAAATATACTTCAGCAGGGCTACTAGTGAGAAGGTTTCCTCATGATCAATTCCCTCCTTTTAGCTATAGTCCTTCACCACCAACCCAACCTTATGCGTTTTTACCTTGCTAATCGAACTAATTTTTCTTCTATAGACCCACTTACGTCTGATGGGAACAATTCCCTTAGGTGGATCCGCTACAGTCCATACCTAGTTCACATGCATTGAATCCATCTCAGATTTCATAACCTCTAACCACTTGGTGGAGTCTTTATCTACTATTGCATGATCATAGTAGAAGGATCATCTCAATGAGCATTATCTCCCACCATGAACAATTCTTGTCTGCTCTATAGGACATAACCATCTCTCTGATGCCTAAGAGGTCCTACCCGATTGTCACAACACTTACATCTCCAAATGTTTCTTTTAAATAAGGTTGTACATTATAGGCTGACTGCTTTGTTCCTTATGCTCAAGGAAGCTCAACTTCCTTGAGCACTTGGTTTTACAAAACTCATATCCCATGAAGTCTCTATGACATCCCATAAATTAGCCCATAATAGCCCTCAACTCTAACTTGTCTGTCTTAGTCTTCCTAAGATAAACTGAACATCCCTAGGTTCTTAAATGCTTAAGGCTTGGCTTCTTTCCATATCCCATCTCAAGCGAGGTGAAAGAAACAGACTTAGAGTGTGTCCTATTTAAAAGATAGATGTCCAGCAATGTCCCCAATAAAGATATAGGCACATTGATGAAGCTCATCATAGATAGAAGAATGTCCAATAGAGTTCAATTTCAATGTCCAACAACACTATTTAATTGAGGAGTTGCCTGGTGTTAACTATCAAACAATACAATGTTGCTTAAGAACTTAGCAAACCCTTCACTTATACACTTGCTACCACAATTTGATGTAGCGCTTTAATATGTTTGTTAGTTTACTTCTCTACTTGTACTTTGAATTTCTTGAATCTTTTAAAGAATTCAAGCTTGCACTTCTTTAAGAGCATATAACCATAAAATAAATAATCATTGGTAATGGTTATAGAGTAGAGAAATTCTCTCCTTACCATTTCATTAAATGGCCTACAAATGTTAGTTTGGATGAGCTCCTAAACCTCAATGGCCTTTTTGACACATCCATCAAATGGACTTTTAGCCATCTTACCTTGGATGCAATGTTCACAAGTTGGATAAGGTTCCTCTCCCAATAGGCGAATAGGCTCATCTTTCTCTAACTTACTAATCCCTATGTCTTTAGAATGGCTAAGTCTAAGGTGTCATGAGTTCTAAGGATTTAAACCATCCCTTAGATGTTTGTTTTGTTTGAGATGGCATTGATCATATTATTATTATTATCTATATTCAAATAACATAAGGCGTTCATAAGAGATGTCATGCCAACTAATTTATTATAATAATAATTATGGAGCTCATTACTTCTGAAAGAAATTTTATAATTCCCTTTTATTAATAATGGAATGAAAACACTATTCTTAAACCCATTGGGCAACAAAAGACAATCTCTCAAAATTAAACTATAGCTTGATAATAGTTTTATTGAAGTAGTCCCAATCGTGGTGGCTACGACACTTGCTCTATTCCCTTATTGATCACCACTTCACGCTTCTCAAGCATCCTACTTCTAACTAGATCCTGATGCGAAGTACAAATATGAGAAATAGCAGAATCTAAAATTTAAGAAGTAGAAAATACACTAATGGAATTAGATATTTCATAAGCACAAAATTACTGACCTCCTGCTGCCTTCTTAAAGATGAGGTCCTCAGCATAGTTCCTCTTCCAATGCCAAATCTTTCCACAGTGGAAACATTTTTCTTTTTCTGTAGAAGCTTTCGGTGTCTTAACACTCCCATTGACTTTGAGAACGACAGGCTTTCTTCTTCTTTATCTTCCCCTTCTTGATCATGTAAGAGCAGTTAGAGATAGTTAGAACCAGTGCCTTCCCTTTTCCCTTCATGGTTTACTACACAATCACAAACTGGATTTTGTTGGAATTTTTCCATAAAAATTAAAAATTAACACTTCAAAACATCATACATATACAGAAAAATATAACGGGGCAAACCCCATTTGTTTTTCTTCCAAAACACATAAGATTTTAATCAAACAAGCACAAGAATAAAACCTATACCTCTACAACATTTGCAAATATCTCATACATAACCTCTAGATTTTCCACATGATTAGAATGCTTGTGAGCTCCTCCTAGGCTCCACAAAACTCCTTTTGCAAAGCTCTAATGCAAACACTTGTGGACTAGGAGGATTTTATGACAAAAAAGAGACAAAAGAGGGTGGCTAAGGGTTGCTCTCTCTCTTGCTTGGAGGGTGTGTAAATTTTTCAGATTTTCTCATATGACTTGAACTCTACAAGACCCATATAAATAGTTGAGATGCTAGAGTTTAGCTACAGAGCCTATAGACTCTTAGTTATTAATCTTATTAATAAGTCAACTCATATATTCTTTAATTATTAATCTCATTAATAATTAAAGCTCATTTGTATCCTAACTAATTTAATTGAATTAATCTCCTCATTATGCTTCTAATTAATGATCTCATCATTAACAAATACCATAGTAATTTATTCAGTCCAATCTAATTGCAACTAAATAAATTATGTAACCCATCAATTTAACACTCGCTACACATTCCAAGCTTATGTGTGTCACTCTCTAGGTTTATTCTTAATTGGCAATGAGTATAGCTCGAAAGACATGGATAATGTCTAGCCTATGGCCCACATCCTAGCCAAATTAAGATGAAGAGATTTGGATCACAATGAATTTTTCCAATCATAACTTCCTTGACATCTAGACCTTTTGTCTTACTTTGTGTCACCTGAGGGAGAATCATAGATTTAGTCAAACTCACAAACTTGGGTATATGACCAATCAACATTTTCTCATAAGACAAATATTCCTATTGGAAACTTTTTTTCGATAACACATTATTTTCGCCAAGGGCTTCTGTCTCATAGAACACCAATTGTATAAAATAAATCCCTTACTCACTTGTAGGAAGACAAATCTATTATTAAATACACACATACCTCCATATGCACTCGAGCAATGGCAAATTAGGCTTTTGACTCTATCCTATGTTAGGATAGGCATTGGCCTTTAATGCCTTTCTTACACGTTAACCATGGTGCACAGAAGACAATCATGTCATCTCAAGTCTAAGGTCTATGAATACTTAACAGAATCACAAAGTAGGACACTAACATCTAAAAGTGAAATCCAAGCATCTGCTTCATTCTATGAGTTATTATTTAAATGCCCCATTCCCCAATAGCGCATCCACACATATGTATTCTCAATATCTCATACTGAATGGCATGACACTCACCGTAAAAATAAAAGGTGTGTAAGTTGTATCGACTCTCTAACACCCTTTAAGAGTATTTATCACTCGCGGACTTGTTTTAGCGATTGAGTATCGTGAAAGCTTTGTGTCCAAATTTATAACTCTTTATGAATAAGGCTTCTTAATTTAACACATGGGTAATGTAATACTTCATGGTAATTAAGATTTATATGCATGAAAGCTTGCCATAATATTAACATAGAAATTAATATTTTATTAATTAGTATGAAAAGTGCATATACAACCAAATGTCCTTCTAGTCTTTCTCATTTTCTATTAGCATTAGAGGGCATATTATTAACACACTTCTCCCAAGTCCTTCATAAAAAAGGTTCTAGATACCTAGGTCTTAATTGAGGTTAACATCCAACATTATTTCTTATTAGTAGTATGTCATCTATAATTCTATATACAGTACTAGGAATGTTATTGCGCTCCCACTAACCTTTTATAGATGTAGGGCTCATCTTCGTTCTTGATGAAGTTAAACAATTTAACTCTACCATCAAAACAAAGATTCAAACTCCTTAATGCTTGATTAAGGCCATAAGTAGACCTCTTAAGATTGCATACTTTATGAGATTCTTCTTAGACTTCAAAATTGCGTGGTTGCACCATATAAATATCTTCCTCAAGCATCTCAGTAAGGAAATCAATTTTGACATCCATCAGCTAAATCTCATAATCCAAGTGGGAGGCTATCACAAATAAATTTGAATAGATTTCAACATGGTTACTAGTGAGATGGTTTCCGTATAGTCATTCCCTTCTTTCAACTATAGGCTTTTGCCACCAACCTAGCCTCATAGATCTCTACCTTACTAATTAAACCAATTTTTCTCTTATAAACCCACTTGCATCAATGGAAACAATTCCCATGGGTAGGTCTACTAATGTCCATGACTAATTCACATGCATTAAATCAATCTCAGATTTCATAACCTCTAGCCACTTAGCAGTCTTTATCTGTCATTGCTTGATCGTAAGTAGAAAGATCATCTCCGTGATTATTGTCTCCTATTACAAACAACTCTTACCCATTCTTTAGGACATAACCATATCTCTCTGGTGCTTGAGAGATTCCACCCCATTGTTGCAATGATTGCATCTTAAAAGGTTGCTTTTGAATAGGAATGTGCATTATGGACCGATAATTCTATTCCTCATGCTCAACTTCTTCGAGCATTGTAGTTCTATTTGCACCGCATTCTCAAATGAAATCTTTTTCAAGAAAACATGCATGCTACCCCACAACAATCTTATTATCCTCAGGTATATAGAAATCATATCCCATAAAGTCTCAAGGATATCCCACAAAATGGCCTATGACAACCCTCGTATCTAACTTATCTATCGTAATCTTTATAAGATAAGATAGACATCCCCATATCTTTAGATACTTAAGGTCTGGTTTCCTTCCATTCCAAATCTCATATTGAGTAGAGGGAACAGACTTGAAGGGTGTCTTATTCAATATATAAGCTACGATAAGAAGGGCATGCCCCCATAAAGATACGGGTAGATTGGTGAAGCTCATCATAAATTAAATCATGTCTAACAAAATTTGATTTTTATGCTTAGCTACACTATTCAACTAAAGAGTTTCCGGTGGTGTTAATTGTGATATAATACCATTATCCTTGAGGAATCTAGCAAATGCAGCACTCATACACTCACCTCGATGATCTATTCATAGTTCTTTGATATGCTTGCTAATTTGCTTCTCTACTTATATCTTGAATTCATTGAACCTTTCAAAAGATTCATATTTATACTTCATCAAGTACACATAACTATACCATGAGTGGTCATCAATAAATGTTATGAAGTAGAGAAACCCTCCTCTTGCCATTTCAATAATGGCCTACGATTGCTGATGTGGACTAACTCTAACACCTCTTAGTCCTTTCGTCACGTTAATCAAATGAAACTCTAGTCATCTTGCCTAGGAGACAAGGTTCGCAAGTTGAATAGGATTCCTCTCCCAAATGACCAATAAGCCCATATTTCTCCAATTTACTAATACTTGTGTCCCCGACATGGCAAAGTTTAAAGTACCACGAGTACTTGGGATTTAAACTATCCCTTAGATGTTTGTTTAAGATAGTATTCATCACATTTCTATAATTCATTTTCAAATAATATAAGCCATTTTACGAGAGATGTTATGCCAACCAATTTATTACAATAATAGATATAGCACACATTGCTTCTAAAAAGAATTCACAATTCTCTTTTATTAATAATGGAATAGAAATAATATTTTTAAGCCTACTGGACAATAAAAGACAATCTCTCAAAACTAAACTATGGCATGATGATAGATTTACTAAAGTAGTTCCAATCGTAGTGGCTATAACACTTGCTCCATTCCTTACTTTAATCGCTACTTCATGCTTCCCAAGCACCCTACTTCTTACTAGATTTTGATACAAAGTACAAAACGTGAGAAGCACCACTAGAATCCAAAATTTAAGAAGTAGAAAATAAACTAATGGAACAAGATGTTTCACAAATATAAAGTTTCTTACCTCTTGGTGCTTTCTTAAAACTACTAAGGAACTTGGCCCAATTTCTCTTCCAGTGCCATTTTTACTGTAGTAGGAACACCTTCCTCTGCCAACATGAGCATCACCTTCCACTAACCTTAAGAATTGTAGATTTCCTTTCCTTAGTCTGACTCACCCTAATCTCACTAACTGAGAGGTTAGACTCTTAAAGACAACCCCGTTCCCTTGCAACGGGATGGTAGTATGCAAGATATCACTGACTTTCCCAAGGATGAGAACTCTTCTCAAATCTTGAAACCAATCAACTATCTTAACTCCAGTCAACGTCAAGGTCACAATCATTACTAATAATTAGAAGGTGTACATTATTTAAGATAATAACAAACCAAAGAAAATAAACAAGACGTGTTAGTTTGGTAGTGATATGTGTTACGTTATGATTATGGACTTTAAATAAAAATAGCCTCCTGCTAGAATTTTTAAATTCAACACTCACTCAGGTAGAAGATAGAAATTTTATTGGTACAATTTCCTTAGTGGGTGATTAAAGTCTTCATTAGACATAACATATCACATGTAATTAGTTCTTGACATATTAGGCCCAATGAGTGGCAACTCTTGCCAACGCATCTCATGCACTATTTAATTTTTTCCTTTGGCCCATGGCCCAATGGTATCTCACATAATCGGTTGTTAGCCCTATAGGTCCATTTAAGTCACACCCGCTGACTCATAACTCGCTAGATTTAAACTCCATCCATGGCTAACCACCCTTAAGGCGAAGTATCCTTTAAATATCACATCCAATGCACCTAAAGTTATAAATGCACTATTACAATGTAACCCTAATAATATGGTGATATCACATACTAAGGCTATATTTAGGGCTTCAAGCTCAGTGCCATTACAACTTAATATTATTTAAAGAAGTTTTTAAATCTATTTAGATTAGTTTTCACTTTGCACATTATTTATTTTCATGTACCTTATACATCCATCATAAATAATATGCCAAAAATATACAATGGAAGATTATGGACTTCTAGATCCAATTTGAGTTAAGATTGGATCGTACACAAGAGCATAAAATCCTACACTATTACATAGGATTTTTTGAATACTTTTATCTTGATCTTCATGGCTTCATGGGATCTAACACATCATGGAACCTCGAATGGCACAAAGTAATTGATCTCCGCACAAGCACTCAATTTTGATGTCTTCCATATTTTAAAAATATATGTGGCATACCATGAAAAATACTATTCTACACAATTAAAATAAAAAATGGGCTTATGCCTTCACAACCTATAAAAAATTATTTTATACGACCCATAAAAAACAAAACAAAATAAGTGCATTCATCTACCAGTGTCCTAAATCTATAATCCAACGGCAACCTTCATCAAAACAATTGTATGTCACATGTATAATTAAACAGTTCCATTTAATGACAATTTCTATGATTTTAGTATCTCATACATTAGTTTCGTCCCAATGAAAACAATTTTTCAAAAATAAAATTGGAATATCAGTTTCTACACATACTGTGCTCGCAGCTATGGGAACCATTCCCGTAATTGCAAGCATAGAAGCTTGCTATGACAAACACTCTAAGGTTTTGTTGCAGTGCCTCTCATGGCCGTGAGATGCCCTGTCACAACTACAAGGCATTCCCCATAATGGCGAAATGTGACTGCAGGGTTTGTGCAACCCTATAGCGACAACATAACCATGTGCCTCAGTGTCGCAACCACAACACTAGTCGCAAGACATTGCAAACTTTCTCCAATTTTGGTTTTTCGATTTAAATTCAATTCTTTTCCAATTTTCTAAATTCCAAACACTCCAAAAACACTTTTGAAGGTTTTTCATACATCAAATACATGTTTAATGAATTTTAACGCAAAAACTAATGTAAATCATGGAAGAATCATTAAACTTTACAATTTTGTAAGAAAAACAATAGCTCTGATAGTATTGTTGCATTTCATTGAGATTTATCTGTAAAATTAAAACTTTTAAAGATAAAAAAACATCATGCATGCATAGCAAAAGCTAATGGAACAAATCATACATGTTTTTGTTGCACAACACTCAAGATATCATAAAATAAAGCAAAAGTGCAAACTTTTTACCTCTTAGAACGTTTCTAACAATTTGTATGTGATCCTAGGAGTCGTGGCCCTCAAACCTAACCTCTAATTTGTCTACATGATTAGGATGATCATAAGCTTCTTCTTCACTCCACAAAACCCATTTTGTGAAGCTCTAACTCAAACTACTTAGGCAAGAAGGAATTTACGACTAGAGGAGAATGCGGCTAAGGGGCTTGCACGAAAATTCTAGGTTAAGAGTGTGTCTTGAACTCTTCAAGTACCTCTTTAAATAGTTATGGAACAAGAGTTTAAGTTATAGGCTCCATGGACCCTTTTACATAGAGCTTTTTAATTTAAACTAGCCTATAGACCGTAATTATTAATCTCATTAATAAATCAACTCATATGTAACTTAATTATCAATCTCCATTTGTAATTAAGGCCCAATTGTGTCTAATTAATTTAATTTAATTAATCTCATTAATTAAATTAAATTTCTATTATAGTTCTAATTAATGATCCAATCATTAACAAACACCATGACAATTTATTTAATTGAATCTAGTTACAACTAAATAAATTATTCCACAAGTCTTCTCAAGCCTCGTATGTAGCCCATCAATTTAACACTTGCAATATACCTCAATCTTATTTTTGTGCTTTCTAGATTTATCTTTAATTGACAATGAACATAATTCGAAAAATATAGGTAACGTCTAACTTACAGAGATGGCCCATATCATATCCTAATTAAGAAGAAGGGAATTAGATCATAATGAATCTTTCTGATCATGACCACCATGCCATAAACACCTTCTGTCTTACTTTTGTCCCAACCAAGCGAGAGTCATGAATTTAGTCAAACTCACAAATCCAACCATATGACCGATTGGTGTTTTCTCATGAGATAAATATTATTATCGAAATTTCCTTTTTAATTATACACTACCTTGGCCAAGGACTTCCATCTCATAGAACACCAACTGTATAGGGCAAATACCTTATTCACTTACAACAAGGTAAATCCCTTATTAAGCTTACACATACTTCAATACGCATTTGGACAACGACACGTTGAGCTCATGACCATAACCTATGTTAGGATAGATATTGGCCTATAATTCTCTAATGACGCATTAACTATTATGCACACGAAACCATCATGTTGTCCTAGGTTTAAGGTCTACATGCACTTAACACAATCACAGAGCAGGATATTGATAGTCATGAATGAACTCTATGCATTTACTTTATTCTATAAGTCATTGTCTGAATGTCCATTCCCTGATAATGCATCTGCACACATATTCTTTTCAATATCTCAAAATGAAATGCAAGACACCTACTGTAAAAATACAAGGCATGCAAATCATATTGACTCTAATACCCTTTAAAGTGTTTATAATTCGTAAATAGATTTTAATGGTTGAATACTAAGACAACCTTGTATCCATATCCATAACTCTTATAAATAAGGCTTCGTAATTCATACACATGGGTACATACAATATTTTATACCAATTAAAATTTACATATATGAAAAACTTGCTAAAAGATAGATATAAATCAATTATTTATTAATAATTGAGTGAAAAATACATATACAACCAAATGTTCTCTATTATTTCTCATTTTATATTTCATTTAGATGACATATCACTAACAAAAATTCCATGGCTGGGAAGATCATGAGCTTGGAATTTGAAAGCTTTCAAGGTAAAATTCTATCTATCCAACGGAGCTGTGCTTTACTCGTGCTTTGCGGAAAAAGCATGCCACCGTGGATTTTTATTTGTCTTGTTGTGTTTCATTGTTGGTTTTTAAAATTTTAAATTCTATTCTTGTACCCTAAGTGCGGAGAAACCCAGCATGTTACACAAGACTCTTGTATGTCAAACCGTCCACTTGGTTAAACTCCTTCTTAACCTTGACATTACTACAACAAGCTCACCCTTGTTTAATACTTAAATTAATTTCTCCTTTGGTCTCAACCCTTAGTTGATATGGATGTGTTTCTTTCACAAGGTCTTTCTCTAAAATCAACTCAAGAACATAGCATGTGTAAGGATATTTCACTTTCTTTTCGTCTCATTCAATTCTAGCACACCCAAACCTTTATGTAGCTCTTCAACATTTATGGAGGTCATGTATCAATTGATCACATGCAAATAGGTTGTAAATCTCATTCAAATATTTGCTGCAAATCTACTGCCAATTTTGTCCGCATTATCCAACTAATCTTATAGTACAGTACCAAGTCAAAAGTTTCCTTGTATGGTTGGATTTCTTTCCAAATTCGGCTTGATCCTTTCCTATATTTTAGGATTTCATATCTTTAATCCAGCGTTGCAATTCTTGTTCAACTTTCAGCTTGTTGAGATGATATCCTTCCATTCTTATGGAGTCCTATGTTCAAGAAAATATGTGTAATCAAATCTCAACAATTATGCCAAGATGGCACGGATATTTTTTGTACTTATTTTGTGCAATATAAGTTCTAACTCAACATGCCAATGCCAACATATGCATAATCCAATTTCTTCTTTTTAAAAATTATAATTAAAGTAAAAAAAAGAGTATTTTGATATAAAAATAAATATTTGTCATTTACATTTTATAAAGCTATTAAAATGCTACACAATGCCTTTTACTATTTTAATTATTATCTTTAGTGAAAATATAATCATTCGAAAAGTAAAAAGACATTTATATTTTGTATAATTATTCTATACAGTGTAAAAGTTAAAAAGATTTGTGTTATAAAGTATAATATAGGTAATAAGTTTTTATAATTTAATTTTTAAACTGAGCATCATCAAAAAGCGCTAAATCGCCTCAAATTGGACATTTGCTCTATTTTGAAACAACTTTGCTTGCGTATTACGTGGACAGCATAACTCCACTGCAATTAAATGTTAAGGCCGTCCAAAAAGAGCTTTGCATGCATGTAAAAAATGTCCGGAAGATAGGTGATGGGCACGATACATGCATGCAAAACACTTTCCAAGTCAAAGGCGTTCTAATTGAGTTTGCGAGCACTTGGCAATACAGTTAGAAAACGTAATTACCCATAGTTTAGTCCACTAGCAACTCATTATTTTTAGGCTATGTCGATCTTTAAGTTCAAAATAACAAATTTACTGGCATTGGCAAAGTCTAACAATCGAATTTGCCATTTTCAATTTCTTTAATTTCGTCTTTTTCTTCTTATAATTTATTTTTTTATTTCACTTTTCTTTTATTTCATGAAAAAGGAAAAAAATTCCGTGTTTTCCTTTTCTTTCAATCTAGAGCATGAAAAAGGAAGGAAAATGATAGGAAATAAAAGTGAAAGGAAAATCTGTAAAAAAATGTAATTTATTGCCATGTTGCCTTTTCCATTAAATATTTAACGATGGGATTGAAATAACAATTGACTTCAGATGTGAGACTAATGTTGTCTCCGTGAAAAAGGGTAGGGAAAATTTTCAGAAGAAAAATGCTCCAAATAAGTTTTTGAAAATGGAAGCAAACAGTCAAAAAATTATCGGGCGAAAGAGAAAAACGAAAGAAGAAAATAAAACATAAAGAAACAAATACGGCAGTCCTACCTACCAGAATAATAAATATGAAGTAGAATAGGTTTTGTATAAATTGTAGGATTCTACGTTGTGAGGATAAAGGATATCAGCCAGTCAAGTCCTGACCTCAATCTCAAGCCTCTAATGCAAATCGCACCGCAAGTTCAATTTCTCTAAATGCTAATTTGGTGCAGCGATATGCTGACTTTTTAGGTTTAAGTTGCATTCAAAATTAATTATATGTCCCCTTTACTTTCCGAATCAAATGAGAAACCTACCGTATTGAATATTCCTTTCAATACATACTCGCACGTACATACACGTACATACATACAAACATACATACATACATACACACACACATATATATATATATATATCGCTCTCGGGTTGACCTCTTTTTATGTTCATGCATTGGCTATGTTTGTTTCCAAAATTTGAAACTATTCATTACTACTTTTAAATTTTACAAACCAAACAATTTTATCATATAAATTTTTCTTCAAATTCAAATTTTAAATTTTTTTTCTTTTAACTTTTATAATTAATTAATAATTTTTCAATCATTATACCTATTTATAATTAAATCAACACCTATATTTATAATTTTCCTATTCACATTCAATTTTTTACTACTCTATAAACATATATACTATTATATTATCTAATTATTTTTACATATTATATATATAATTTTTCTACTCACTAAGGACGATGTTTTAGGGTTAGAAAGGTAGATCGTAATTGAACTACTAATTCAGATGAACCTAGACTTTTAAATTTTAATTTTCTTCTTCTTAATTTAATTTTTATTTTTTATCAAAATTTATATTCAATTTGTTCATAAATCAAATAAATTTGCTTTTAAGATATCCAATAATTTTTAATTTAAACACATATTGAATATAGAAGAGATTAATATTCTATTATATTTAGACTAAATATTTAAATAAGATCTATTTTTTGTATATTTTACATTTATTTGTTAAATTAATATTAATTGGTTTTATATATGTGGTATTTTCTTTATATTAGTACAATAAATTTAACTATTAATAGTAATTAAGAATGTTGAACATTAGATTCATTTTTCTTAATATTCACTATTTTATGTATTTTTAATATATTAATAATACTAATAATATAAATATTATATCATCGGTTAGATTATAGTTAAATCACTGGTTGAATTCGAATTAGATTATTGCATATACCACATTCGAATTAATGACATTATTATTACTAATCAGTAAAATCCATATCGGTAAAAAAGGAAGGGGGAATTTTTGTTTTATGATAAAAAATTCATTTGTTTTGATTATTTCTCAACGAGAAAACAGAGAAAACAGAGGACCTGTTGAAATTTAAATATTCAATTTTACCCCTAAGGTAAAGAAACTTCACATTTGGGATCTAAAAGAACCTTGGGCTTTTATTACTCGACGTTATATTCGCTAGTTATTTACATACACCAACAAATATCAAATTGAAGACTACAAATTCAGTAGTTGTGGCATCTATTGGCTTTCTTATAATTTTGATATGTATAAATCAATATCTTGAAAGTAGTAAATTTTTTTGATTTAATAACGGATTTAATTTTTAAAATACTGATTCGATGAATGCCATTAATTTAATTAAAATCAAATCATGAACTTGCCTATAAATTTTGCCGACCGAAAGGCCGTGCGACAGGCCAAGTTGCGCTACAGCAACATCGCGATTTCAATTGGTGGGTTGCTGCGGGTGATGTGACTGGTTGTTAGCACTAAAAAATCACATCGGGCCTTAGTTTTGAACATTTGCCCTTCATTAAATTATCCAGCAAAGAGAAAATTAGGCAAGCATGAACGTCTGAAATAAGGGTGTTAAATTACGCAAACTACTCAATTTGGTTGACTCCATAAAAGTTTAAAATATAATCAAGTTCGAATTTAAATGTAAACAACTTTTTAAAATACAGTATTATTATTTAATTTAAGTTTTAGTTTGATTTCGAGTTATATAAAATTGAAATAAGTAATATAAATTTGTTTATTACTTGACCCCAATTCATTGATACTCGTTAGATGTATATTCTTGGTAGAGGAAAATTTACTCAAAAATTCAAAAATGATGTCAAAAAGAAAGAAAAAGATAAAAAGTTCAAGTATGTTCAGAAAATGGAATTTTAAAAGAATAAAAATGATACCATACTTACATCCAAATATAGCCCATGCCATTTAATGTTTAGGAAAATTATAGCTAGATAAATATAAATAAAAAAATATTTCAATTTGCAGTAACATTCATATGGAAAAAACTAATAACATCGCCCCTTATTAGGGATGGCTATTGTCCTCCTTATGATTGTGGACAAGAAATAAAAAACAGGACTATTGTTTATTATTTTGAATTATTAGAAAATAAATGCCGTTGGCATCAGCTAAGTTGAAACCTACATACTGCGTATTTGCTAATAAGTTAATTATGTAATTACTTCAGATCCATTCGGCCGGCAGTGTGACATGGAATTCCTTTATTCAACGGTAGTTATACCCTAAAATGAAGATTCTAGAATAGTAATGGCTATGTATAGTCTTTTTGGCCATTTATCATCGTATTAAAATCCAAAAATTTCAAACGTATTACCAAGAAAATTATTTTCCCTTTGGTTTCTTACCATAATTTTATATTATTTCTAAATTTCAACAGTTAAAACAAATGCTTGACCCTCAATCAAAATTAGCATTTTCATGCTAGTCAAGGAATTTTTATATCAACACTCAAAAAAAAATGATAAATATATACATATTGAAAAGTTGCTATGTCGAGTCCGTTGCATTGTTTTTAAAACTGAACCAAATCTGCCGCTTCAACCAATTCTATTGAGAACCGGCGAGTCTTCAGTCTGATTAAAGTATTAAATCTACAAGTGTCTAGAACCAGTCAAAATGGATAAACACTAGTTAAAAAAATCAGTCGGACCAATTTTGATCCAAAAAATAAAAAAAATAACCATTTTTTTTAAAAACATTCACTCATTTTTTCAAAATTTTTTACGTTTACAATTCTTCAATATTAATTATAATATA
This sequence comes from Avicennia marina, assembly GCA_019155195.1. NCBI lineage: Eukaryota > Viridiplantae > Streptophyta > Magnoliopsida > Lamiales > Acanthaceae > Avicennia > Avicennia marina. The sequence continues at coordinate 7,156,207 of CM032778.1, forward strand.
CAATTTGTTATTTTGACTTTTTTTTAATAATTTTTATCATTTATTTTTTCTACTCAAATTTTTAAAAATTTAATTATTGTATCTTAAAATTAAAATTGTTCTTATTAATTAATATGTTTTATTTTTCAAAACGAATTTTTCAATTTTATACTTTTAATCATTTTGAATTTATTAAGTTTTTTAATTTGTATAGTAAATTTTTATTTTAGTTGAAATATTTAATTTTTAATATTGCATTTATAACCCATCATTTAATATATTGTTAAATTTGAAATACATTTATTTTTTAAATTAGTTTAACAGTAGTACGCACATATATATAATATTATATACTTTAAAATAATTAATTTAATTAATCAAACCAATGATCTAACTCGATAAGTTATTCAATTCTATTATTTTAAAAACATTCGTCTGTTGTTGCCTAAAAAGAATTAAATTTAATAGAATTGAAAATTTAAAACAAAAATCAATTCTCTTACTTGTCATTGCACAAGCTCCAAAGTTTAATGCTTTTTTAACAGCACCGTCTTTACTGCAGTTGTCCCTACTTACGCCCAACCCACCCGTCCGGCCTCCCTGCGCCCCGTCTCTTCCCAACCCCACACTTTCATTTATAAATCCAATCCATCCGTTGTGTCGTCTCCTACCTCTCTTTTTTCACTGCACCCAAATAGAACATGGCCAAAACCCAAATCACTGCCCTTCCCTTTACTTTGTTGAATATCATTCTCATTACGTCTACGACCCCTTCTTCTTCACATGGCCAACGTTTCCAAGACTTGGATGTATCTTCTTCTCTGCAGTTATCCCGTCGACTATTCTCCCCAAACCTCCACCTTGCGCAGACAAGTACAAGCATCCACCAACCACGCCCCCTCAACCTCACCCCCAACTCCCTCGCCCTCACTCTCCACCCTCGCTCCTCTTTGCCTTTCCTCGACTTCTACAACAACAACTACACTTCTCTCACCCTCTCCCGACTCGCCCACGACGAAGCCCGTGTCAATTCCATTCTCTGCAGGCACTCCCACGCTCTCGGCTTCCCGGAACAACTGGAAGCACCCGTGATCTCCGGTATCAGTCAGGGCAGTGGGGAGTACTTCGCCCGGATCGGGGTGGGTCGACCCGCCAAGGAATTTTACATGGTCATTGACACCGGCAGTGACGTCAATTGGCTCCAATGCGATCCCTGTCTCGACTGCTACCACCAATCGGACCCGATTTACAACCCATCTGCTTCCTTCACTTACAGGCCCCTCACCTGCGACTCCGTTCAGTGTAACTCTCTTAAGGTCTCCGTATGCCGGAACGACAGCTGCTTTTACAAGGTTTCCTACGGGGACGGCTCCTATACCGTCGGGAACTTAGCTACTGAAACTATTTCCTTCGGGAAAACTGGTTCTGTTCCCAACGTGGCCTTCGGTTGCGGCCACGACAACGAAGGCCTGTTTTCCGGCGCGGCTGGCTTGTTGGGCATGGGCGCCGGCCCTATGTCTCTGCCTTCTCAAATCCGTGCGACGTCGTTCTCGTACTGCTTAGTGAACCGCGACTCGAGCTCTTCCTCGACTCTAGAGTTCAACTCAGCCCAGCCTGCTGACTCGGTCTTGGCTCCCCTGCTTAGCAACTCCTTCATGAATGCCTACCACTACGTGGCTCTCACCGGAATCAATGTTGGCGGACGACCGGTTCCGATTCGACCGTATCTATTCCAAATCGGTGGAGACGGGAGGGGTGGGGTGATCATCGACTCGGGGACGGCGGTTACTCGGTTTCGATCGGACGTCTACAACCTACTGCGGGACGCCTTCAGTAGCATGAGCCGGAACTTGCCTCGCTCCAGCGGATTCTCCTTGTTTGACACTTGTTACGACTTCTCCTCCATGAGCAGGGTGACCGTCCCGACGGTGTCGTTTGTGTTCGACGGTGGGAAAATGCTGCCGTTGCCGCCTAGAAACTACCTAATCCCGGTGAGCAGCGGGGGAAAATTCTGCTTTGCTTTTGCTGGGACGCCGGGGTCACTGTCTATCATAGGTAATGTGCAGCAGCAGGGGACACGTGTCAGTTACGATCTAGCCAATAAATTTATTGGTTTCAGCCCAAATAAATGCTGATACCGAAATTCTGCATTTTTCAATACATCTTAAGTGCGTCCATGTATGTGCTCTGTTTATTATGAAATGAAGGATCATAAGACTTCCATTTGGTTAATTTCGGGCGCTTCAAACAATGGCATTTGATTAATATAAACTAAAAATGCTGGTATACAATCGTTGTGCATCAAGGTTTGAAAATGAGATTAGGCCGACCAGTTCAATCACTTTGGTCGGGAACTGGCCGTTAGCAGTCCATTTATATCCACAAACCGGACAGTCCCTCATTCGAATCTACGTGGTCTAGTTAAAAATTGATTTTTGATTATTTTTATTGATAAAAAAGTTATGAATAAAATTGGCCTTTCAAAAATAAAAATAAATGAAATAGTTTTTATATTTTCTTATGATTTCATACCTCCTAAACAATTTATTAGTATATATAATTTTTACTATCTATCTTTTTGACTTGTATTATTTCATTTTTTAATCTATATATTTTCTAATTGAGTTATACAAAATTTAAATATTGCATCTTGAAAATATTTTTTTTCTATTAACTATGTATTTTTTATTTTCTAAAACTCATTTACAATATTCATATTTTTCTTTGAGTTTAATTTAGTTTCTTTTATACTTTTATAATACTTTTTTCTCTTGTTTAATTATTAAATTTTTAATGTTACATTCTAATCCTTTGATATATTTATTAAAAGACTTGAATTTATTTTATAACGGTATTTTAATACTATTATATGTGTATACATAATACTTATATAATTTAGAATAATCTATTTTTTTGAAAATGGTTACACCGGTCAAATTAATGATTCGATTAGTTCGTTAATTTGACAAGTTCGTTAATTTGACAGTGGCTCGATTAATTCTTCAATGATAATCAGTCTAATTTTAAAAATATTGTTGTGCATATGTGCATGCTTATATTTTCATTATCTATGAAATATAAAATAAAGTAACAGGTAAAATATCTATTTGACTTTCATGTGTATAGTCATTTTTATTAATACATTCCAATTTATATTTTTTATTTTAAATGAACTACAAGAAACCAAAATAATGTAATAATTTAAAATGTGTCTTATTATGATTCATTCATTCTATCTAAATCAAATAATATTTTCAGTGTATTTTGAGTATATGCACGTCATATATAAATATATATATATATATATATATATAAATTTTCTTAATTAAGCATGACATAAAAAATAGCCAGCAACTTAGGAAACATTACTCTTACAAATTAAACTAATAAATTATTATATTGAATAAGTTATTAAACAAAAAAAAAAAAAATTGGTGGTTTGAAATGCATACCTTCATAATATAACCATTAGAAGCCTTTTCGAGGGATGATTTTTCAGCACAACTTTTCAGCACTATATACATGCCATGGTGGCTAATTCTTTTTAAATTTAATGCACCTTGATTTAACTAGGAATTTCCAGCGATGACTTTGAAAAGTATGATCGCCTTTATTTATTGTTTAAAATGAAATTCGCATTGTGCCTCCATCACACCCATCCCTATAAGCAAAAAAATAATTTTTTATGTAATTTTTACAATTTCTTAAGTAAATTTTCTGAAAGACTTGGCTCATATATTAAATTTTATCCTCAAAATATATACATTTTCATTGTTTTTAATTTAAAATCATAGCATATAATTTAATCATATCATTTGATAGAATTTGAGGTATTTATATTATAGGTAAAAGTACCTTTTTATAATATAATTGCATTAGTTGAAAATAACTGAAGATTTAATTAAAATTTAATAATCAATTATATTTTGTATAATATAAATATTTATTTTTATGTATAAAGTGGTGCAGTTTAGCGCAGTTTTATTAAAACCATAAAATGCAGTTATGTTTTATTAAAAATTTGAAAATGTGGTTTATGTCTTAAATTTTAAAAATGGTGCGGTTTGAGGTATTGTGGGTTTTTTTATTTTTTATTTTTTATCTCCCCTAATTATATGCTCCATCTTCATGCACTGGAACCTTCCCTTTGACTGAGGTATTGAGAAGCCGCCTCAGAATTACCAAAAAAAAAGCTTATTAATATGTATGTTTGCTTTGGTTTTTAGATGTGTTTTTATAGGAATATTTTTTTCAAAAATTGAGTAAATATAAGTAAGAAAAAAATAAAATTTGAAAAATATAATTATTAAAGTGTGTTTTTTTTAGGTATGATGCAAAACAAATATGGACATTGATTGTTGGCTGTGGAAATGAATTCAATAATGTGGAATTTAATTCAATAATGAGAAAATCCCCCGAAAATGTGATCAAATTTTTTACAATATAAAAGAAAAAATCTTTAAATAAAAAGACCAGATAAAATGGAAAATGAATTCCACAATATAAAATCTTTAAATATTTAAATAAATATATGTTCAATTATTATGTGACCAAATTCGCGTGTTACTGCTACTGGTGAGAATTTATAGAGTTGATATTCAATATAAAAGTTTTTCAAAATTCAATATATAGTTCGTTTTAGTTTTTAATTTAAATTTATTAAATTAAAGTGGGTGTCCAATTTTTTTTTACTTTTTAATATTTATCACAAATGTACTTATTTTTTTCTTGACTCTTAGATTAAATTTTAAGTTTATGACTTGAATTTTTAATTCTTACATTTAATTTTTGAAATTTTATGTTACGACCTAATGATTGTTTAATCCAAATATTTTATTATAATGATATCTTTTCTTGTTCAAAAACAACAGAATATTAAGATAGAATGCTTAATATTTATGTTTAAATAGAATTCGACTAACCAAATAATGCAATCAAATATACTGAAAGAATTTGATAAATTACAAATTGTTAAGAGGAGTACAAGACTGAAGATTCAATCTTTAGCCATCCTGGAGCATGATCAGCTGGGGATAGATGACATGGAGCCGTGATGCCGTGATGTGTCACAGCTAACTTAGAAAGTAGTTTCCAGTTAGTTTTTCATGTTGTTAGTTAATGCATTAACTGATTTCGGTAGTTTAGCAAGTGATACGTAACTTCCAACAAAGAATTGAACGGATGTAAGTGTACAAGCCTAGAGTTCCAGTGTAACAATATTGAGTTGCAGTTGCTCCTTTACTCTTTCTTCTAGTTCAGAACTTCTTCTTTTCCTCAATCAGCTGCTGGTCTTTTCTTCGTCTTTCAGTAATGTTTTTGTGTGGAAATAAACATGTTACCAGAGCTATTGGTTCATCAAGTACAATTCTAGATCACTTGCCTCAAATCTATGGGATCCATATCAAGAAACCCTATCAATCAACCAATAGTCAATCAGGGAGCAGATAATGTAACTTCTCCCTTCATTCATCTAACTAATAATTACACAGCTGTGATTGTAACCGCTTAGCTTAATGGCTCAAATTATCATACCTAGAGCAAATTGTTTAGGTTGGCCCTACATGTCAAAAAGAAATTAGGCTTTGTGCATGGCTCCATCAAAGAACTGGATTAGAATGACCCTCTACACCCTGCTTTGTGTAGGTGCAATGACCTCATTATCTCTTGGCTTTTAAAGTCCATGAGTTCGAGCTTAGCTTCCATTGTAGTCTACATGAAAGATGCATATCAAATCTGGAACACCCTACACTAAAGATTCTCAAAACCTAATGAAACACGAGTATGTAAGTTGCAAAGTGAGTTGTGCACTATCACACAAGGTTTTAGAGGAGTGGATTGTTATTATACTGATTTAATATCTATATGGGAGGAGTTGCATCATTTCAGGCCAGCACCACATTATGTGTGTGGACGATGCAATCCAGATTGTTTTCAAGATATGTGAGACAACAAGAAAAGTACAAGGTATATAAGTTCTTGAATTGGTTGAATGAGAATTACTCAAGTAATATATCACAATTGTCAAACCAAAGGCCCTTTCCCACTCTTGATGAGGCATGTAATGTCATAATGCTTGAAGAAGCACAAAGAACTAATAGCTTTCAACCTCAAGCTTGGCAAGATGGATTTGGGATGTCAGCTGCTATTGAGGAGAAAAAGGACTTAGACATTACATTTAGTTATTGTGGAAAAACAGGGCACAAGGAGAAATGTTATAAGTTAATGGGATTCCCTCCTAATGTCAAGTTCACAGGATCCAAGCGAAGAAACACACAACCCTCTGCCAACATGGTCTTCGATGAACAAAGAATAGATGGTGAGAATACTACAAGTAAGGCGGAGATGCCATTCACATAAGGAAATCAACAAACTGCTGTCATGGTTGGGGTCAAAAGTGTTGCTAGATCTAATGCAATGATCTCACTAAATCCACAGGCGCCCATGATTAATCAACCTCAATATCCCACCAACTCACCACAAACTTCTCATATAACTTTGCACAACAATCCCTTTATCTAACCTCACACAACTAGGAGTTATTGCTTGATAATGTCGCATATGGCTCATCTCTTTAGATAGTAGATACAAGGGCCACTAATCATATATATAATCATTTGAACCTCTTTTCTTGCTATAGACTTGTATGAAATATCGTTGCAACCTTCCCAATGGTTCAAAAATCATAGTCTCTCACCTTGGCAAAGTACATATCTCTAAGTGCCCAGAGTTAAAAGATGTCCTATACATGCCTTCTTTCCAACATAATCTCATTTTAGTGAACAAATTGATTCAAGACAAGAATTGCAAGCTAGTCTTTGACTCAAATATGTGCTAAATCTAGGTCCCATCTCAATGGACGAGGATTGGCATTGTTGAGTGAAGACATGGACTTGTCATACTACACTAAGAATGAAGAAAATTCAAGCCTGTCCTTACTATCAAGTCAACCAAGCCAACTTGTCCTTCTAGTTTCTTTGATTCGTTCCCTTGTAATGATGATTTTGAGAAGAACTTTGCTAGCTTAGTGTTAGAAAAGAGCTTTGATGTTTGACACTATAGACTTGGACATCTTGACATCATCAATAAAATTTAAGTTTCATCATCACATGTTTCCATCTTACCTAACAAAATCTATGAAGTATATCCAAGGGCTAAACTAAAATGTCTTCCTTTTCCCATTCAAGAAAAATCCAACAATTCACCCTTTGATCTCATCCACCTTAATGTTTGGGGGCCATTCTTTGAACCTGCAATTAGGGAGTATCACTTTTTCTTGGCAATAGTAAATGCCTACACTAGAGTGATTGATGCGGATTCAATTCACTACGTTGCAATTATACAATGCTCGTATACATAATATAGGGACACTGAGTTGTCGTATTCATAGGAAGTAAGAATGTTGTTAATAGTATCGCAGTTTCATTAAGTGAATAATAATATGTAATGATAATTAAGGAAGAAATGAAGTAAATTAATTTAAATAGAGTAGAGAGAGGAGTATGATGAGTATAACAAGATACAAGCAATAACACTTAAGAACTTCGATTACCAATTTAATCAATTATCAATTTTAATTTCTTATTTTAGGGATATGTAATTCCTTAAGTCCTTAATATACTTTTCCAAGTTATACCAAGACTTCAATTGAATTAATTCAATGATCTTAGAATTAATCTAATTGTGAATGGAAGTTTAAGAATTTCTTTTCTTATTCCCTGTGAATGTGGAACCTTCACTTCCATTATAAGTCCACAATTTACAATTGTGATCAAATTGCTTAACTTGTCGCTTCACTTTCATTATAACCACAAATTAAGTCAAGAAAAAAAAAAGGACAGAAGAAGAGGAAGAAAAAGAGAAAGAGAAAGAAGAATAATAATTGATCGCAATAAAATAAGAAAAGATATTGGAAATTATATTGATAACAAAATTCCTTACTTGTTATTCAAAATTGCAAGTACATCCAGCCCTAAGGTGGAAGTGGTCATAACTTTTCTTGTATCCGAAGCTCCCTATTGCAACAATCCCTTGCTTCCTCATCTTGATCTAGTTTGTGCAAGACACCAAACTCAACCCTAACTCTCAATTTTTACAACTAAGAAAATAGGGACAATACAATGCAAGACCTATAGGGATTTTAGTATTTCTTGGATGCCTCTTGCTTGTGAAATGGCTACCTATTTATAGGCTTGAAGTCCCACTACCTAAACTTCTTGATTGGTAGATAAATTCCATCATTTTCATCTATTAGTCTGGGGGGTTATGTGTGCAGGATTTTGAACCATCACTTAGGAGATAGAATAGGCATTGTCCGTCGCTCTCTCGTCGCCTAGGCGACAGGCATAATTTTTGCCGTTGCCTAGGTGATAGGGTGGTGATAATCAGCAAATTTCTATTAGTTTCCACCTACCCTCTTGTTGGCTGTTTGCTTAGGCGATGGTTTAGGCAATGGATCTTCATTCTAACAATGTCTTGGGCCATGATCTTGTATTTCCTTGGTCTGGTGCCTTTGGTTGAGTTTTATTCCACTTCTTGTTCCTTATTTTCATTCTAAGCACAAAAGATAGTTAAATCTTTCTTTTTGAAAGAAATTTTAAACAAGATAACATAAATTGATCCCCAAATTATTCAAATAAAGTATAGTTTTATTTAGGTTATCAAAGACCTGAACCTATTTGATGTAGCACAAAAATGATGTTAGACATTTGATATCTACCTTTCATAGGCTAGTTTAGACACAATTTGATGCTAATGTCAAAACCATAAAGTTAAACAATGCATTAAAACCCAACCTAGAGACCTTCCTCAATCAACATGGCATCATCCGCCATAGGTCGCGCATTGAAACTCCACAACAAAAATGCTGTTCTAGAGATAAAGCATCAGCACTTGTTATCCATAGCTAGAGCCTTATTATTCCAAGCATGCCTACCACAAAAATTTTGGGGCGAGTCAATTACCAAAGTAACTCACATCATAAACAGGTTACCCTCACAAGCCTTAAACCTCAAAACTCCCTTTGAATGTCTCTTTGACCAGACCTCCCAGCTACTATAATCATAGAGTCTTTGGCTGCCCAACCTTCTTATTTACACTTGGAAGAGATAAGAGCAGGCTAGATTCAAGAAGTAAAATATGTATCTTCCTTGAATACCCTCATAGAGTTAAAGGATACATATTGTATGATCTAGACAACCACAAAATTTTTGTGTCTAGAGATGTAGTATTCTTTGAATTTGTATTCCCTTTGATAAATAATTTAATACCTTGTTGCACTATCCAAAAGAGTCATCCTTACACTTACAGCCTTGATTTATATGTGAAAGCGGCACCCAAGTCATAGCATCTACATCCACTAAATGAGCTTAGTGACAACAACCAAGATTTGAATCATCAAACCTCTCTATCATCACCTAAACCTACCTTTGTTTGCCTTGATTCAATTCCCTCTTAGCTTTCACTAGAACCTACTCAACCCTTAAAGCAAGAGCCCTATGATCTAATTCCACTTAGAAGATCCACTAGAACCCAAAAAATACCAAAGTATTTAGAAGTGTACGAGCACAACCTAACATAGCCTTCACAACCACATACACAAACAAATCACCTCATCGCCAAACCCCTAAGTGCCCAACAACTGTTACCAATGTACCTATGCTTCTTAATTTCCCTAAACAAGATAAATGAACCAAGTACATATGTTGAGGTAGTGAGAGATCAGCATTGTGTTAAATCAATGGATGTGGAGTTAAGGGCCTTAAAAGACAATGGTACTTGGGAAATTGTGGAAGTACCCAAGTATTATCTTATTGTGGGATGCAAATGTGAACAAGATTAAGTTGATGGATCAATACAAAGATATAAGGTAAGATTGGTAGCAAAGGGATTCACTCAAATGGAAGGCTTTGATTATTAAGACACTTTTAGTCATGTTGTGAAACAAACTACAGTGAGATTATTCTTTTGTTTAGCAACTAAGTTTTGATGGAAGATGTAGTAGTTGGATATATACAATGCCTTCCTCAATGGAGACCTAGAGGAAAAAGTATTCATAACAATTCCATAAGGCAACAAACTAGACAAAAAGGATGAGTTTGTTGGGAGTTCAAGGATCAAGGTGTGCAAGCTGAAGAGAGCCTTATATGGCATGAAGCAGGCCTTTAAGCAATGGAACATCAAGCTTACACTGCCATTATGTGAGTTTGGGTTTACTCAATTAAGGGAAGATTATTTACTTTTCATAAAGAAGATTGCAGCAGGAAAAAGAATGGCTTTGCTTGTATTGTGGATGATATACTCAAGGGATGCGATGCTTAGGAAGAAATAAATATAGTAATTAAGTATTTAGGACCCAGATTCAAGTTGTGAGACTTAGGAGCCCTAAAATACTTATTGGGGATTGAAGTAGCAACATCAAAGGAAGGGATCATGCTGAGCTAGAGAAAGTATTATCTAGATTTGTTAACTGAACATGGGTTGTTGGGAGTCAAACCTATAAAGACTAATTGAAATCAATCACCGTTTGATTACCAATCGAAAAGAGGTGCTAAGGCATACAAATGTGTACAGAGACAACTGATAGGGTAATTGATATACCTAACTTTTACAAGGCTAAACATTGCATACTCAGTTCAAGTGTTATTTCAATTCATGACTCAACGAGAGAAGCTACACTTGAAGCAACCTACAGAGTGCTCAAATATCAGAAAAATGAACTAGGAAAGGGAACATCTTGAAGGCAAGTGAAGGACTGACGTTGAAAGTGTATTCAGACAGTGATTGTGGGAGTTGTCTCAATACTAGGAGGTTTATGACAGATTTTTATGTCTTACTTTAAGAAGGTCTCATTAACTGGAAGTCCAAGAAATAAGAAGTGGTTGCAAGAAGTTTGACCGAGGTAGAATATAGGACACTTTCCTTATGTGCCTATGAAGTCACGTAGATAGAAAATTTGCTGAAGGACTCTAGAGTGGAACATGGTTGGTTGGTGATGCTCCATTGTGATAATATGGGTGCCTTGCAAATTTACAAAAATCCTATAGATCATGAGAAAACAAAACACTTTAATGTGCGCATACACTTTATCAGGGAAATGGTTTAGGAGGACAGCACTAGAGATGAACATATTAGCACTAGAGAACAACCTACTGACATTCTAACTAAAAGGTTATCTGTTGTGTTATTCAACAAGCTTTTGGATAGGATGAGTATCAAAAAATATTCATACACATCTTGAGGGGGGGGGGGGGTGTTAAGAGATATACATGACTTAAGATTCAATCTTTAGCCATCTTGGAGCATGATCAGTAGGGGGTAGATGACATGGAGTTGTGATGTGTCACAGTTGACTTAGTAGTTTCTAGTTAGTTTTTTCATGTTGTTAGTTAATGCATTAGCTAATCTTGGTAGTTTAGCAAGTGATAAGTAGCTTCCAAGAAAGAATTGGACGGATATAAGTATATTAGCTTCATAGTTCCAACATAACAGTAGAGAGTTGCAATTGCTTCTTTACTCTTTCTTCTGGTTCAAAAGTTTTTCTTCTTTTCCTCAATTAGTTGCTAATCTTTTCTTCATCTTTAAGCAATGTTTTTCTGTGAAAATTAGCAGAAATTGAATAAAAAGTTTTAGTTGACTACTCAATTTGTAAAATTGATATATAAAGATTTTGATACTTTGAATTTTCAGTTTGATTCTATTCAGTTTTATCCAATGAACACTTCTATAATATATATACAATAGTGACATCTATCTTATGTTGGCAGCCACTTTAAAATTTCTCCAAAAGTAGAGAGCTTTCTGGATGCAAATTTTGGTGGCAGTACCAGAAATGTTTTAGATTGACATTTCAATTTGATATGGCTTTGGGATGGTAAATTGTAAACAATGCCAAAGTGCTTTTAAATGTATCTCAAATTTTGAAGACAACAAATATTGACAAATAATGTACTAAAGCCTCACCAAATTTTAAAATTATTTACTTTTTGTCCCAAAACCAACCTTGTTTGAGACGACATTCACCAGCCCTCCCCAGCCCTCCCCAACACTATTACAGAATGGGTGGGTTAGCCCTCATGCATAGTCACAAGAAGTAAGAACAAAACTGTCCCATATTTTATGCATTATTAGAATACAATGTGTTGTCTTGTCATCACATTATTTGATCAAGACTTTCTAGGAGATGTTAGAAAAACTTTAATAAAACCATAATGCTGAGGACCCAAAGGGAGTTAAGTTAAAGTGTGGGATTGCATCTAGCTCCAGTAATACTAGTTAGTGATATGCTTTCCAATGCTAATAGATAGTGAGAGATATTAGTTGTACATGTAAATTTATCACATATTAATAAAATATAAATTCCCTTTTACATCAATATTGTGGCATTTTTCATGTAATAAATCTTGTATAGTGTAAAGTTTTACATATGCCTATATGATTGTGTTAAGAAATCTTATTCGTAAGGGGTTACAAATGTGGGCACAAAGCTATTTTAGCATAAAATTACTAAAACTTGTTCACAAGTCATGGACACCCTAAATGATCATTAGAGAGTCAGCACGACTTATATAGCTTATGTTCACTTGGTGAGTGACATGTCATTCAACATAAGATACTGAGAACACGTGTCTAGATATCATTAAAGAATGAGTATTCAAATATTGACTGGAAGAATGAAGCAAAAACATAGAGTTCACTTTCTATTATCAATGTCTTACTTCATAATCGTATTAAGTGCACATGGCCTTTAGAATTGGAATGACATAGTTATCTTGTTTGCATGACGGTCAGCTCGTCATTAGAGTATTAAAGAGCAATATTTATATTGATATGAGATAAGATCATAAACCTAACATACCGTTACCTTGGTGCATATGGAGGTATGTGTGCATTTAATAAGGGATTAGTCTTTTGCAAGTGAGCAAGGTGTTTGCCTTATGCAGTTGATATTTCATGAGATAAAAAAATCATTAGCCAAGGTAGTGTGTAATCAAAAGGAGTTTTTGATAGAGCATTAGTCTCATGAGGCAATATTAATTTGGTCATAAGGTCTAACTAGTGAGTTTGACTAAAGCCATAGTGCACGTTTAGTTAAGATAAAGTAAGAAGAAAGGCATATATTGCTTGGTATTTGCAATCATGAGAGTGCACGTTTAGTTAGGATAAAGTAAGACGAAAGGCATATATTGCTTGGTATTTGCAATCATGAGAGTTCACGTAATCCATTCCCTTTACTTTGATTGGGATACAGTATGGGCTGTAAGCTAGGTACAACCCATATCCTTCATGTTATGCTTGTTATCAATTAAGGATAAACCTAGAAAGTCACATACAAAATGTTGAAATGATGGAAAAGTGGTAAATTTTTTAGGTGTGAACAAGGCATGAAAATCCTAGTAAATGAAACTTGAGAATTCTTGTGGAGAAATTAATTTGGTTACAATTGGATTAAACTAAATAAATTTCTCATTATTTTTGTTAATAATGGGATTATTAATTAGAAGTGCGGTAGGCCTTTAATTTAGTTAATGAGATTAATTAGTTAAAGGATAAGACACAAGTAGGCTTTAATTATTAATTAGACTAATAATTGAAAATTTTTTGGGCTTAAAATAATTAAAGGTCCATGTAAGAAGCCCATAGAGCTTATGACACGTATTCCCTATGTGCTATACATGAAAATAAGAATCTTATTAAGTGCAGAAGATTGTGTTTTGAAAATAAATAGATTTGGAAGAGTTCCAAATTATGAGATATCAGAATTTATTTTGAAAAAACATAAAAATTTGTCCACTCTCCTGTGCAAGAAAGAGAAAAGTATTCTAGCCACACTCTTGCTGCTCTTGCCTGTTCAGAAGTCTCTTTGCCTAAAAGAGTTTTTTAATTAGACCTTGCAAAGGAGTTTTCAGAGCTGTAGCAAATGCTTGTTTGCATTTCAATCGTGTGAACAAACTAGAGGTAAGGGTTTGAGGGCCCCAACTTGAGAATCACAAGTTCCCTTAATTGGAATACTATTTTGAAAGGTACATTCTTTACATGTATTACAGTATTATTCAATTGATTTCTGCTGTACGGAAAAATTAAAATGGGTTTATTATGTTATTCCACAATGTTTATGCCACTATTTTGCAGTTTTAAATTTTAGAAATTCCACCCCAAAGCCGTTAAAACCCAATAGTGGTGTTAGAGCCATCATTTCTCTCATATAATCACAAAGTTTGATGATCTTTCTATGGTTTATAGTAGTTTTTTGTTTGAATATTGGTTAAACATGTATTATGTGATCAAGCCCACAGATGCGAGAAGTGTTCTCATGGCTGTGGAGGCCTTGATTGTGGCCACAAGTGAGCTAAAGAGATTTAACTAAATTTCACTGCCAAGTCACGCGGCTGCAAGATGTCAAGTCATGGTTGTGATGCCATGTGCAATAGAACTAGGTGTTCTATTGTTATTCTGCTTGCGGACACATGTTGGCTACCTAAGGCCGTGACAACCACAACAAAGAAGCATTCTTTGCCACAATAAGCCATGTGATAACATGGAAGATATGTTATCATGCATGCATTGTATTTAGACTGATGATTTTGGTGTGAAAAAGTGTAAATATTAAGTTAATTATTAATTTTGGACATCTACACTTAAAATGTGATTTAATATCCACAGGCTAGAGTCGCAACCATGAAAGAGAGAGCTACGGTTGCGAACAAAGGAGTTTCAACTGCATGGAGCAATTGTAGTGTGTTTTAAATATTCCATAGTTTTTGGGCGCGATCTAGGAAGTGATGATTGCAAGCATGAGGGCTTCAAATCTAGTAGCTTAATGGGACTGTAAACCACATTGGAATTCTACAGGCCAAAGGTGCAACCACGGTTTAATGGTTTGTGACTGCGAGAGGGTCTGATGTGAGTGTAGAAGTTGAAATGCAAAGTTTATGCAAACTTGCACTCAAGTCCACTGGTGCGAAACAAGGTAACACGATTGAAAAGCTAGATGTCATGATCATGGAGAGATGACAGAGCAGATTTCAGACTTTGATTTTGCATATTTTTGCATATTTTTTAGGGCTTTTTTCGTCTTTGGCCACTCATATACAACTATAAATGCATGTTCTCCACATCTTGGAGATGGGTTTTTAGGCTTAGTTTTTCATTTTTCAACAATTCGAAAAACAATTCCACATACTTGGAGTAGTAAAGGAGGAATTCATGCTAAGACTTGGGAAGACTTCAATACTCCATGCAATGAAAGGATAACAGTATAAGTTTTCCACACTTTTTCTGTTATTTTTATGTTGTTTGGGATGTTGAACATGTTAGCAATGGCTTTTATCTATAATATTATGGATTGCTAATTATCTATCTAGTCTCTTGTGTTGCAATTGATTGAATATATATGTATGGTTTTATGATTGATTGTCTTTGATATTTTATTTGCAATTGTTGAATTGAATAGTAGGAACTGACCACTTCTCTAATTAATTTGTGGCTATACAAAGAATAACAGAAATAAAAGTTGCATGTTAAACATACAATTGTGAACATTAAACTTGTGAGAATAATGGGAATGAAACTACAGGATTACTGTGGAGAGAACATCGTCATTCATAGAACTAATTACTTAATTTGGTAATGCTTGAAAAAAATCACTAAACCTTGGGTTGAAGTTTTAGGAGAGTTTGGGATAATATTCTAAAGGCAATAGGAATAACAACACGTAAAAAAATTAATTAAATTGAGAATCTACATAAATTGGGATACGTAGAAAATCAATACAATACAAGAGGCTAGACTTTTCAGTTCTTGGTACATCACCCATTTAAGTTGTGAGTGTTTTCAAGTGTTTGTTTTAGTTCTCTTATTTTATTTCTTTTAACTTCACCACATTTTTTAGGCCTAACTAATAGGAATTTAGTTACATCAATAGACACAAAATCCCTCGTCATGGGATGATACCTATACTTTCCACAGTACTAGACTTAATTATAAACTTAATTTTGATGTGATGACAATCCAAGTCAAATTTTGGTGTTGTTTCCAGGGATGGCAACAAGTGCTATTGAATACTCTAAGGAATAGCTAGATTAGGCTAATTAGTTTTCTTTTTATTTTTGTTTTTCTATAGTTCCCTCTTTATTTCTTCCCTCTCTAATTTTCTTTTCACTTTCAAGATATTGAATTACTTCGTAAAAGTGTTGATCTAGATATGACAAAAAGTAACCCACCACCATGGGAACTTCCTCCTCCATCGAACTCGTGAGCCATTAGAGATTATGCGCAACCGATGATGAACCTGAATATGACAGGAATTGTGAAACCACTGGTGAACACCTATAACTTCAAGTTAAAACCTATGCTGATGAATATGGTGCAGTCAATCCAATTCGGTGGAATGCCACATGAGGACCCAAATACACATCTTATCTTTCTTGGATTTTGTGATATTGTAAAATTTAATAAGGTTTCTAATGACATAATGAAATTAAGACTTTTTTCATATTCTCTCGAGGGCAGGGTTTGACAATGGCTTTAATAATTACCACCTAAAAGTATAATCACATTGTAGGATATGGTGAACATGTTCCTAGTGAAATATTTTCCTTTTTGCCAAGATTGCATAGTTAAAACTGATATTGACACCTTCAAATAGCTTGACTCTGAGACACTACCAGAGGTATGAAAGTAGTTTAGAGAGCTCCATAAAAAGTGTCCCTAACATGGATATCCACTTTGAATGTAGTTACAAACTTTCTATAGTGGGTCGTTGATGTGTATGAAGTGGATTTAGTGATAGGACTTATAGCTGAAGTGGAGCTCTTGTTTAGAAAATTGATAGTCTAGTGGTAAAAAACTCTTAGCCCTCTTTAGTTCTATGACTCAAACTTGTGAGACGTGTAAAGGGCCTCATCCTACCCATGAGTGTACAGGTGAAGGATCGAGAAATAGGCCAAAGGAACAAGTTAATTATGTAAGTAATATCACGCCTCGAACCTAGGATAATGACATGGCAGTATTCGCAAACCGACTCAGTGAACACCAAAGCTAACATGTAAATAGAGCAACTAAATCAAATATTAACATTTGATCAACCATTTCAAAAAGGAAACATGCATAACAATAATCAAAACATCTCATCTCGAGTACATAATGGAAGAATAATAACCTATCTAGTACTTCAAATGTCCTTAAGCGAATAGCATTAATGAAACTAAGACAAGGCTAACTTCTACGTCCTCATTCACGCCCTTTGACTACCATCTCCAAGTTTGCTCATTATCGTTCACTTCCTCTTGTTGCACATGTTTGAATGTAAATTACTCATCTTGAACAGCATTGAATGATATTACTAGCTCCCATTCAGTTTTAAGAAATCACAGTTGTAAGTTTTTCAAAAAACAAAAATTTGGCTTCATGTTTTTGCAAATTGAATACACTCAGAGACTTGATTGAAATCACATATTAAAGAATTCAATTGTAATTAGAAGATAGTTGAGAAATACCTATAAAACCAGTAAGGTGTAAAAATTTACTTGTCACCTAAATTCGTTGGCTATTAATTCTTTGGCTATTACCTCTCGATTCCCTATTCAATGATATATACAAATTCCTTTTAATACACTTGACTTGAGTAATATCTATGCTTGTCACTGCATAGTGTATATCTTAAGTGTTTATGCCTACTTGAATTTAGTTAGTGGCTGTTCTACTTATCCTTCTATGCATTACTCGATGGATTTACACATATTCTTGTCCCATGCTTGGGTTCGCAACTGTGGCTTTGAGTTCCACACTCATGATGCCTAGCATCTGTTCATTGTGCTATTGAGTTTTCTCACCTAAACTAATTTTAATCTACACAATTCCATTCTCCCCTTATTTTTAAGGTTCTTAGGCATTATTTTTTACATTAAAGTCCTTGGAAATCATACCCTACCTACTTACATAATTTTTCAATATCTATAGATACGTTTTTGTTTAACTACATAATACATAATACTGGGGTCCTATCACTTCTACATATGATTGCACATCCAAAATTAAGTTCCTTCTTATTTAACATGTTTATTCCATCAAGATTCATGTTTTTAAGTGCCTAAACACGTGGAATTAGTCTTCCTACACGTGTATATGGATAGCAAAGAATTTGGCGTTGAATTTACCTTGAAATATCGCTTTTGGAGAGCTGAAAATTTTGTGAACACTCTTAGGCCACTATTTGCTACTTTCTAGATGTGAATAGGATATTCTAGGCCTTCTAACTTCCCATTTATAACCTAGTTTAATGTGGGTGGGCTCGGTACCCAATTATGTGATTTTTGCATCTTTACATGCAATTTTCATTTTCTGGATTTCCCCTCTGATTTCCAGTTGAATTTTTCAATACTTTGGACCTCATTTCTCTTTTCCCAACACTTGAAAATTTCTTCTAATTAATTCCATAATAATTTAGCCAATTTTTCGTAAATCACAATTATCTACATACTATCCTATGCCTCCATACTAGAAACCCAATAGTTCCACATGGAAATAGAATATAAAAACATATTCATCACAATTTCAATGCAATCCTTCTCATGGTATTATGCCACTACTCTAATACCCAAAATTTTGGGATATTACAGGTAATGCAGGAACACAAGGTAATAAACTTTTCACTAATACCTATAACCTTAGTTGGAGAAATTATCCGAATTTCTCCTGGAGAAACTCAAAAAATCTGCCAGGTGTTCAAGCACCGTATCAACCACAAGAGAAAAGTAGTCATTAGAAGAAATTGTGTGTAGAACAAGGTCAACCAATGAGATGATAAGTCATTTGGCAAAAAGAAACCAAAGATTATATAAATAGAATCAACACTTTCTTGGAAAATTAGCAGTCATCCATCAGAAATCTAGAGATGCAAGTGGGACAGTTGACAAGAGAGGTGGCTTCTAAACCCACAAGTTTGTTACCTAGCACCATTGAGAATAATCTAGATAAACATGTCAAAAGTGTGCAAATAATTATTCATAAGAATGAATAGGTGCTAGGTCCTCTTGTGGAGGAAGAAAAGGTAAAGGTGCTACCCACCATTGTTGAGAAGGAAAATAGAGAAAGCCACCATACATGTAGAAAATTCCATATCTACAAAGACTTTATCTAGCTACAATGAAAAGCAAGTTAATTTCTTGATGATTTTGAAAAGTTGGATGTTAATGCTCCATTAGTAGCAAAAATTAAAATAACCCAATTGTGGTGAAGTGCCTAAAAGTTGTGATGACTAGGAAGAGAAAATTAGAAGAATTGGAAGACAACTAGTATGAGCAAAATGTGCTACCACCAAAACTAAATGACCCAGGAAGTTCTTCCATCTCTTGCACTATGGGAAGTGCCTCTTTTGATAATGTTTTGTGTGATTTAGGTGCTAGCATAAATGCAATGTCTTTTTCTACATTTTAGGCACTGGAGTTGGAATCTATGAAGCCGACATGCATGAAGATAAAATTGGCATATAGATCGGTGACAAAACCACTTGGGCTTGTGGTGCGTCTTGATCAAGGTAAGTGATTTGGTTATGCCAATGGATTTTGTTGTATTAAATATAGAGGGTGAAAAGAAGTACAACATAATATTGGGTTGCGATTTCTTGGCCACCACTAAAGCTAAAATTGACATGAAGAAGGGTAGCCTTATATTGCATGTTGGTCCTAAAAAAGTAACATTTTTTTTTTGTACTCAACAATTGAAATCACTTATACACAAAAGAAGGAAGAAAATGATTTAATAGGCTTGAGCTCAATAACATTACTAACAAGTCTAGTAAGGAAGTAAGTGCAACAAGAAGTGAGTTGTAAGCATTAGAAGTAGAGCAAGGATCAAGTATGGGGAAGAAGCCTCTAGGGCAAATAGAAATGGAAGAGCCAAACTCGAGAAGGAAGGTAAGAAAGAAAAGAAAGAGAAGGTGGAAAAAGAAAGAGAGACTTACAACTAATGAGGCATTGTGGATCTCCAAAGCGCTAATTAAACGACCCCAAGCTATGAGTATCACGTCGGGTTGCAGACATTAAATACAACACTTCCTAAGTTACCTTATATTGCTTATAGTCTATTTATTTTGTTTTTAGGTTTGTTTGTTTATGCTGTGGGGAGATCTTCTAAATTTATTGTATTGGTGTAGGATTTTAGGAAAGGAAAAAAAAATTGGAAAAAGACAAGTATGCATGAAGAAGGCCAAGGACAGAAATAGAATAGGTGCCATACCTTACTAGGTTGTCTCTTTTTTTGTTGTCTTATTTTGCTTGTGATAATGTGACTGATTGTGGCAACAAGAAAAGTGTGAGGGCGGCAAAAGTGTAGAAAATTTTAAGTAGAAATAGTGTAGTTCCATATGAGATTCATCACTGAAATTTTTATGCATACACATATATAGGTTATGAGATTAAATTGATAGCATGAGCATAACTTGAACTTATGACCATTATACTTAATTAATGATGAGCATGTTTGTGTTACTCTATTCTTTCATTGTTCTTGAGTTTAACACGTTAGGCTTAGTGTTGATGGTATGGTTCCTATTTGATGAGCACACACTCTTCACTCCTAATTATTTGACTGTTTGCAAAATTTTATGGTGAGGATGAGATGATGGAATTAGGGACATAAGTCTTACATTAGGTATTGGTGAACTCTCAAGTGAATGAGAGAAATTAACTAGAAAAAAAAAAGAGATATAAGATAGTGAGGACTTAAAAAAATTGAATGAAAAGAAACTTGAAAAATTATAAATGAGCAAGAGAAATATTATTCTAGTCCACTGATTAGAGCAACCAAATAATCAAGATTGTGCTGAGACTTCTATTCTTTCTCACATTAAAAGGTTATCTAATTATGAGTATGTAAAGTATTTTAAGTTAATTGTAAGTTGAATAACTGAGGGTGCATAGTGACCTTGTTTAATTTTGTGTAAAAAGACTCGATTGGTTAAGAAAGAATTTAAATCTCATGAAAGAATGTAAAAAATAAGTATGGGGAGAAGAAAAAAGAAAAAAAAATGTTAGCCCACACTATTTCTCTGGTTAGAAGTATATGTTAATTGAACTTGATCAAAAGAAAATGAATTAATGCCTAGAATAAATGGTCCTAGATTTGGTTGTCTTAGAATTACTATAGAATTATCAAATAGTTGAAGTGGTTGGGAGTTGAAGAGTACCACACAATATGAGAACTCATGTTGTAAACATTTAGGTTGAAAGTGCTATGATCTTAAGTGATGATGGACTCAGTAACTTGTTCATATTTGACTTATGAAACTAAGAAGTTTGTAATTTTGTGCGCTAATGAACTAATTGGAAGCGAAAGTGTTTGCTTGAGGACAAGCAAATGAGTAAGTGTCAGGGTGTCATAAGATATGAAATTATAGTATATTTGTATCCCTAATGTACTTAAATTATGCATACGTATGAGTCAAAATTGAGAAAATATATTATCATGCATACGTATTTAGTATGATGATTTTGGTGTGAAAATTATAGATATTAAGTTATTGTTAAGTTTGGACATCTTTTATACTTAAGATGTGATTTTATTTATATCTATAGGCTAGTGTCACAATCATGGAAAGGAGAGGCACAGTTGCGAATGGAGTTGCAACCATGCAAGCAACGATATTGTGTTCTAGAAATTCCATAGTTTTTAGGCACAGTCGCGAAGGTGAAGCTCACGAGTGCTCCGTGATTGTGAGGGCTTTAGGCGCGGTAGCTTAATGGGATTGCAGACCACACTAAAATTTTCACAAGTGAAAGGTTCAACTACAGTGTAATGGTTCGTGACTATTAGAAGGTCAGATGTGAGTGCAAAAGTTGATATGTGAAGTTTATGCAAACTGGCGCTTGGGTCAGTGGGTGTGAAAGAAGGTGTTGTGATTGCAGAGCGACGGCGTAGTAGATTTTAGACTTTGATTTTGCATGATCTTTTGTGGGATTTTTGTCTCTTCCCACTCATACTCAAATGTTAGGCAATATACAACTACAAATGGATGTTCTCCACATCTTAGAGAGGGGGTTTTAGGCTTAGTTTTTTTTTAAAAAAAATTTCAATACTTCAAAAAACAATTCCACATACTTAGAGAAGTAAAAAAGAAGGAATTGATGCCAAGTCTTGGGAAAACTTCTATATTCCAGGTGACGCAGGGATAATAGCATAAGCTTCTGAGATGTTGAACATGTTAGCAACAATTTTATCAAAAATATTATGGATTGCTAATTGTCTACCTAGTCTATTATGCTTGTAATTGATTGAATATGTATGTATAGTTTTATAATTGGTTGTCTTTGCTATTGTTATTCGCAATTGCGGGATTGAATAGTAGTTAGAGAAATTGGCTATTTCTCTAATTAATTTGTGATTACACGAAGAATGATGGAAGTGAAACTTGCGTGCTAGACATACAATCATAAACATTAAACTTGTGGGAATAATAGGAGTGAATCTATAAGATTAGTGCAGAGAGAATGTTGTCATTCATAGAATTAATTACTCAAATTGGTAATGCTTAGAAAAACTCACTAAACATTGAGTTGAAGCATTAGGAGAGTTTGGGAGGATTTCTTAAAAACATTAGGGATAACAATGTGTAATAAAGTAATTAAAATGAGAATCAACATAAATTGACATATGTAGAAAATTAATACAACACAAGAGGGTGACTTTTCATTGGTGCTTCACCGATTCAAATTGTCAACGTTTTCAAGCGTTCATTTTAGTTTTTTATTTTATTTCTTTTAACTTCGCTTCATTTTTTAGGCCTAACTAATAAGTGCTTAGCTACATCAATAGATACAAAACCTTTCATCATGGGATGATACCTGTACTCACCATAGTATTAGGTTTAATTATAAATTTAATTTTGGTATAGTAGTGACCCATGTCACTATGTAGCTACAAGAGATCATTTACGGTCATGGGAATAGTTCCTAGGGCCACGTGGAGGCTTGTGGAAGCTATTTTTCATGCTTTTTCAAATTTGAAACATTAGAAAATGATTTTCCACAATCAAGAACTATGGCAGACGATGCGTAAATCATAAACAAGGTCATAAAATAGATTTGTTGAATTATATGTGTGACATATAATTTTATAGATGAATGTTAAAGATGAATTATGGATTTTGGACACTTGTAGGTAAATAGTTTTCATTTTAGATTGTTTTTTTTTCATGGATTTATAATTAATTTTTCATGAGTTGTGAGGACATAAGCCTAAGTTTTCTATTTTACATAGAATAGAAATTATTCTCCATAGTGAGCAATGTGTAAATGTATTATGGAAGAATCAAGAGTTGATGTTCGTGCGAGGACCAAGAGCTGGTGCCATTGAAGTTCCATGGTGTTGTAGACCTATGATGGAAAGCATAAGACCGAGTCAAAGTGAAGATCATTCTCATTTTCCTTTGTAATAGTATAGAAATTCACACACATATGCATGATTCTATTGTTGGCTCCAATTAGATCTAGAAGTGCATAATCCTCTATATTATTTATTTGCTTTATGGTAGGTGATGCATGTATGAGATATATGCCTAAATTGGATAATATGCAAAATGGAACATATAATTATGTGAACAAAAAACTTCCTCATTTAATATTAAGTTGTCATAGCAAAAATCATGGCCCTCCACCAAGCTCAAAATTCTAAGTGTACTCTTAGTGTGAGGTATCATTACACTCAGGTGGTCACATTGCAATGGTGCATTTAAGACATATACACCATTCAAAGCAAGCTTTACCTTAAGAACTTAAAGGGTTACTAGTGGGGTTACAAATCTTGCAAGTTGTCAGTTGGTAGATGTGATTTAAATAGACTTACGTTTTCAAGAACTATATATGTGAGGTTTCATCGAGCCATGGGCTAAAATAAAAGACTAGACCATGTGTTAAATGTGTTAGTAAGAGTTGCCACTCATTGGACCTAACATACTTAAAATTGTTTATGTTAGATATGTTATATCTAATGAAGCCCCAATCACTTGCTAGGAGATTTTTCCAATGGAATCTCCATT
This sequence comes from Avicennia marina, assembly GCA_019155195.1. Classification (NCBI taxonomy): domain Eukaryota; kingdom Viridiplantae; phylum Streptophyta; class Magnoliopsida; order Lamiales; family Acanthaceae; genus Avicennia; species Avicennia marina. The sequence goes on from CM032778.1 coordinate 7,180,214, forward strand.
TTTTATTCGAGAGAGTCTAGGATTCAAAAAATCTAATGGGAATCTATTAGATTTAAAGTCTAGCATCACGTGGTAACACATTACACAACCAAACTAATGAATCTTCTTTATTTTTTGCAGTCTTTATTTATCTCGAATAATGCCTACTCCTCTTTCTAAATTGCTTGAGACTAACTCATGGACTGTCCCCAATATGTCAACTAGCTCTAGAATTTGAGTGTTGTTCCTAATTTGGAGCGCATTAGCCATGTATTGGAGGCCTATATCCCACCAACCCTTGCAGATATGGCTAATGGGGAAAAGAGGTTCACCCATAAAAGATGGGTGAAAGATAATCCGTGGATCAAAGAGCTACATATTATCTACTATGACCAATGATCATCAAAGAACCCATAAAAGCATGGCGATCACTTAAAAGATTCCTTATAAGCTACAAGAGTTATATAGTGAGCAAAGTCGTACTACTAGATATGAGGTATCAAAGTAGATATGCAAGATGTGCATGGGGGAAGGTGGTGATGTTAGTGAGCATGTTGTTAAGATAATCTCGATCATCGAGAGGCTTGAGTCACTAAACTTCATCATAGACATCAATTTACAGATAGATTAGATTGTTTAGTCTCTTTCGGATTCCTTCTCATAGTTTATTATGAATTGTCATCTTAATAATGTAGAGTGCACACTAGCTAGTTAGTGATTGCACAAACTACCATGAAGGAGAAAGGGAAGGGGGTTATTCTTGTTGTATCTAACTGATGTAGTAAGACCAAAAAGGACAAGACAAAGAAGAGGATGCCTACAGTTCCTAAACAGAGTAGTATTTAGAAGGACAAGGTTCCCGCTAACAAAGGAAAGTGTTTCCACCATAGTAAGGATGGGCACTAGAAGAGTAACTGTGTTGAGTACCTCAAAAGCCTAAAAAATGGCACTGAAAGTAAGAAACTTTATGTTTATGAAACATCTTATTTTATTAGTGTATTTTCTACTTCTTAGATTTTTCATTCTGGTGCCTTATCTTATATTTGTACTTCGCATCAAGATCTAGCCAAAAGTAGGATACTTGAAAAGTGTGAAGTGGTGAACAAGATGGGCGGTGGAGCAAGTGTTGTAGCCACCACATTTAGGACCACTTTAGTTAGACTATCATCCAATCAATAGTTTTAAGAGATTGTTTACTTTTACCCAATAGGCTCAAAAACATTGTTTATATTCCATTATTGATAAAAGAGAATCATGAATTTTCTTTTAGAAGCAAAGTTATATATGGTTTTAATCCACTAACACAATTAAATTGTTGCCATTTCCTGGCAATGAGCATTTGAGTTTAGAGGGTAGGAAATGAGTTGAGTATGTGAAGCGAATGCATGAGCACGTCAGGCAAAACATCAAAAAAAAGAACTAACAGTACACACAACAGGAAAATAAAGGAAGAAAGAAGGTAGTGTTTGAACCTAGATACTAGGCATGGGTTCATATGAGGAAAGAGAAGTTTCCTAAACTGAGAAAGTTTAAATTGATGCCTTGACGAGATGGACCATTCAAGTCTTGGAAAGGATTAATGATAACGTTTATAGATTAGAGCTACTAGGTGCGAATGGAATTAGCACAACTTTTAATGTTTTTGACTTAAGCTTGTTTGATGTAGGAGATGACCAAGAAGTTGTATTGAAGGCAATTTCTTCTGAAGAGGAGGGGAATAACGTGGATGTCCAGCTTGATAAAAGGGATCCTTTGGTAGTTACAACTAGACCAATGACCAGGGCACGTGCAAAGAAAATTAATGAAGCAATTATTACATGGTGCACGAAATTTAAGAGGAGATCACATGTGGACATAAATTCTAAGAACCCAAGGAGGTGCACTGGGTGTGAATATTTTGCACTAGACTGATGACCCGAAAGCAAAGAAACAAGAGAACTAAATCGAATTGCTGTTTTTTTATTTTGGATTATTTTTGGTACTAGGCCATATGTAAATAAGCCCATTAGGGGAAACCCAATTCTAGACGAGTTAGGATTTTCAAGCTACCTATAAATATAGTTTAGTAGTTCATTATTAAATAGACAGTGTTTTAATCAATTCATGATTCTTTTCTAATTCCCGAAAATTATGTGATCAATTTCTTTTGAATTTTTATCTTCCCAAATTGAGTCATTTCGAAGTGGTCTGTGTGATTCGTGACGTATCAATCAGTGTTCAGTATGCTAATTGTGGTTGTCTACGTCAGGTTCAATCAATTCTACCATGTTGGGTCAGCATTTAACACTCGATTCATGTCCTTGGAATTCTTAGATTGGGTTCGATTATGCGGTTCACCATCTTTCTACTCTGTTGTGTTCCTGATCACTTCAATTAATGTTTACAATTGGATGTCTATTGGAAAGGCTTAACTTTTGTTATTTCCTGCACAGTTACTAATTAATTAAAGGGTTGGCCAAATCCTCAAATCACAATACATGTCAACATTTGTAAATAATAAGAGCAAATACAAATAATCACAACATCATGCATACAACTTTTGCCAAACAAAAACATAAGAGACTAGATAAAACTTAGCAACTTATAATATAATAAATAGAAACCATTGCTTACATATTCATTATCCCAAAGACTCAAACCCTATAGAAAAAGTTGGTGAAAACTTAGTTTATAATTCGTGTGCAACATGGAATGATAAAAGCTGTCCAATGTTGGCACAGATTGTTCCTTCTTCACTTTCAATTTTGTTCCTCTTGGTTTCAAGTGTTTTAATTTGTAAAACAATCTAAGTCTCTATGAATTATGTAAATGTTAGAAATATGCCCTCAAACACTAATAGTTAATAACGGATACTATAAGACATTGTGGTTGTATATATATTTTTCACACATTAATTAATAAAATATTGATCTATTTATATTAGTATTCTAGTAATTTGTTCATATATATAAATCTTAAATGGTGTCAAATATTGTGTATGCTCATGTGATTGAGTTAAGAGGCTTAATTTATAAGAGTTATAAATATGGACACAAAGTTACCTTAGTACGCAATTACTAAAACCAGTTTACTCATAAACACACTAGCCAGCATTAAAGAGTTAATATGACTTACATACTTTGTATTTGTACAGTGAGTGTTATGTCATTCAGTATAAAATATTAGGAATGCATGTGCATGGATAAATCATTAAAGAGTGAGTATTCGAACATTTACTTGCAGAAAGAAGAAGACACATGGATTTTTAGTCTTAGCCATCATTGTCTTCAGATCATGTTAAATGTGTATGGACCTTAGACTTGAGACGACATAGTTATCTTGTGTTCATGGTGAGTAATGTGTCATTAGGGTATTAAGGGCTAATAGCTATCTTGATGTAGGATAAGGTCATGAACCCAATATGTTATTGCACCAAATGCGTGTGGAGGTATTTGTACATTCAACAAGGGATTTGTCTCATTTCAAGTGGTAAGGCATTTGTTCCATGTAGCTGGTGTTACATGAGATAGAAATCTGTGGCCCAAATAATGAGTGATCGGAAAAGAATTTATAATAGAAGCATTGATCTCATGAGGTAACATCGATTAGCCATATAATTAAATTTATGATTTTAACTAAATCTATGATTCTCACTCAATTAGGACAAAGTAAAACCAAAAGATTATATTACATGGTATTCTTGATTAAGAGAATTCATTATAATCCATTTCACTTCATCTTAATTAGGCAATGATATGAGTTGTAGATTAGGCGTGATATATATCCTTCAAGCTATGCTCATTATTAATTAAAGATGAACACACAAAAAGTAGCAATGCATGATGAGGGCTAAATTGGTTAGTTGCAAATAAGCAAATTGTGAAATAATTTATTTAGTTGTAATTAGATCGGACTAAATAAATTGTCGTAGTGTTTGTCAATGATGAGATCATTAATTAGAAGAACAATAAGTTCTTAGATTTAATTAATTAGATTAATTAAATTAAACAGATTAAGCACAAGTGGCCTTGATTATTAATAGAGATTAATAATTAAGAAGGGTATACAGGCTACAAAATTATTAATGTGATTAATAATAAATTATCCATAGGATAGGAATTAAAGGTCCATGTGGGAGCATGGGCCCATGCCTCAAAACCTTAGTGTCCTTAGCTATATAAACATGCCAAGAAGAGTTCTAAACATAAAACAACTTATAATTTTTATGCACCCTCCAAGCAAGAAAAGGAAAACCTCTCGAGCCACTCTCTGTCTTTTTACTCATCATAAAAAATCCTTGCAACCTAAAGAGTTTGTGTAAAAGCCTAGCCTTGCAAAAGGGTTTTTTATTGTATAGAAGTTGCTCATCTACATTCCAACTATGTAAAAGAATTAGAGGTTGGCTTTCAAGAGCCACTACTCAAGGATCGCAAATGAGCCCATTGGAATATGCTTCGAGGTTTGTTGTGTGATGTTCTGCTATGTGTTTTATGTGTATTTATGTCATAAAGTTGAATTTTTTACATGCCTAACCAAACAGTGGTATCAGAGCCTCCATGAAGTTTGATGATTCTTTCTTTGTGATTGTGTTAAATGTATGTGAACTTTAGACCTAGGACAATATAGTTGTTTTGTGGCATGACGGTCAACGTGTCATTAGGACATTAAAGGATCAATATTTATCCTAACATCAGATAGGGTCATGAGCCTAAAGTGATATTGATGGGATACGTATGGAGGCATGTGTGCGTTCAATAAGATATTTGTCTCCTTCCAAGTAAGCAAGATATTTGTTTTATGTAGTTGATGTTTTAGAGACAGAAATCCTTAGCTAAGTTAGTGTATAATCAGAAAGGAGTTTTCAATAGTATATTAATTTCATGAGGTAACATCAATTGATCATATGGCCGAGTTTGTGAGTTTGACTAAATCTATAACTCTCGCTCAGTGGGGCATAGTAAGAGAAAAGGCATATACTGCATAGTATTCATGATCGAGAGGATTCATGATGATCAATTCACTTTACATGAGATAGGCCACGACATGGGTCATAGGTTAAATGTCACCCATATCCTTCGAACTAGGTTTATTGCCAAATAAGGATGCACATAAAAGATATACATATGGGAACAAAGCTATGGTCTAGAGGCATTTGCAAAGTAGCAAGAACAAGGTTTGAGAAGTCTTGTGGAAGCATTAATTTAGTCATAGTAGGATTGAACAAAATGGAATTATTTATTCCTCATTATGTTTGTTAGTAATGAGATCATTAATTTGAAACATGATGAGCTTTTAATTTAATTAATGAAGATTAATTAAATTAAAGAGATAAGATACAAAAGAATTATTTTTAACTTATTATATTTGCTAGTAATGGAGATTATTTACTAGAAACATAATAGGCTTTTAATTTAAAAATGGGATTAATTAAATTTAGGAAAATAATTCCAATGGAGCTTTAATTATTAATTAGATTTAGAATTAAAAATGGATGGGCTTGAATTAATTTTGAGATCCATACAAAAGCCCATAAAGCCCATTGCACTAACTTTAGGAATCCTAAAATAGAGATTGCAGTGGAATACAAATTCCCAACCCGATCTATGTTTCATCGCATAAAACACATAAACAAGAATTCTAAAATAGTTCTATAAATGATTACTTGGAATCTAACTCTTGCAATCTTTGTTTATGATTTACAAGCTAGGATAACGTCTCAGTCTCTAGTTTGTCTACACAAATAAGATGTTGACTATGACTCTCCAACGAATCTTCATGAATCCCTTCGTGAAATCCCAAAACTCCTTGTGCTTGGATAATTTCCTAAGAGAAAATTTTATATGGAGGCTTGTAACTAATTTCTCTTATGTGAATGGTGTTTTCTTTAGGAACTCTTTCAACACATTCATTATCAAGACACAATTCTATTTATACTAAGATACCAAAGGTTTGTGGAATAGGCTCTATAAGGTATCACATTGGCCATAAAATTAATTCAACCCCATCCACTTTTAATTATTAATCTAATTAAAGCCCATTTGAATTATTTCATTTGATTTAATTAATCTCGTTAATTAAATTAAAGACCTATTATGTTTCTAATTAATAATTTTCATTATTAACAAAAATAATTGAAATAAAATAATATTTTTGTGCCTTATCTCTTTAATTTAATTAATCTTCATTAATTAGAGCCTCTTTATGTTTCTTATTAATGATCTCATCACTAACAAACATAATAAAGAATAAATTATTCCAATTTGGTTCAATCCTATTGCAACTAAATTAAATACACTATAAGATTTCTCAAGCCTTGTGATCACCATTTTGTAAATGTCGTAAGCCATTGCATTGTTCTTATGTGTCTGATTCTCTAAGTTCATCTTTGGTTAGCAATGAGCATAACTTAAGAGAGATAGGTAAAGCTTGTGGTCCATATTATAGCCCATCTAAAGTTAAGTGAATGAACTACAATGAACCCTCTTAATCATGAATACCATGCGATATAAACCTTTCATTGTGCTTTGCCTAATTGAGCGAGAGCTACAGGTTTAGTCAAACTTATAAACTCGGTCATATAACCAATTTAACATTTCCATATGAGACTAATGTTTCTATCAAAAATTCTTTTCCAATCAAAGACTACCTTAGCCAAGAATTTCCTTCTCATAGAACATTAATTATATAGGACAAATGACATGATTACTTTTAAGGAGACAAATCTTTTATTAAACACACACATACCTCTATACGCATCCAAACAATAGTACTTTAGGTTCATGACTCTATCCCATACTAGGATAGATATTAGTCTATAATGCCTTAATAATATGTTGACCATTATGCATATAAGACAATTATGTCATCTTAGGACCAAAGTCCGCTCGCATGTAGCACGAGTATGAAGTAAGATATTGATAACAAATAGTGAACTCCATATTTCTGCTTTGTTTTGCAAGTCATTGTCCAAATGCTCATTTTCTAATGACATATCCACACATATATATTCTCAATATCTTATATTGAATGGCATGACATTTACTATACAAATACAAAGTGTACAAGTTGTACCACCTCTTTAATGCCCTTTAGAGTGTTTGTAATTCACAAACTGATTTTAATGATTGTATACTAAGACAACTTTGTACCCATATTCATAATTCTTTATGAATAAGGCTTCTTAACACAATCACAAGGGCACATGCAACACTTTATGTCGTTCATGATTTATATGCTTGAAGATACTACTAGAATATTGATTAAATAATCATCAATATTTTATTAATTAATAAGAATAACATTTATAACTAATATTCCTCAAGTATCTCTCAATTATAATTTTACATTAAAGGGCATATCATTATCATAAAATTCCTCCTCCAATGCTCTTATTTGTTGCATTGAAAACTCTTTCCTCTACCAACACGAGCATTGGATGCTAGGCCCCTCCCACTAGCCTTGGGAGCACTAAGTTTCCTTCTTCTAGCACTTTTTTGTTTCACAAATTGAGGAACTCGATGTCTCAAGGACAACTTTCTTCCCAATGTTTGGGATGGTAACTTCCAAGATCCCAACGATTTCCTGAGGAATGTGAACTTTTTTCAAATCTCAAACTCAATTAGCTATCTTGATGCTTATAAATATGATGGTCTCAATAACAATAATTATGAGAGCAATATCATCATTCAAGAATAATGTAACTAGGATTATTAGTTTGGTTGTTAATATTGTTACCAAATGATTATGGATTTTAAATCATATGGCTTGTAACTAAATTTTTCGAATCCCACACTCCCTCAGGTAAGAAATGGAAATCTCATTGGAAAAATTTCTCAATGAGTGATTGTGGTCTTTATTAAGCATACCATACCTCACAAATACAATTCTTTGTATGATAGACTCAATGAGTGGCAACTACTACCAAGGCATCTCATATGCAGTCCATTCTTACACTTTGGGCCATGGTTTAACGAAACTTCACACATATAGTTTTTGACATCATGGGTCCATTTAATCACACCCACTAACTGACAACTCATTGGATTTGTAACCCCAATGGTGGTTATCAAGCTCCTAAGGTGAATGTCCTTTGAATGCCGCACCTAATACACTTGAAGCTCTAAATGTGCCTTCGCAATGTAACCCAATGAATGTGATGATATCACATGCTTAACTACACTTAAAACTCCAAGCTCGGTGGATGGTTGTGATGAAATAATTTTACCGTTATAACTTAATATTATTGAGGAAGTTCTTAGTTCATGTGTTGTTCTTTTAGTTAGCACATTAACTATTTTAAATACACATATCTCATATAAGAAGTAAAATATAAGATAGAAATAACATGGATGAATATAGACTTTTTAGATCTAATTGGAGTTGTCAATCGGATCGTGCACACGTGTAGGCCCTATACTATTACAAAGCTTTTTTAAAATTTTCTTTGTTGCCCTTGGGCTTCTTCTTCTTCATGGGTTCATCACACTTAAACCATCTAATATTCTCTAACTCTTGATCCTGAATGATCTTCAATAACTTGGCCTCCAAGCAATCGCTAACTTTTGGTCGTGGAATTATAATTATATTGTGGCATATCATGAAAATTAATTCCTATTCTACTTTAGAAAAAAACTTAGGCTTATACCCTTATAACCCCTAAGAAATAATTAATACATCTAAAAAAGCCAAAACCAAAACAATGCAAATCCATTCACATGTCCTAAGTCCATAATTTATTCATTAATCCATACAACATTCATACATCACATGTATGATACAGCAAAATACTATAAATAATCATTATATGAGTTATGCATCTTATGCTTTAGTTCTCGTCTATGGAAAATCCCTTTTCAATGTTCTGAATTTGAAAAGCCATGGAAACGACATCTGTAGGCCCTCATTCTTATAGCCACAGATTGCCTTATATGGCGACATAGCTAGACACGGTAAAGAATGCTTCTTTGTAGCAACCACCATCATAGCCACAAGACCTCATCTCATAGCTGCACACCCTTGTCCCATGGCCATAAACCCTGGCAGTAGTAATTACATAACTTTTGCTGCCACTTTGCAATAGTAAGCCTTGACAGTGCTTCGACACTGTTTCTTTATAGTTCACAAAGACATGATTTTTCTTACCTTTTCTCAATCCAAAACATCCACGAAACACTTTTGCAAGTATATACAAGTTTAAAAAACATGTTTATATAATTTTTCAAATCAAGAATTACCATAAATCATAAAGCAAGTGTATCTAGATACATTTATACAAAGACAAACAATGGCTCTAATACTATTGTCGGGTTTCGCCAAATATGGGATGCAAATTTTTTCAATTGTTAATAACAAAACAATCAAAGAACGCAGTGAAATACAAATTTCCAACCTAGTCCACTATTTGTTGCATAACATGCATAAATAAGAATTCTAGAATAGTTATATGGATGATTATTTGGAATCTAATTCTTGTAATTTCTATTTATAATCCACAAGGTACAATAAGGTCCCAATTTCTAGATTGTCCACACAAACAAGATCAAGATGTTGGCTATAGCTCTCCAACAAATTTATACGGACTCCTTCGTGAAATTTTGCAACTCCTTGCACTTTGAGAATTTCCTATAAGAAAATCTAAGAAAGAGGCTTGAATTATTTTCTCTCATGTGCAAAGTGCAAGAGTGAACAATACCCATGTGAACAGTAGCAGCAGTACTATTCGCGTGAATTGAACTTTTCTTTTGGAGCCTTTCTAAGTCAATTTATTCTTCAAACATAATTCTATTTAAATAGGATACCTAGAGCTTGAAGAATGGGTTCTATAGGTTTTTACATGAACCTTGATACAAAATCAAGCCCATCTACTTTTAATTATTAATCTAATTAAAGCTCATTTGAATTATTTCCTTTAATTTAATTAATATTTTTAATTAAATAAAAGGCCTATTACGGTTTAAATTAATAGTCTCCATTATTAATAAATATAATAGGTACAAAATAATTCTTTTGTACATTGTCTCTTATATTTAATTAATCTCCATTAATTGAATTAAAGGTTTATCATGTTTCTAATTAATGATCTCATCACTAACAAACATAATGAAGAATAAATTATTTTAATTTAGTCCAATCCAATTGTAACTAAATTAAATTACTATGAGACTTCTCAAGCCTCGTTACAAGTCTTGTGATCATCACTTTGCAAATGCAATAGGCCATCACCTTGTTTTTATGTTTTCGACTCTCTAAGTTTAATCTTAGCTGATAACGACCATAGCTTGAATGATATGGGTAACACCTAGCCTATGGTCCATTTAAGGTGAAGTGAATAGATTACAATAAATCCTCCAGATCGTAAGTACCTTACAATATAGACTTTTTGTCTTATTTTGTCCCAATTGGCCGAGAGTTATAGATTTAATCAAACTCACAAACTCAATCATATGATCAATTAGTGTTTCCTCAAGAGATTAATGCTTTTTATCAAAAATTTCTTTTCAATTATACACTATCTTAACTAAAGATTTCCATCTCATAGAATATTAATTGTATAGGACAATCGCCTTGTTTACTTACAAGGAGATAAATCTCCTATTAAATGCACACATCTCCATATATACCTAGGCAACAGCATTTTAGGCTCATGATCCTATCCTATATTAGGATAGATATTGATTCTTAATGCTCTAATGTCATGTTGACCGTCATGTGCACAAGATAACTATGCTATCTCAAGTCTAAGGTCCACGGTTACTTAACATGATCACAAAGCAAGACATTGATAGCAAACAATGAACTCTATATGTCTGCTTCATTTAATGAATCATTGTCCAACTACATATTCTCCAAGAATGCATCCACACACACACACACCCATAAATTTTCAATATCTTATACTAAATGACATAGTACTCATTATACAAATACAAGGAATGCAAGTCATATGGAATCTTTAACACCTTATAGGGTGTTTGTGACTTGCGGATTAGTTTTAATAATTGTGTACTAAGATAGTTTTGTGTCCACATCTATATTCACTTATAAATAAAACTTTTTAATATAATCACATTGGCTCATGTAACACCTTACATTATTTACAATTTATATACATGAAAATACTGCTAGAATGTTGATAAAATAATCATCAATAGTTTATTAATTAATAAGAATAATATTTACAACTGAAATCTCACAAGTATCCTTCATTAATAATTTGATATTAGAAGACATGTCACTAACAATATAGGATTGTTTCTTGATAATAAATTACTTGAAAGAGTTCAAAATGTAAAATCACTATTCATCTGAATAGCACTACAAAGGCACTGTTCATCTAAGCACTATTCACCACTTTGCACACGAGAGAAAATAGTTCCTAGCCTCCCTCTCATATTTTCTCTCAAAAAGTTCTTTGAGCACTAGGAGTTGCAGAATTTTATGAAAAAGTTCGTGAAGATTCATTAGAGAGGCTTAACCAATACTTTTTTTATGTGGGCAAACTAAAGAGCAAGATCTTATCACGACTCTTAAATCATAGATAGAAACTACAGAATTCCAAGAAAATCATCTATACAAATTATCTATAATTCTATTTATGTATTTTACACAATGAAAAGCAAACTGAGTTGGGAACTTTTATTTTGCTATGTTCTGTAGTAATTTTTGTGACTAAATTTTAAAAATTTAACATCTAGACCCAGTAAAACTCAACACACACTCCATCTCTAAAAATTAGCATCACATTAGTTCAAAGGGAAACTCCCTATCCAGTGGATTGATCATTTGTGTTATGATAAACTTTTCCTTCAATCTATTAAAGGTAAACATGCATCCATCATTAAATTCAAAAAGAAAACCTTTTGCAAGCAAATTTGTAAGGGGTTATGCAATTTTAGAATAATCCTTAATGAATCTTTTGTAAATACCTAAATGTCACCAAAAAAAACTACTCACACCCTTTTCATTAACCAGTGGAGGTAAATTAGTTATTACCTCAACTTTGGCCTTATCTATTTCTATTCTCTTCTGTGTGATCCTATGTTTAAGAACTATACCTTCATGTACCATGAAGTGACATTTTCCAATTAAGCATCGAATTACTATCCTCACACTTATGAAAGAACAGATGATCAAGGTAATTATTAGATGAATCACCAAACATAAAAAAATCACATAAAAATTTCAATTACATTTACAACAAGATCTAAGAAAATAGCTATCATGCATCACTAAAAAGTAGTAGGTGCATTATATAGACCAAATGGCATCCTCTTACATGCATAGGTGCCATAAGGATAGGTAAAACTGGTTTTCTTAATCCTTTAGGGGTATGGGTGTTTGATTATAAACAAAAAACTTATCAAGAAAACAGTAATATAAGTAACCCGCCAACCTTTCTAACATTTGGACACTAAAAAGAAGGGGGAAGTGATCTTTTTGGTGGCAACATTTAATTTCCTGTAGTCAATACACACATGCCACCTAATCACTATCCTAGAAGGAATAAGTTCATTATTTTTCATCCTTTACTATTATGATTCCTACTATTTTAGGTACTACCGTTGTAGGACTAACTCATTCACTATCTGATATAGGTCATATAATTCTAGCATCTGGCAATTTCATTACTTCTGCCTTAACTACTTGCACATGAGGATTCAAATGTCTTTATGGTTGCCTAATTGGTTTGAAATTATCTTCTGCAAAAATCTTATGTATATAAACTGTGGAACTTATTCCTTCTAGATCTATTATATACAAAATCCTATGACCCATGCATGCTTTTTCAAAACATCCAACAATTTACTTTCATCTACTTCATTCTAGTTAGTAACAATAATCATCGGTAATGTAGATTTTGGTCCTAGGAAAGCATATCTTAAATGTGAAGAGAGTTGTTTCAATTCAAGTTTTGGAGGAACCATTAATGATGTTTTTAACTACACAATTGGTCTCCAAATTCTTTCAACATTTGCTTGCCTCTCTTTGCTTTCCTCATTTTGTTTTTGTTGCTCATTTTTCGATGTTGATTTGTCTTGTAATATTCTTAATAATTCCCACGAATTCCTACAACTAATAGTAACAAAATCATCAACATGGTCAAATAGAAAGCAACTAAAGTTATCCATGGGTATTTTGAAGTATTAAATACATTTAATATTACTTTGTCTTCTCCTACCCTCATGGTTAACTTACCCCAATAAACTTCTATTAGTGTTCTTCTAATTGCAAGAAATAGTCTTCCTAAAATAAGAGGGGCTTTCCTGTCTTCTTCCACATTTAATACCACAAAATTAGCAAGAAAAATTAATTTTTGTACCTTGACTAAGACATCTTTAATAATAGTTGGTGATATCTTGATTGATCTATTTGTAAGCTGATTTGACATTCTAGTTAGATTCACCTTTGCTAATCCCAAATTCTTGAAAAGGGAAAATAACACGAGGTTAATAGTTACTCCAAAATCACATTAAACTTTTCTAAATTCAATGTTTGCAACATGAGAAGATATAGTAAAACTTCTTGGGTCTTTTAAGTATAGGTTGAAGCTTATTCTGCATAGCATTCTTCGGTCAAAAGCATTACCTCGTAATCCTCCAACTTCCTTTTCTTTGAAAAGATTCCTTTGAAGAACTTAGTATTGCTAGGTATCTAAACTATGGCCACTACAAAAAGAAATGTTAATATTTGATTTCTTAAAAATATCTAAGAATTTTAAAAAGTTCTTATCTTCTTGTGGAGCATTTCATTATATGTGGGTATGACATTGGGGGCTTGTATGGTCTAACTTGAGATAGTGCTTCTACCCTTGTCTATGTACTTTCAATTACTTATTTTTGTTTTCCTTTTTCTTTGTTTTTGCCCGTAACCTTCTCTTGCATTTTGCTCTTTCCACCACAAACTTCATCAAGCTATTTTCCCCTCCTCATTGAAATAGCCTTGCATTAGTCTTTGGGATTTGTCTTTTTGTTTTTGGGTTGTGTCCCTTAAGGTTTATTAGTCAACTCTCTTGCTATTTGCCTTGCTGCTCCAAATTGCACAATGTTGCCCGTTGATTTTGCAAGACATGCACAATGCTGCCCGTTGATTTTGCGAGATAAAATTTTTTCAATTCATGTAAACTTGTGCAAATTTTGCCAAGCTACCAATCAATTCCTCCAATGAAGATTTCTTTCCTTGCTTGGATTATTAACTAATTCATTGTTTTTAATTGATTGTGCACAAGAATTGAACACTCATGAGTAAATGATGTCTTATTTATGAAATTGTGATAAGTTGTTAAACAGTATACATATGGAGACAGTATAGATTTAAAGAAGTTATATGTATCATGAATCTCTATTAGAGGAAAATTTCCTGAATTATATAATTTGTTTTAAATTTTTGTTTAGCCATTATAGAAAAACTATGATAATTTGACAAAGGTATTAAAAACCACAAATATAAAGTTGTGATGTTAAATATTTATGAAACTTCATAAATTTGATAATAAATGAGCTTAATAGTCTGTCCTAAACTCCAAACAAATAATATATTAATGTGGTAAAATGTTGAAAATGATTTAAAAAAATTTAAACTTTATTTTAACCATATTCTAATTCCTAAAATATATTATAGAGTGAAATCAATGGAGGTTGTAACTTATTTTTCATTTCAATTCTTACTTAGATTGAATATCATGGAAATATTGATGAACACCGAATAAATGAAACAAATTTAAATAGATATTGAATTGAATTTGAATAGGAAGTGGAGCTCAACAAATATTTAAATTCAACTCAATTTAATTTTATAAAACTTCAGTGTTCGAATTTAAATGCTAGTTTGAAATAAGAATGTAGTTTATACTAAAATAATAATAATAAAAACCCAAACATCATTAACCGGATCAAATAACTCGATCTATTAATTCCCCAATTTAAAGAGAAAAATATAAGCCAAATTAAAATGGTAACGAGCAAACCTTTCTCTACTATTTTTGGCATATCCATTGAGAAATTATAATCTCATCCGGAAAACACGTAGTCCACCCAAATAATTTTCCTCCACTCTCTCGGTCTCTCAAGCGTGAGAATGGCAGTCGCTGGTAGTGGCAGCCGAATCCTCTGCGACACACTCAACTGGACACCATGCACCAAAATCGGTTCCCGCACTCCGTCCCTCAACCCTTCATCTCCCTCGTGGTCTCACCGTCCCAGATCATTATCTTTCACTGTCTCGGCGAGTCCCAGGAAGCGCTCTTCGTCGTCGAGAACCGGAAAGTTTGACAGCAAGAACCGGAAAAGCAGCCCTGTTCCGACTAGAGAACAAGAAGAAACAGTAGAAGAGAAAGGTCCGACTGAGATTGCTGGAGATGACGGCACTACTGTTGTTGCAGATGATGGGTTTGTAATGCCAGAGCTCCCCGGAGATAAGGCTGACTTCTGGGAAGGCTCTCAATGGGACGGTTTGGGATTCTTTGTCCAATACTTGTGGGCTTTCGGCATCGTTTTTGCGGTAATCTCTAAGTTTCCTTATTTTTTTTGTTTGCTGACTATTTGTTCTAGAAATGAATTTTTAATCTCGTTGTTTCTTCTTGTACTGGAAAGGTGGCCATTTTGCTAATTAATCATTTTTTAGTTGGATACTAGGAATATACATTGAAGTGAGTGCAGAGGATATAATGTTCTATTTTGTAGCGGCTCAGAAATTGATAAAGCAATAAATGGATTAATCCATGCGAAATCAGGCTTCACTTTAGCTAATAAGAGGCTTCCATTGGCAGCAACATTAAATTTTCCAACGATTGAATTCTTGCTGACATGCTAGGAGCATCATTCTCTAGCAAGAAGCTTTCTTGGTTCCCCTTGTTAGAAAACCTCTGTAGTTTTTTACATGTCCGCTTTTGAAGCAAGCTAATTAAGCAATAACATCAAGATCACGGAGCTTCAACCCTGGCAATATGGGAAGAACTGTCCAAAACATGCTACAGTCAAGAAACAAGGTCGAAAGTCTTCACCTAATAAGTAAAGGGGTTTGTGTTGTTTGCTGAGTTTAAACCCACTTTTGCTTAAGATAAACGCTGTCAGACACTTCCTCAAGCAATGGAACACACAATGCCCTAGCAGTTACATGTTGATTTAATACTCCTCTGGTGGAGAAAAGTTGTTGGTCGAATCTTTGCCCTATTTGTTCAATCCTTAAAAAGGCCTGGCAATTTTATCTATGAAGATAAGCCAACTGCAAAGGCATTTCTTTCATCTTTATTTTACATTTTGCCAGGGCATCCCAATAGCAAGCATTTTATCAGCATTAGCAAGGACTGTTCGTAGTTGGTACATGAAAGAACTTGGTTCTCACACTCAGCATACAGCAAGTCCAGCTGGCTGAGATGGAAGAGAGATTCTTTCAAGCCCTCCTCATTCAACAAAGGAAATCATTTGTGCTGGAGAATATTTTAAAATATTTAGTTATATTTGATATTATTGCGTTACTTAGTTTAAGGTTAAGAATATTTGACTTCCTAGTTTATAGGATTATGTCCATGTCATGTAATTTTTTATTTTTAGTATGATTATAATCGCCCCTACTATAAATTGGGGCTTCTCTTTAATAGTGAAACACAACAAATTATTTCCGAAATTCTAACATGGTATCGCGTGTTCTTTCCTAAAATCCTACTCTAGGTGTAAACTAGCATCAATCCGCTACCAGTGCTGCCACACATGGTGGCACATGGTGATAGTCCCCTTATCCCAAAACCAAATCCTACTTCTTGTATTTTCACCTATGGAGTAAAAAACATAATATTGTGTTTGTCTATTTGTTCCAAAAAAAAGGGAAAAACAATTCTGTTGCCCAAGCATGCCCTTCCTCTATATCCAAAACAAGCCTTAAAGCTTAGTCGACCTAGTGCCTAAGCAATTTGCCGTTCGTTCCTCTACCGTTGCCTCAGCCTTCCCAATATATCCGTTGCTGTCGAGTGCACTCCCTAGGCCGTGCGCCACCTTTCCTTTGACATTTTGCCCAAAGAATTGCGGTAAGATAAAAACAGAGAAAGAAAATAAAGCTTAAAGCAGCGCGAATGTTAGCCGTGCACCCCTTTCGTGTCGTGATGTTGCAACGCAAGTGCTACCATTACGAGTGGCTAGAACTCTACCTAGTTACATCAAAAACCCAATAGTCTAGGACGCCACCTCGCCTTACTACTGATGAGCCGTCTGTTGTGCACAACTTTGCGGCCAATTTAGTGTACTGCCATTGTTCCTCCACGTGTGCATGTCTATTGCTGTGAGTGGCAAGTAGGTCTAGACTCCTGGCCTAGCACCCTTCTTCTACTAGTTCCACCGCTGTGTGGCTGAAGGAAAGAAAAGGTTGGATTTGGGCTAATTTTCTAGGTTAAATGATGTGTCTACAAGCCTTTCTTTTTTCCTTGTGCTTAACTATTTGTTGAGTTGATAAACATGGGCTTCCAAGTATTGTGCTTGTGTGGGCTAACGTTTTTATTAGGCTTTAGTTTTATGGGCTTTATATGTAGGTTGGTTATTGGTGTTAAGTGTTTGTTAATTTGTTACATTTGTTTAGTGGGCTAGTGTTGTTTTGTTTAGGTTCTTTTGAGTGTAAAACCCTAGTGTTATTGAGTTGTAGTGGTTGGCAAAGTGTGCCTTTTACCTGTGAGCTTTAGCGTCAGTTCCTCTTGTGTGATTGACTTTTTATTGTCACGGATATCTGTGTTTGTGTTATCCATGTTATTACAGTAGTTGTGCCTCTAAGGATAGTATAATTTTGTCTTTCTAAGTACGTGATAGATATCGTGAAAGAATCTTTTCAAGTGTCTACTGTCACTAATGATGCGTGTAAGTCAAGCCTTTATCTCGTAATCATGCAAACAAAGAAAGTGGCGGCAATGTAATTGACTAAAGATGGCCTTCCATCAATTATCATGACGTGTAAAGTGTGACTTCTAATTAGTACACTATAGACTGTGTTTGATTTTGGCTGCCAATGTGAAGCGTGACTTTTTTATTAGTGTTTGTTAAATTTAGTTAAAATTGAATATTTTGGAAGTTCTCAATATTCAACTTGAAGGGGAGTGCTAGAAAATATTGTAAAATATTCTAAAATACTGTGGGGTAATGTAAAGCTCAATGGCCCCAAACCTCAAGAAAGAGAAAAAATTCCTTCCGTACACCATTGTAATGCTATAGAAGGGACCTATTGAATGCTATAAGCCCTAGCCATGAGGGGGCTAGGTTAGTTTGTTGGGCTTGTAAGTCCTCAAATTAATATCTACTTCTTGATGCAATTTAGGCTTTGCATTGGTGGACAGCCTGTGGTTAAAACGTGCAAATATGCGTCTTTAACTAGAGCAATTGAAATAACGAATTCGGAGCTTTTATAACGGATGAACTTCATTGCTTGCACCAGAATCTTCTGTTTTCATCCTTTTCGTTATCTCTTCCTATGATTTTCATCCGCCAGATTTCTACGACGTAGAAACCATTTAAATATTGATAAACAATTTTCTCATATAGCCTTTTTTTTTCCGGTGAAACCTTCTTTAAATTATTGAAAGGAAATCATTGGGTAGGTGGAAAGAAAAGGACTTTCTTGACCTATGATTATCTTTTGTATGTAAGTTTTCTATTGATAATGGAAAGAAAAGAAGTATTTTAGATTCCACTCTGTGCTTTAGTTCCTTGATGCCAAATGCTATGTTAGTCTAAGTAAGGGTGGTGATTTTCTTTTAATGGATGAGCTTGACTCAGATAATGTTGCCAAGTTATTTCCATATTTAGTGTCAAGAAGAACAAATGGTATAATCTCAAAAATTTGTTGAAAGCGTTAATTCTGTGCTGCATTCCTCAATGAACTGGCAGTGTATGTATGATTGTATATTTTCATACTTGGTTTATTAGATTGGATGAAGATTTCAGATTTTAGGGCATGCAGTGTTGGTGGGAAACTAATTTTAAGTGTGTGTACCTGTATGCTGAAGTGATCTTTACGGCAGAGAAGCGCCCATAGCCACTTTTGATTGCTCACATCTATCATCCTCTTAATTGATTCTGGATAAAACAAGGGCAGCTTTATGTGAAATGGGGAGAGATATTCATTTGGGGATTACCTCAGCTATGCTTTATGAATCTGAATCTTCTTTGTCTGGTGTTTTCTTTATACAATTACTCTAGGTTGATAATGGACATAAAAAAATCAATTATATGATGCATAGTGAATACCAAAATGTAGAAATAATATGCTTTGATCTGACGTTCATTTCAGTAAACTCGAGCCTATGCGGTAAGTTGGGATGAAGTGACTGCTTAAAAAGACTGGAAGCCTTCAAACATTATACCATATTTGGCTTTTGAACTTAAGTGAGGAAAACATTCATTAGTGCTTAGGTCAAGGATCTAGAGAGGAAAATAAGAACGAAAAGGTACAGTTGAAAAAAATAAAACACAGTTTCATTAAAGTGAAAGAAATGTTTTCCTTGCAAAATGCTTGGTGCAATCATAGGTTACAGAAATGTTCTCTTAGCTTTAAATTTTTAGTTTCTGCTTTACGTTTTGATACCTTCCTTCTGCATTTTTTTTATCCAAATAAGTTCAAGCATTCCATTTAAAAAGGTTGATTAATAAAATGAATAACAAGTATACAGGATCCAGTAATGTAATTTTTCTATGATAATTATGTCTTTCTTCCATGTGAAATTGCGACATCCAAGTTTCTTTTCTCTGCGGATTTGCTGTTTAATGTGGACTCTATTCATTGCAGTTAGTTGCCTGTGGCATTGCTGTGGCTACCTATAACGAAGGAGCAACAGATTTCAAGGAAACACCTGTATACAAGGAAGCAATTCAATCTGGAGAGTTTCTTGATGAACCAGATGCATCTAATTCAGATGTGTTTGAGTCGAATCCAACAGAAGAAGCGCCTAGTTTGGAGTAGAAAATGGATTTTGTCCCTTTGTCGTGAGAAAATACATAGCAAAAAAAGATGTGAACACTATCCTTTCTATGTGGGAGATAGCCCTTGTTATTATATGTCTGTTCATGACCTTGTTACAGGAATATAGTTGGATTACACTTCCAAGTGTTCGTGAGTGCTTTTTTCCTTTTAGTTTCTTTGTGGAGAGATTATTATTTTTATTAATAATAGAAGCAGTCGTCATCATGACAGTAGTAGTTGGGGATGTAATGTACGAAATTTCACTAATTGATGCTCTGGGGCATTTAATGTGTTAGTGCCTCGTTGTTCAAATAGATATGTAGGCTATGTTTGGGAGAGAAATTTTTGGAATATAATGTTATGTAATAATTGTATTGGAATAAATAATATATTTGAAAGGAATACTTTAATGGAACAAGTATAATTTATTTAAATATATACATAAAATATATAATAATAATTGAATAATGTGATAGTTTATATGGATAATAATTATATTATAGGGTATAAATAAAAATAAATTTGAGTATATGTGTGATATATATAAATATTGATTTGATTATGAATAGATGTAGTAATAGAAAAATAATTAATTAGTTTTATATATGAGAGGAAAATTTTCAATTTAAATTTAAATGAAAATAATGTCAAATGATATGTTAGGTAGTATGAAATTTGAGAAGGTATTTTGAGGTTGAAAATTGAGTTCCAAACACAGTGTTTCCTCCTCAAGGAAACACTTCCAGGGCTTCTGAGAACTTGAAAGATAATTTCAGAGATCACTGCTGAATCAGATCGCCGAATGAGTAACGTCATGATACATGAAACATATATCTGAGCACTGAAGCAGTAGTTTAGTATGAATGGTTCCTTTTTTTTTTTCTCTTGTAGCGCCACAAGTAGATGCTGGATCATGTAGAAAAAGAAAGTTTGTCAATACAGGTTATAATATTTATATTAGTCATCAAGCACCAGGTAGGATTGTGATGAAAGCAACCATTTCAGTTAGATGTCAACCGAAATATCAGTGCTAGCTTGACGATCAACGGGCTATGGTTCATCAGGTTTTGTGAGCCCAGCAAGAATTGCAGCCAGAAGCAGCATCGAAAATTGAGCTTTAGCCTTTAACCTCACTTCCGCATTGTGGTGATACCCAAATCCCATAATGCTTGGCCTAGGCGCCACTGTGACTATTGGAGAAGCTGAAATAAAGACGAAGATATAGCGTCTATAGTAACTAATTTGTATAAATCAGAACAAGTAAATAGTGTGCGGGGAATATTATTGAATTGAGGCTTAATTATTCCTTCGCTTGAATTAAACTACTTTTTTAGAAGTGTATGAGAGTGCTGAACTGATTAACAAATGCTTGCACGCATACCTGCAGCAGTTGAATTGGGCCTCAACCCAAAGGAAACTTCAGTTGGAGGTGACAGAGAAGTGCCTTAATGGACCAAGAGAAACTGGTTAGTAAACTAATTTAAGGGTGGTTTTCTGTATTGTTATTTACACGGTCCAATTAAACTAGTTGTGAAAAAACTACTACCATCAGAAGTACATCAAATAGAACATTTCCCGACTTTTGATCTGTCTACTAATAGTCATCGAAAGATAATATTCCCATCCATGTTTGTAATGAAGCAGCTTTCGTCGCTCAAATGCAGAGGGGTAGAGGCACAACATACCTCCACAGGTAGAAGTGTCAATTTGGAGGTTGCAGAGGACGGGCAACTGAAGAGCACGTGTGGTGTTGATTGGGAAAGAAGAAGCCAAATTTGTTTCATGCAGCAACAGACAAATGCAACTGGGCTTCTGGCTGTAGAGTTGGCTGAGGCTAACGCAGCATGGTTGAACCGGTGTAGCATCCAATCCCTGCACGAATGGTGCGCATGGGGTCAATGGTAGCAAATTTGGTCCGCATTCTGCTATCGTGTTCTGGGCAAATCCGTCAGTTAAAAGCCAACTAAAACATACAAGAATAAGTGCAGCAAGGATGCTAAGAACGGCGAGAAAACCAGGCATTGTTCAAGTTTGGTGGATAATGCGAGTCTTGCTTCGGTTCATTTCACAAATGATGTGTGTGCTCCCATTTATAGATGAAAGCACATTGCTTGAGCATGAACTGTAGAATCATGCATCGTTTGTGTGATTTCCTAACACCACGCTTTTCTTTAAGTTTCTTATTAGTTTATCAGTTCAATTTGTTCTATCTAAAATATATACTATTATTTTTTTTCTAGTTCATCTTCTTAGTTTCCAACCATAAACCATTTTTATTTTTTTCTTTCGCTTAAATACGATAGACGAACCTGCATAAAATTTTGGTTATTTTAAGAAATGTTGCCGAAATATATTATTAAATGTATTTGTTAATTTGATTTATTCTATGGCAACTTCGATCAAAAGTCAATAATTTATTCTGGCTAGCTATAATCAAGTTCTAAAGAAAATATGCCATGATTAGTGCGATTTGTCTCAAAGGCTACGATCTCGTTTCAGCGACGTGTTTTTCAAAGAAAAGTTGAGAAAACTTTTCAGAGAATGCATACAATGAGCTTTAGTGTGATAGGATGAGGAATTATGAAGAAAAACATAGGCTTTGTTTGTTTTTAAATTTTAGTATATGTTTTTAAGTGTTTTTTCTTTAAGAATTATGTAAAAATAAAAAAAATAAAAAAAATAAAAAAAAATAATTAAGTATATATTTTTAGAGAGTGTATAATTGCAAAACAAACATAGCCAAAATGATTTTGTTATAATATAATATGTATTTTTTTGTGTTAAACAACATAAATATTTATAAATAATATGTAATATATTATTACGCTCATAAGGATTTTTTGTTGGAAAAAATGAATTTACACAGACTACTTTTATGTTAAGTAATTTTTTATTCTTTCTTTAATTTTTTCTCTCTTTTTGTTTAACTTGCAATTAATAATTTTGGCATGGTTTATGTGTGTACTTAAAATTGATATAATCTATAAAAAAAAATTATTTTATATTATCTGTGGTATAGATTACTTTATTTAAATATTTATTTTATACTTATGAAAAAATATTATATTTTAAAAAATAATAAAAACAATTTTGTCATTATTTATTTGAATAGAGATACAATTGCAAACTTACTTAGTGTAACCATATTAAGACTGAACTTTTAATAATATAGAAATAAATATAATGTAAATTAAGTTGAAAAGAGGCATATATGTAAATTTACTTAGTATGACCAAAGTAACCCAAAACATTAATAATATAATATACATTTATATTTATATTTATTATGTTTTTAAATTCTTCAATATTTTATCATTTTTCATTTTAAATATTTTTCACAAAGTAAAATCACATAATTTTATTATTTTAATTTTTAATTTTGTTTATATATATTTTTTCTTTTAACCAGCTGTTTTCATTTGTGTTTTCTCTCAAATTTTCTCTTTTGTCTTTCAAATTCTTAGCATATTCCCTAACGTTATTATTTTAAATATTTTTATATTTTTAATATTAAATAATTTCTTTATTAATCAAAATACTGTTTTTATTGTGTCTAAATTGATACACACATGTACAAGAATGTGCAAATTTTGTTAGTAATAAAAGGATGTGTCAAATCTATGCCTTAAACTAAAAGGATGGAGATAATGACCCTTCTTGCACTGCAGCATCACTCTTGATTTCCTTGAAACTCACAACGAAAGAAGTAATGGCACAATATGGCTAAGTTTGGGAGAGGAGAGAAGTTTTGTTTGTGATAATGTTTGAAAAGAATTGTATTAAGGTGGACAATATATTGGACAGAAAGATTTTTATGGGATGAATAATAAAATTTATTTGAATGTGTGTGTTTATAAAATATATAATTATGATTAGGAGATGAGATAGTACATAAATATAAAAATTAGTTATTAAGGTATATTTATATAAGACTATGAGTGAGAGTGTGTATATGTATGTATTAATTTAATTATAAATAAGTGTTATGATCAAAGAACAACTAATTAGTTGTATATGTAAGAGAGAGAAATTTTAGATCAGAATTATAATGAAAATTCTATTGAGTAATATATTTAATAGTTAGTGTAAAATTAGTAAGGATGTGTGGGTATTGAAAGTTGGCTAATAAACATAGCCCATTTAAATTAATTTGTATAGCTACATAATTAAGTCATAACTTGTTATCAACACACTCATTAAGGTATCAACTTTCTGTTCCATCATATATTTCTTTTTACACAAAGCAACAAATTCAATTTTGGTGCTATTAAATCTAAATACATCAAAAAAATACATAATAATACAATTCAATGCACGACAAAAAAATTGAAACAAAACTACAAGAAAGAATTGTCCTTTCGACACACCATTGTCAACAAGTATATAGGAACTAGAAGGATCCAACCACAAGATCTGATTCTACTTACTAGGTGAGAAGCGAAGTATTAAAGTTCAAGCAAAATAAGAAGTAATTTTCAATGGTTAACACATTGAAAGTAACATCTATTAGGCTAATTGAGAAAGTATTTTCATGAGTTGAACACCACATCTCAACCCAAAAATTTAAAACGTTATGTTTATTGAATAGTACAAATTATATACTACTCATTTTTTCTATCTTCTTTTAGTAAGGTACAATTCATGCTTTATTTTTGACAACAATTACCATGTCTCGAACCCGAGATCATGACATGACAATATTTGCAAACTGACTTTGCCAACGCCAAAGTCAACATATAAACAAAGCCACTAAATCCAACAATGACATTCGAACAATCATTTCAGAAAGTAACATGCATAACAATAACTTAACATCTTGTCTCCAGCACATAGCGGAAGAATGATAACCTATCTATTACATCCAATGTCTCTCAATGAACAACATTAAAGAAATTAAGACTAGGGCCAATTCTACGTCTTCATTCCGGTCCTTAGACTATCATCCTCAAGTTGCTCATTGTTGTTTGGTTCTTCTATAAATTATTAGCTAACAAAGGTGAGTGATAATTTGCTCGTTAAATGATAGCACTACCTTTGCTTCGTAAATATAATGAAAGTAAAACAATAGCTTATAGAATATACATTGCTTGAAATACACGTTTTAGTAAATATTTGTAAAGCAATGAAGACATTTAAATCACATTTAAGCATCAATTTAGGGATAATCTTCTTATTGCCTACCTCATTTGCCATCTAATTATTCTCGTTTATCAGCCAGCTCATAATCATGTACACTGTGCTTGCTTTTCCACTAATCAAAGCCTTAGTTTATATTTTTCTAACTAAGAAGGGTACATCAAATATCGGTTTCACCCACCGTGAGCCCTAATTTTCAACTCCAACTAGGTAGTTTTCCAATCTACTGTGATGCAATTAGTAGAGCCACATATCAACTTTACCTGTTGTCGATCCCAATCTTCTACCATGATTGGATAAGTTTCAATCTATTATCCGATTGACAGGGTGAAACTCATCTCTCACACTTATTGACAGTCACATGGGTGGCTATTGAGTTATTCTCATTTCATGTTTTTTATTTTCAATATACAATTTAAAAAATATTCATTCGGAAAATGGCTCAAATCCAAGTCTTAGGAAATCACAATTTCAATTTTTCAGAAAAAAACACATTGATTTATGCCTTTTCAAGTAAAAAACATCCAAAATTTTATTTGAAAACATGCATTAGAGCATTTAGTTGTAATGCTAAAAAATTTTTTTTGAAAGCAGTTTAGAAATAGTTATAAAATCGACAAGGTGTAACTACTTACTTGTAATTTAATTCGTCAGTTATTAGCTCTTCAGCTATTGTTTCTTGGTTCCTTATTCAATGATATACGAATTCCATTTAATACGCTTGACTTTAGTAACTATGCTTTGTCAATGCGTTATGTGCATCCTGAGTGTTTATGCCTATTTGAATTCCTTCAGTTAAGGTTTCACGTATCCTAATACACATTATTTGATAGATTTATGCATATTGTGGTCTTAAATTTGAAAGATTCAACTTAATTCGTTCAAAATATGAAATTTGGTCAGTGCTTGCATTCCTCACCTATGACTACAACACATGCTTTTGCGATCACGTGACCTTGGTCCACGTTCGTGCATTCATGTGCAGAATGTATTGGAATTTTTTCTATCCTTCCCCTATGATCACAATGGACTGCTCTGCGACTGTAACACCTAAGTTCATGATGACACTTATGGCCACGGGGCACTCTACAACTTTTGTCCCTGGGTTAGCGATTGCATTTCACCTTCTTGCAATCATGTTGCTATGGATTGCGATTGCGATAGTGACTGTAGGAGCATGCAGGCTTTCATGTAGAGCACTGTTTGATTAGTTTTTAGCCCTCTACTTCAATCCAACTCTAAAACTCTTTTCTCGACTTATTTTCATGATCCTTAGGCTTGTTTCTATGAGTTAAAACTTATGAAAACTAAGTTCTTTAATTATTTACAAGCTTCGCAACATTTGGATATGTTTTTGACTATCTGTATGTTTCACCAATATGCACGCCTATTTCTACACATCACCACATGGTTTTTACTTAATTCCTACACTTGAAACACATGCAAAACCTTAAGAACTTATGTTTTTGTCTTGCCTATGGTGTAAAATGCTTGGTCTTACGTGTGTACATAAAAATCAAGTGTCTAGGCATAGAATTTACCTTGCATTTAAGTGTTGGAAGATCAAAATCTATCCCCCAATTTCTAGAACACCGTTAGCTCTCCAAGGTCTAATAATAGGGTTTTTCAGCTCCACTAAAATTATAGTTATACCTAGGTCTAAGTTAGGGTTTGCATAGAAGTAGGATTCTTAATAGTTTAGGCCCTTGTGAACAATTTCTCACTTTCTTGATTTTAGGGCCATTTTTACCACGAATTTTCCATGAATTTTGGGCCCTATTTTCTTATTTTCCAAGGCTTGGAATTTATTCCACTTCATATTTTATGCGGTAAAATTTCATTGCCTAGAGGTACCGAATTTCTTCTTATGCTTCCCTTTTTCAATTCTTAATATTTTCACCCAAAAATAAGTAGAAAATGGCAAAGCTAAAATTAGTTTAATTGAATCTCCACAATTCCATTCTAAAAATTGTTCAAAAAATTTTCCCAAAAATTTGGGGTATTACAACAATGCCCCCTTTAAGTATGAGTCCTTTCAAATTTGTGCCATGCTCCCCATCAGTTAGCTGTATTTTCAAGTACATGGTCTTACCAAAATGAGTTTTTTAATGCTACCAAATTCATCAATTTTGTGGGCCTTTTAGGGAGTTCTTACACTTCAAAACCCATTGATTTTATGGGTCTTTCAAGAAGTCTCTATCATAACTATCAATTTTGTGGGTCTTTCTAGGGAGTTGAATCAAAGCTCTTCTTATCCACCATGGGGTAAGACAACCATAGAACTAATCTAGAATCATCTCCATACTAATCCCAAACTAATTAGTCACATCTTATTTTAGTTTTAGGACCACAAATTTTGATTTAGCCTATCTGGCCAAGAGTAGTACCTAAACTAAACCTAGAAGCAACCTCAAAGGACAAAACTTGAGGGGCAGCACCTACTTGGCCAAGTGAGGAAATGTATTCACAGACCTGACATTGCATTATAACTCAAAACTTTAAAACCTTTGGCTTATGGATTTTTGTTATTTATATATTGCTCTCTTAACATATTTGTGTTTTTTCATGTGGGACCACTTCTTGTTGTTTTTCCTCAACAAGTCAAAATGATGTGTTTGATCACCCTCACGTTACCACAATTGGATAATAAAAATTAAAGGAAAAAAGTTTCAACAACAATAGCATGCTACGTAGTAATAACATGAAATTATATAAATAAATGAAATACTAAGTTTGGATAACATAATTTAACCTTTAATTTTTTTTTCCTGCAAAGTAGGGGTGTTAAAATTTTTTGTTGTTCAATTTGAGCTTGAGCTAAAAAATCACATGCTATATTAAGCTTGTTGAGCTTAAACAAATAGGACAATAGCATAATTTAAGTTTTTTAAATAATTTTTTCATTATTCAAGATAAGTATATATGGTTGGTCGAGCGTAGTCAAGCATGAGCTTTAATTTGATATATCTTTTGTAATGTCAAGTTCAACAAATAAGTTATGTCCTACTCAAGCTCAACCTAAGTTATTTTTACCCCTGCTCTAAAACATTTTTTAACTTGTCTTTTCCACACACTAGCTCAAGAACAATATTTGAAGTCAATGACGCATAATATTTTGCAATTAATTTAGTTGCAACTGTAAAATTAGCTTGAAAAGTAACCATAATGACTAAAATGTCTAAAATATCTTAAGCTAATATTGAAAATATTTTATGCTTCAAAACATGAAGTTTTCATCATTCCAGTATATCAGAGTATTATCCATTATTTTTCCCTTTTACAATTATCTATAAATTTTTTCATATACATGTCAAGCTCAAATTTTTGAGATTGAATAGACTATTAACATTAAAAATTCTTGACATGTGCACAAAAGCATAGTATAAATTTAATACGGTGTGATTCAAACCCGAACAAATCTTGCTTACACAAATAGTGTGAAGCTATCCAAATGCAACAAATTTGCAAGAAGCCAAGTGACAACTGCCACGACCAACATGCTTACGTTAGTTGCCATGTTATAAATCTTCCAAGTGATGCTTGGAATAACTTGATTTGGATGGAAAATTCATAAAAATTGAGGAAGTCAAAAATTCTAAGAAAATGGAATAATTTTATTATCAAAGAGGCCAAAGTTCTTGTTACACATGCTAAGGACCCTTTCAATGCTGTTAGGCATTGATAAAATACCTTAATGTAGCCTACAATAAATTAGGAAAAGTTCTATGAAAGAAATGGCAAAGAACATTAGTTAAACAAGGAAATCCTTCTCTCGAAGACACCATTGTGATCTATTTAGGCATCCTTTTGATTGATTGACTACTCTTAAGATAGATCTTAGTTGATCTAGTCTCCACACGCAATAGCAAATTCAGAAGATGTGCATTCTACCTTGTTGATCACCCCTCCATGCGATCAATTTAAATGCTCTTATCAACATATATGTTGATCCTATCTCCACTAGATCGATCTGAATGAGTAAGATCTCAAATTCTAAAAGTGCCATTAAGTGTCGTAGATCCACATTTTCTTGGGATTGATCTAGCCTTTGTTAGATCGATGCAACTTGATTTGGATCAATCCTAATGCTGCCAACAACTATCTTTTTCCCTATATTGCACTAGGTTGATCTACAAACACTTCTTTAGCTCCTCAAGTCTCTCTACATGCCTAAATTCTTCTTGGAAACCCTTTACAAGTGTTGGCATTGACTCTTTGAACTTCTTGGCCTTATAATGCATGATTAGTTCTCTAATTATCCTTGAATACTCTTACTTTAACTAGAGGATTGTGTCATCCCCCTTTTGAAAAGGAATTACCCTCAATTTAGCTTCTTAGTCACCACTTGCATCAAATGGACTTAAATCAGTGATACTGAATGTGGCACTTATTCCATACTCCGCTTGCAACTTCAACTTGTAGGTGTTATCATTAAATCCTCTCCAAGGCTTGAAATGAACCTTCTCTCATAGGCATGAGCTTGGACTTCCTTTACTTTTGGAATAACTCTTTGTGCATATGGAGCCAAACCATATTTTCTAGCTCAAATACAACTCACTTATGGCCTTGTTGACTGACTACACGTATTGCTCATTTCTCCTCTTAATGCTTTGCTCAACTCTTTTACAAAGTTTGCTTTGCTCTCAACATCTAAACTTACTTGCTCCTTATGGGGTAATGACAATAAAACTAATGATTTAAAGGATTAAACCGTGCATGGCTTCAAATAGTGACAAGTTAATAGTAGAATGTGTGTTTCTATTAAATGCGAACTCAACATGTGGCACTTTTCCCAACTTTTAATGGTTTTTATTATTAATGCTCTTAGCAATGCAATCAAGGTCTTATTTACTAGTTCAGCTTGACCATCATTTGTGGGTGACTAGTGATAGAAAAATATAATTTAGTCCTTAAGTTACCCCACCATGTCTTCTAGAAGTAGCTCAAAAATGTTACAACCCTATCTAAAACTATTGTCCTAGGCATGTCATATAATCTAACAATCCCTTTAAAGACCAAGTTCATAATATAGGATGTATCATCGGATATGTGACATGCAATAAAATGTTCCATTTAAAAAAAATCTATCAGCCACTATGAATATGGAAACCTTACAAGTCCTTGTTCTAGGTAAACTTAACATAAAAATCCATGAATATATCTATCTAAGGCATATTAGGAACAGGTAAAGAGGTATAAAGGCCATGTGGTTGTACATTAGATTTTAACTCCTTGAACTTGATTGCATGTTCAACCACTTTTTGTATCTCTTGTCTCATGTGCTTCAACCCTTTTTTGCATCTCTTGTCTCAAGTGCGATCAATAGAAATGTTCTCGTAAAATAGTGGTAACACCATAGTGTACCACTAACCCTCCATTATGAGCATCTCAACATGTAATTCATGAAAAAAACATCTCAGGATTCTTAATTTACCTATGTAAAATAATAATTGTCATGCTGGAAATACTTTTTATGGACTCCTTTACTAGTCAACTCAAACACTTCACTAAAATTTTCATTTTTGGCATTCAATTCCTTGTGTTCAAAATCTAGTAACCTAGCATTTAAGGTAGGAAGAAGTGCATAATGACATGACAAAGCATCTACAACAATGTTACATACCCTCTTTTTATACTTAATCACATATAGGAATGTGACAACATAAGAATTTATAGTATAGTTGAACTCCCAGTGCACTTAAATTATCCATGCATGAGAATTAAAATAGAGAAAATATGATATCATGCATGAATTATATTAAATATGATGGTTTTGATATGAAAAAGTATAGATATGAGTTTAATTATTAATTTTGGTCATTTTCTTCATTTAGAATATAATTTTATGATTGCAAGCCAACGTTGCAAACCACAAAAGGTGGAAATGCAACTACAAGACTTAACTACAACATATTTAGAATTTCCGCAGTCGAAGGTTGCGGTCGCAAGGCTGACGAATGCGGTCGTGGGAGGCTTTTTTATGGTAGCAAGAGTTGAAATGTGCAACTTTTGCAAACTTGAGCCTGGGTTCGTGAGAGTACAAGAAGTAGGTACGGCCGTAAATCTAACTTTTGTGGCCTCAAATGCAATGGTTATTATCCTAGGTGTGAGAATGAAATGAGGTATTGCAAGAGTGAAGTTGATACTTGTGGCCATAGAGGATGGCATGGTGGTGCTACGAACTATGATTCTGCACAATTTTTTTGGAATTTGTTTTGTCTTTTCCCACTTATACATGAACCTTAGGCACTATACAAGTATAAATTTATGTTCTCCATGTCTTGGAGACAATCTTAGGCTTAGTTTTTATTCTCCAAACAGTTAAAATTCATAGAAGACCAAAATCAAATGTGTGGGGAAGAAGGAATTCGCATTAAAAGTTGAAGAGCGTTCATTCTCCCATGCAATATAGAACATGTAGACTAAGTTTTTCTAGTCATTTTTTTACTACTTTCATGATTGTTTGGCTGATGAACAAATGAGCTTTGAGTTTTGTTGAATTTATTATGGATTGCTAATTGACTTTCTAGTTGCTTGTACTTGTGATTGATGAAATATGTATGCATGGGTTGTGATTAATTGTCTTTGTGTAGTTTATTTGCAATTGTTGAATTGGATAATAATTAGGAAAATTGGCTAATCCACTAATTAATTTATGGTAGTGTGAAGAATAACAAAAGTAAAACTTACGTGCTGGACATACAATTGTAAACATTAAACTTGTGTGAATAACGGGAATGAAACTATAAGATTAGTGTGGGTAAACATGATTAAGCACAAAACTTGAACCCTTGACTTGATTTAGCCTAGGAAGACTGCAAGCATTTGGAGTTAAAGCTATAGAAAATTTTGAGAGAATATTCTATTGACATTGTGATTAACAATCCACAACCAATGCAATGAAATTGATAACTAATGAAAATAGCATACGTAGGAAACCAACATAATATAACATGAATGTCTAGACTCTTTGACTATTGATACTTCACTCTTTGGTTTTGCATCGCTATTTTTCTTAGTGCTGTTCTTATTTATTTATCTACACTTTTACTACATTTTGGAGGCTTGACTAATAGAAATTTGGTTAAATCAATAGATACAAAACCTTTCCTCATGGGACAATACCTATACTCACGACAGTGTTGGCTTAATTATAAATTTAATTTTAGTTTGGTGACGACCCACATTAAATTTTGCCATCGTTGACGAGAGGGCGACAAGTGCTATTGAATACTCTAGGGGACTACTAGATTAGGCCCATTAACCTTTTGTTTGTTTTTGTTTCCCTATATTTCATCTTGCATTCTTTACTATCTGATTTTTTTTCTTTTCTTGATATAAATTTCTATTTTTGAGGGTTGAATATTTGCATTGGGAGATATTGTATATGTGCAAGAGCAAGAGTGTAGACCTTGACTTCGATTTAGAGATTGAATGAACACTTCACTAAAGGCGTAGAGCTCTCTTCCAATAAGAGCAAGAGGTAGAGATGAGTGAAAACAATTCACCACAAGGGCAGCTTAAGCAACTTTCTCCTCCACCAAACTAATGAGTTATCAAAGATTACATGCAGTAGGTGATGAATCTCAACATCACAAGGATCGTTAGACCATTGGTAGCAAATAACTTTGAATTAAAGCCTGTACTAACTAACATGGTGCAGTTGAATCTGTTTGGTAGAGCCCTACATGAGGACACTAACACCCACCTAGCCTCATTTCTTGAAATATGTGATACAATAAAGTTCAATGATGTCTCTGAGAATGTAATTAAATTAAGATTATTTATTTTTTCTCTCAAGGATCATGCTAGACAATGGCTTCAACACTACCACATAGGAGCATTGTCACCTGACAAGACATGGTGAATGAGTTCTTGACTAAATGTTGCCCACTAGCGAAAGTTGCAAAACTCAGATAGGAGATTAACTAACACCTTCAAATAATTAGAGTTTACGACCTAGTTAGAAGTTTGCAAATGATTTAAAGAGCTCCTTTAAAAGTGCTCGTAGCATGGATATCTACTTTGGATGCAGTTATAAACCTTTTATACTGGTATATATGGATAATTGCACACTATTCTTGATACAGCTGCAAGGGGGTTCTTATGAATAAGATACCAAAAGATGCTTGGGATTTGATAGAAGAGATGGCAACTATTGCTTGCCAATGACCATTTGATAGGTCCATTATACACAGGGTTGTCAGGCCGGCATGCATGAAGTAAAAACAGTGATAGCATTTGCAACAAAAATGGAGCTTTTATCTAAAAGGATTGATAGTGTCTTAGTATGTAGCTCTCAACCTTCTCTAGTTTCTATTTCTCAGAATTATGATATGTGCCTAGGGCGTTGTCCTACACACGAGTGTAGAGGCAAAGGGCCAAGTAGTGGGTAAAAGGAAAAAATTTGTTATGTAGGTAATCTTAGGTAATCTTGGAACTTAAGGCAATAACCTAATGCAAATACTTACAATTCTGGCTAGAGAAACTAGCTTAATTTCTTTTGGAGAAACTCAAAACCCACCAAGTATCTAGGTACCTTACTAGCAGCAGGAGAACAAGCAACCACTTGAAGAAATAGTGAGAAATCTTGCGAAGTCAACCAATGAAATAATAGGTAACATTGTAAAAACTACACAAGATTATATGAATAGAACTGACACTCTTTTGCAAAATTAGCAATCATCAATCTAAACCTGGAGGTGCAACTTGGGCAACTGGCAAAGGAGAAGGCTTCTAGACCCACAAGTGCATTACCTAGTAGTTCTGAGAATAATCCAGTTAAACATGTTTAAAGTGTGTAGGTAATAATCCATAAGAATAAAGAGGTACTAGCACCTCTGGTGGAGGAAAAGAAGATAGAGGTGTAGTCTATCATTGTTGAGAAGGAAGAAAGAGAAAACCCAGTACCTTTCAAGCTAAATATACCCTAACCACTGAGTCTTATTCTAGTGAAGGTAAGGGGGCAAGTGAGTCAATTTTTAGGATTTTTGAGAAATTGGATGCAAATACTGCATTAGTTCAGGAAATTAAAAATAGTACTAGCTATGTTAAGTGTTTACATAAAGTGGCAAGTAGGAAGAGGAAATTGGAGGAGCTAGGAGAGCACTAGGAAACTGAACAAGTACTACCGCCTAAATTAATGATCTAGGGAGTTTCAACATACCTTACACTATTTGGGATTTTCTCTAAATAATAAACTATGTAATTTAGGTGCAAGTGTCCATGTTATGTCATTTTCTATGTTTTAAGTACTGGGCATAGAGACAGTGAAACTGACATGAATGCCAGTAAAGTTGGTGAATAGGTCTATAAAAAGACCACTTGGAGTGGTGGACAATGTTTTGGTTAAGGTACATGACTTTATCTTACCTATAGGTTTAGGGTTAGATTTTAAAACTTTAAAACCACAAATCAAAAATATAAATGCAGTGGAATACTGTACCAAACCCATTTCGTATTCGCCATAAAAACACGCATCAACTGAGAAGCGCCGAAGATAACAAAAAGAACCCATCTTTGAAATCACATTCCAATGGGTGTGCTTGCAACCCTTGAGTCATGGCCCGTAAATCTTGACCTCTAGTTTGTCCACATAGTTTTTGTGACGACGAGTGCCTTTTGCACCTTGCAAAACACCTTTTGCAAGGTTCTGATGCAAACTCCTTTAGGTTAGAAGGCTTTTGGCGATAAAGAGAGATGGAGAGGGTTACTAGAATAACTTCTCTTCTTGCTTGGAGGGTGACGCACGAAAATTAAAAGATTTTTCATGCTTAGAACTTTACTAAGACATGTATTTATATTAAAACACTAGGGCATATTAGTTAGGGCTCCATGGCTTACTACATGGACCTTTAGTAATTACTAGTCTATGTAGTTTTCAATTATCAAACTCTTTAATAATTGCAGTCCATAAATCTTAACTATTAATCTCCATTAATAACTAAGGTTCATCTAGCTTGTTAATTATTAATTTTTATTAATAAATAAGGCTCAATGGGATCATATCCTTCAACTTAAGTAATTTCATTAATTAAATTAAAGGTTATCATGTTTCTAGTTAATAATGAAATTATTAAGAAATATGGTTGATATCAAATAATTCCATTCGTATCTTGTCTCTTCAATTTAATTAATCCCATTAATTAAATTAAAGTTCCCATTGTTTAATAATCTAATCATTAACAAACACAAAGGTAATTTATTTGGTCCAATCCAATTGCCACCAAATAAATTTTGCTACCCACAAATTTAACACTTATCATATACAACAAACTTTTATATGTGACTCTCTAAATTTATTCTTAATTAGCAACAATTATAGCTCAAAGGATATGATAATTTCTAGCCTATAACCCATATCATAGCCCAATTAAGATGAGATACAACATATCATAATGAATCCTCTTGATCGTGAGTACTATGCAGTATAAACCTTTTTTCTTACTCTGTCCCAAATGAACAAGTGTCATAGATTTAGTCAAACTCACAAACTTAGTCATATGACTAGTTAATGTTGCTTTATGAGACCAATGTTTCTATCAGAATCCAGTCACACACTACTTTCACTAAGCATTTCCATGTCATAGAACATCAACAACATAGTACAAATGCCTTGCTCATTTACAAAAAGACAAATCCTCTACTGAGCACACACATGCTGTCATATGCACTCACGTATTGGCACGTTAAACTCATGACCCTATTGCATACTAGGATGGATATAGACCTAATGCTTTAATGATATGTTGATTGTCATGCACATAAGACAACTAAGTCTAAAGTCCATGTGCATTTAACAC
This sequence comes from Avicennia marina, assembly GCA_019155195.1. Taxonomy (NCBI): domain Eukaryota; kingdom Viridiplantae; phylum Streptophyta; class Magnoliopsida; order Lamiales; family Acanthaceae; genus Avicennia; species Avicennia marina. The sequence continues at coordinate 7,216,039 of CM032778.1, forward strand.
ATTTACGAAGCATGACATTGATAACAAAGAGTAAATTCCTTGTCTTTGTTGCATTTTGGGAGTTATTGTCCAAATGCTCATTCTCTAATGAAGCATCCACACATGTATTCTTAGTTTCTCATACTAAATGACATGAAACTCATTTTACAAATATAAGGTGTGCAAGCTGTATCCACTCTTTAATGCCCTTTTAAGTGTCAATGACTTGCGAATTGGTTTTAATAAAAACTTACCATACTATTGATACAAAAATCAAATTTTATTAGTTAATGTAAAAAGTACATATACAACTAAATGTCCTTCTAGCATCCCTCATTTTCTATTAGCATTAGTGATGGAGATTAAGCATCACTTGTGTGAATGGCTTAGTAGGTTGGTCAATCATATTATGTATTGAAGCTATTTTCTACATGTCTATATTGCCCTTGCCAATGGTTCCTCAAATAACATTGGTGCACCTCTCACTGTGTTTAAATTTTTGATAAGAACACTGTTTCTTCACTTATGCGATCGTGCCATGGTTGTTGTAGTAAAGTGGTGACAGCTGATCCACATATGAAACCACTTGAAGTTTTGCTACAACTTTTCTTATCCAAACAACTTACCCCATAGCATCGCACTTAGTGATTAACTCAGCCTTCAATGGTGGAGTTCATAGTCGCACTCTACTTGGAACTCTTCAAATTGACCGTTCCTCCAATTAGAGTGGTTAAAAGTTTAGAGATAGATTTTTGATCTTCCACATTTGAGTAGAAGTCAGAATTAGTCCAATTATCTTCTCATAGATCACGACCACCATTTGCAGGTACCATATCTTTAGTGCTTTTTAAGTACTTTAGGCTATTCTTAATAGCATTCCAATGCTCTTTGTTAGGACTCACTTGAAACTTTCCCATAACACTTAAGACATAAGTGATATTTAGGCTTGTACATAGCATTTCCCATGTCAAGCTTCTATAATGAACCTCTTTTGTCTCTTTTCTATGTACAAGGCTTCGGAGAGACTTTACAATATTTTCATTCTATCTCTATAGATGTGAATTCTTAAGATGTAGCTCACTTCTCTTAAGTCTTTCATGGAGAAAGTGCAAAACGACCATATTTTGATCAAGCTTAACATCCCAATACCATTCCATATTACTAGTATGTCATCCATATACTGCACTCAGAATGCAATCACACTCCCACTAACCTTCTTACAGGCATAGGACCCATCTTTGTTCTTGATGAAGCTAAATAATTAGAGGGATTTACCAAGGGACACACTTGGTTTGCATACACAAAATTCATCTTTGATTTCATAACTTGAAGCCACTTAGCTAAGTCCTTATTCGCCATTGCTTAATCAAAGGTAGAAGGATCATATCCATGATTATTGTCTCTTATTATGAACAACTCTTGCTCGTTTTCTTAGAGATAGCCATATCTCTCTAGTGAATCAAAGATTCTACCTAATCATTACATTGATTATGTCGTACAAGGTTGTTCTTAGATAGGAATTTGCTGTGTGAGCTTATTGCTTTGTCTCTCACTCTCAACTTTCTTGAGCACTTTTTTTTCCACTTTCTCTAATGAAATTTTCTTCGATCAAAGCATGCTTGACAATTGATGACAATCTAATTGCCTTCAGATAGGTAGAACTCATGTCATTTCTAACGGAATGCATAGCATGTACCACAAAGTGTCCTATAACGTCTTTCACCTCTTACTTATCTGTCTTGCTCTTCTCAAGGTGAGTCAAACATCCCCAAATCCTAATATGCTTTAGGCTTAGTTTCTTTCCACTTCACATCTCATGCAGGGTTTGAAGGAATAGACTTAAAGGGAGTCCTATTCAAGATATGTATCGCTTTTTGAAGGGCATGTCCTTATAAAGAAATGGGCAAATGGTCAAGCTCACCATAGATCAAATCATGTCTAATTAAGTTTGATTCTTATGCTAAGCTACAGCATTCAATTGAGGAGTTATTGGTGGTGTAAATTGTGACACAATGCCATTTACCTTGAGGAATTACACAAACATGATACTCATGTACTGCCTATAGTGATCTAATCATTTTGTGTTTACATGTTTGCTAGTTTGTTTGCCTACTTGAGCCTTGAATTCCTTAAACTCTTTGAAGGACTCGTGCTTGTACTTCATTAAGCACACATGACTAGTAGTAGAATAATCATTAATAAAGGTTATAAAGTATTGAAAATTTTTGCCTGCCATAACATTAAACAAGCTATAAACTTTAGTATTAACCAACTCTAATACCTATGTGGCGCTCTGGACTTATCCATCAAATAGACTTTCAGAAACCTTGCCTAAGAAGCCTGATTAGAAAGTTAGATAGGACTCCTTTCCTAATGGGCCATTAAGTCCATTTTTCTCTAACCTCCTAACCTAACTTCTACAACATAGCTTAGTCTAAAATCCCACAAGTACTTGGGATTTAAGCCATCCCTAGCTCGTTTGATTGTCATGGCATTCATCACAAGCTTATCATCCAAACTGAAGTAATAAAGGCCATTTACTAATAAGGCGGTGTTGATCACTTTATTATGATAATAAATTTAGCACTTATTGTCTCTAAAAGAATGTTTATAAGTTACTTTTAACAACAAAAGTGCTGATACAACATTTTTAGCCTATTTAGTAATAAGAGACAATCTCCTAGACACCAAAATGTGACAACATGATAAACTAACTAATATAGTGTCAATCGCAATGACTACAACAGTTGCCCCACCGTCGACCCTAATCACCACTTCTTGCTTCTTAAGCCTACTCTTAACTAAATCTTGATTCAAAGTACAAATGTGGAAAGATGCACTTAAATCCAAGATCCAAGATGTAAAGAATACATCGATAGAACAAGATGTTTCACAAATATATAGTTCCATGCTTGCAATCCTAACAGAATGGTGATTGAGTTATTCAATGCAATTCCTCCTCGAATACCCTCTTTTGTTCCATCAAAACTCTTTTCGTTGCATACTTGGGCGCTAGACGTCACTCCTCTCCCATTAGCCATAGGAACAATGGGTTTCCCTCTTATGGTCTTACTCTTTTTAGTGTCTCTAACCAAGAGACTAGACTCCTCAAGGATAATCTCTTTCCTTTGCAATGGGATGGTAATATTCAAGATATTACTAACTCTCTGAAGAATGAGAACTCTTCTCAAATTTGAAACTAGCTGATTATAATAGCTCTAGCCGACATTAAGGTGTCAATTATTGGTAGTATGTGTTGTGCATTATTTGAGACAAAATTAAATTGCAAAAATAGGTAAGACATGTTAGTTTGGTAGCGATATATGTTACCATTATGATTATAAACTTTAAATCACAATAGCCTCCCACTAGTTTTTTTGAACCCTACACTTCCTTAGGCAAAGAATAGAAATTCCATCGGTATAATTTTATTAGTAGGTGATTGGGTTCTTCATTGGACGTAACACACCTCATATAATCCAATCTTGCCAAGCTAGGCCTAATGAGTGGCAACTCTTGCCAACGCATCTCATACGTAGTCTAATCTTTTTTTCAGCCCATGGCCCAATAATGCCTCATGTATTTAGGTCTTGACATGTTAAGTCCTTTTAAGTTACACCTACTGACTGACAACTTGCCAAATTAAAACTTCACCTGTGGTTGACTCCTCTTAATGTGTGCTAACTTTTGAATGTTGCATCTAATGTACCTAAAGTTATAAATGCACTGTCACAATGTAACTCCACTAATACGATGATATTACATACTAAGCCTACACTTAGGCTTTTGAGCTTAGTGGAGAGCCATGATAAATAATTTGCCATTATAACTTAATATTATTTTAGGAATTTTTTAGTCTATGTAGATTTATGTTTTGCTTTGCCCATTATCCATTTGATATATCTCATACATCTATCATGAATAATACGCAAAAATAAAGTAATGTGAAAGATTATGGACTTCTAGATCTAATTTGAGCTCAGAACTGGATTGTACACATTTGCGTGGAATCTTATACTATTACATAAGAATTTCTTGAATGCTTTCTTTTATCTTGGTCTTCATGACTTCATGAGGCTTGCCACAGCATGGAACTCCAAATGGCACCAACTTTTAGTTCCCACACGAACGTCCACTCCTTGACGCGCTACACGGTTATTCTATGTAGCTCCATGGAACTTGGAATGACACCAAATCCTAATCTCTTCATAGACATACTTCTTGATACCTTCCAGATTACAATTACTCGTGGCATACCACGGATAATCCCTATTCAACAAATTAAAAATAAAATATAAATATAAAAAGAACTTGGGCTTTTAGCCTTACAACTGATGAAATATAATTATAGAACCATAAAAACCAATCCAAAAGAGAATACATTCATCCACAAGTGTCGTAAGTTCACAATTCATCCACAACATACATTTAATAGATTTTACATCACATTCATAATTAAAAAATTCTATTTAATGGCCCCTTCCATGGCTCACACATCTCATGAGTTAGTTTTCATATGTGGAAAACCTCTTTTTCCAATGTTGAAAATCAAAAAACCATGAAAAATAGTCCATACTACCAACTTGTGTGGCCATGGGAACAGTTCTTTATTGCAACCACCATCACGGCTGCGAGGAAAATAGAGGCAGAATCCGATTCTACTGTGTCCTTGCCTTGTGGTTGCGAGATCAAATCTCACAGTTTTGAGCACCATTGCCACAGCCACGAGATCACATCTTGCAATCACAAGCAGGCTTTCCATTGCTGCAAAATATAGTTGTGAAACCTGGTAGTGGTGGCATAAAATTTCATGCACACGAAGTTTGTGAATTTTTCTTGCTTTTCTTTGGTTTCAAACCCTAAAAAACAATTCTTTAACATTCAAACAAGTATCCAATATATGTTTAAATGACTTCTAAACTAAAAACATTAAAAACCATGGAAAGATAAGTTAATTTTGCGATTGTATAAGGAATATGGTAGCTTTGATACCACTATTAGGATTCAACAAGTTTTGGGTTAGATTTAAAACTTTGAGCTTTAAATCAACAATATAAACATACTAGAAAATAACATACCAACCCATTCCACATTCATCATACAACACACACCAACTAAGAAGCGCCGAAGATAACTGAAAAGAATATACTTTTATAATCACATTTCAATGGGTGCACTTGCGATCCTTGAGTTGGCTTTAACACCAAGTCCTTTAGGCTAGAAGGCTTTTGGCAACAAGAGGAGAAGGAGAGGGTGGCTAGAATAACTTCTCTTCTTACTTGGAGGGTGGTACATGAAAATTATCAGACTTTCCATGCTTAAAACTCTTCTAAGACATGTATTTATATTAAGACACTAGGACATACTACTTATGGGTATCATGGGCTCATTACATGGACTTTTAGTAATTACTAGCCCATGTAGCTTTCAATTATGAAACTCTTTAATAATTGCAACCCATAACTCTTAATTATTAATTTCCATAATTAAGGACTAATGGAGTTATATCTTCAACTTAATTAGTCTCATTAATTAAATCAAAAGTCATCATGTTTCTTGTTCGTAATCACATTATTAACAAAGATGACTAATATCAAATAATTCCATTCATGTTTTGTTCCTTTAATTTAATTAATCCCATTAATTAAATTAACATTTTCATTGTGTATTTAATTAATGATCTTACCATTAACAAACACCATGGAAGTTTATTTGGTTCAATCTAATTGCCGCCAAATAAATTATGCTACCCACCAATTTAACACTCAAAATACACAATTTTTTTTGTGTGACTCTTTAGGTTAATTGGCAACGAGCATAGCTTTAAGGATATGAGTAATGCCTAGCCTACTGCCCATATTGTAACCTAATTAAAACGAGATGAAACAGATCATAATGAACCCTGCCGATCGTGAGTACTATGGGGTATAGACTTTTTGTCTTACTTTGTTCTAACTATATAAAGTCATAAATTTAGTTAAACTCACAAATTTGGTCATATGACCTATTAGTGTTGCCTTATAAGACTAATAATCCATTAGAAACTACTTTTTGATCACACACTACCTTTGCCAAGGGTTTTTATCTTATAAAACACAAAAAATCCTTTATTGAATGCATACATGCCTTTATACGCACTCGGGTATTAGTCTATTGGGCTCATGACTATCGTATACCAGGATAGATATAAGCCCTCAATGCCTTGATAACAAGTTAACCATCATGTGCACATGAAAATCATGTCTTCTTAGGTTTAAGGTCCATGTACGCTTAATAAGATTACAAAGCAAGATGTTGACGACAAGGAATGAACTCCATGCATTTGCTTCGTTCTACAAGTCATTGTCTGAATACTCATTCTCCAATGAAGCATCTACACACATGTATTCTTAGTATCTCATGACATGCCACTGACTATGCAAATACAAGGTGTGCAAGTCTTAGTAGCACTTTAATGCCCTTTGAAGTGTCAGTGGCCTATAGATTGATTTTAGTAATCAAGTACTAAAATAGCCTTGTGTCTCATATTCATAACTCCCTATAAATAAGGCTTCTTAACTTAATTACATGGACACATGTAATACTTTACGTCATTCAAGATTTACATACATAAAAACTTGTCATACTATTGATATGATAATCAATATTTCTTTAGTTAGTGTGAAAAATACATATATAACCAAATGCCCTTCTAGTATCCCTCATTTTCTATTGGTATTGGAGAGCATCTTACTAATAGTATTGCCACCTAAATTAAATAATCCTAGGAGCTTCACCGTACCTTGATCCATTGGGAATTTTTCTTTTTATAATGTACTATGTGATTTATGTGCAAATGTCAGTGTGATGTCTTTTTCTATGTTTTAGGTACTTGGCATAGAGATAGTGAAATTAGGTACTTGGCATAGAGATAGTGAAATTCGCACAAACGCAGGTAAAATGGGTGGAGAGGTTTGCAAAAAGACCACTTGAAGTAATAGACAATGTTTTGGTTAAGGTACGTAACTTTATCTTACTAAGGATTCTGTTGTCCTAAATATGAGGAATGAGAAGGAAACACCATTGATCCTAGGTTGACCCTTTTTAGAACTAAGGCTTTGGTAGATACAGAGAAGGGTAGCTTTATATTTCAATTAGGCCCTAGCTAGGTAACCTTCATTATGTACTTGAAATCCCTAACGAATGCACAAGAGGTGAGAAAGAAGGTAGCTATGTTGCAAGCTTGTGATGAATGTGCTAATGGTGAGCTTATTGTGAAAAGAGATCTTGTGCAGGGGCTAGAAGGTTAGCAAAAGCTAAGTGTGGGGAAGAACCACCATGGTAAGTGGAGAGGAAGAGCAAATGATAAGGAATAGGCCACGAAAGGGTTTTGAAGAGGAAAGAGAGACTTATAGCTCATGGAGGTTTGTGGATCCCCAAAGCCACATTAAACCACCCTATACCATAAGTATTTTGTCGGGCTGTAGACATTAAACACAACACTCATGGGAGGTAACCCAAGCTACTTTTTATCGTTATGTTTATTGCAAAAGGGTTTGGTAGAGGAAAGAGAGACTTGTAGCTCTTGGGGGGTTGTGGATCCCCAAAGCCACAATTTAACCACCCTATACCATAAGTATTTTGTTGAGCTACAAACAATAAACACAACGCTTCTTGAGAGAAACCCCAAGCCATTTTTTTATCGCTTTTAGTTTATTTGTCCTGTTTTTGAGTTTGTTTTGTTTATGCTGCATGGAGATCATCTATATTTTCTCTTAGTGTAAGATTTTGGGAAGGATAGAGGAGACAAGTTGTCTTGTTTTTTGTTGCCTTGTTTTACTTGTGAGAGAATATGATTAGTAGAGGTAGCAAGATAAGAGTCAGGGTGGGCAAAGTGTAGGAAATTTGGAGTGGAAAAATTGTGTGGTTGCATATGGTGTAATTGCTTGAATTTGTATAGGTGTGATTGTGTGGATTACATGATTAAATTAGCACCATGAACGTCCCACGAACTAAGTGGCCATTTTACTTAATTAATTGCAAATCTATATTGCATTGTTCCTGAGATTGGTATAATAGACTTATTGTTCAAGGCATGATTCCTATTTGATTGAGCACACACTCTTCACTCTTGATTATTAGATTGTTTGAGAAGTTCTATAGTGAAGATGAGATGATTAAGTTAAAGGCATACACCATACCTAGGTGTTGATGAATTTTCTAGTCAATGGGAAAAATTAACTAGAGAATGAGAGAGAGAGAGAGAGACAGAGAGAGAGACAGAGAGGACAAAAAATGAATGAAAAATCTCAAGAAAAATGTATGTATGAGCATGAGCAAAATTAGTCTACTATGATCGAAGCATCTTAGTAATTGAGATTCCAGAGAGACCCTTGTTTAATTTTGCATAAAAAATGTTGGGTTTAAATGGGTTTGGGGTTGGATTTTAAACCCTTAAAACCATAAATTAACAATGCAAACATAGCAGAATAACATATCAAACCCATTCTGCATTTTCCATACAACACACATCGGCTTGGGAAGTGCCAAAGATAACTAAAACGAACATCCATTTGGAATCACATTTCAATAGGCGTGCTTGTGATCCTAGAGTCGTGGCCCTAAAATTTTGATCTTTAGTTTGTCCACATGACTATTGTGATGATGAGTGCCTTCTAGAGCTTGCAAATCACCATTTGCAAGGCTAAAACACAAACTCCTTTGGGCTAGAAGACTTTTGGCAACAAGAAGAGTTGGATAGGGTGGCTAGAATAGCTTCTCTTCTTGCTTGCAAGGTGGCACACGAAATTTATCTAATTTTTTTCATGCTGAGAACTCTTCTAAAACAAGTATTTATATTAAGACACTACGGCATGTTAGTTATGGGCTCTACAAGTTTACTACATGGACCTTTAGTAATTATTAGCCCATATATGTTTCAATTATTAAACTCTTTAATAAATGCAGCTCGTAACTCTTAATTATTAATCTTCATTAATAATTAAGGCCCCATCTAGCCACTCAATTATTAATCATATTAATAATTAAGGCTTAATAGAATTATAACCTTCAACTTAATAATCTCATTAATTAAATCAAAGACTATCATGTTTCTATTAATAATCTCATTAATAACAAACCAGATCAACTTGAAATAATTCCATTTGTGTCTTATCTCTTTAATTTAATTAATTTCATTAATTAAACTAAAGTTCCCATTCTTCTAATTAATGATCTCATTATTAGCAAACATTATAGTAATTTATTTGATTCAATCTAATTGCCACCGAATAAATAGTACTATCTACTAATTTAAGACTCATCATACACAACAACCTTTTATGTGTGACTTTTTATATTCATCCTTAATTGACAACGAGTATAGCTCGAAGGATATGGGTAACACCTAGCCTATGACCCATATTAGCCCAATTAAGATGAGTGAGAATCATAAATTTAGTCAAACTTACAAACTAGGTAATATGACCATTGTTGTTGCCTCATGAAATTAATATTTCATTGAAAACTCCTTTCTGAACACACACCACTTTAGCTAAGGATTTATGTCTCACAAAACACCAACTGCATAGGACCAATGTCTTGTTCACTTGCAAGGAGACAAATCTCTTATTGAACACAGACGTGCCTCTAAATGCACTCCGGCAACAGTACATTGGACCTATGACCCTATTTAATGCCAGGATATATGTTAGCCTTTAATGTTCAAATGACATGTTGACCGTTTTGCACACAAAATGACTATATCATCTCAAGTTTAAGGTCCATGTGCACATAACCTGATCACAAAGTAAGATATTGATAGTAAAGAGTGAACTTCAAACATCTACTTCATTTTGCGAGTCGTTGTCCAAATTCTTTATTCCCCAATGGTGCATCTCCATACACGCATTCTCAATATCTCATACCGAATGGCATGACACCTATTATACAAATATAAGGTGAGCGAGCCATATTGACTCTCTAATGCCTTTTAGAGTGACTGTGATTTGTGGATTAGTTTTAGTGATTGGGAACTAAGAGAGTCTTGTGCCTATATTCTTAACTCTTTACGAATAAGGCTTCTTAGTTTAAAATCATGGGCACATGCAATACGTTTTGCTAATCGAGATTGACATACATGAAAACTTGCTAGAATATTGTTACGAAAATCAATATTTCATTAATTAGTGTGAAAAGTATATATACAACCAAATGCCCTTCAGTATCACTCATTTTCCATTGGCATTAGAGGGTATATCACTAACAATATGTCACTTGTACTCTAATGCCAATCACTATGATATCTTTTGCCTATCTTTTAAAGATTGTGATCAAGCAACACTTGTGGTATTGGCTTAGCAAGTGGGTCAGCCATATTATGTGCTGAAGCTATTTTCTACATGGCTACACTACTTGTTCTAATGATTCTTTGATTAATATTGCCACACCTCTCTATGTGTTTATATTTCTAATGAGACCTCTATTCCTTAATCTATGCAATCACAACATGGTTATCATCGTAAAGTGACAATGGCTGATCTATATGTGGAACCACCTTAAGTTTTGCTACAACCTTCTTTGTCTAAACAACCTCTCTTGCAGCATGTCATGTAGTACTTGACCTTCAATAGTGGGGTCCACAGTCGCACTCCGCTTGGAACCCTACCAACTAACTATTCCTCCATCAAGAGTAGTTAAAAGTTTGAAGATAGATTTTCTATCTTCCACATCTAACTGTATGTTGGAATTAGTCCAACTATTTGCTAATAGATCATAATCTCCATTTACAAGTGCCATATCCTTAGTGCTTCTCAAGTACTTTAAGCTACACTCAATTACATCCCAATGCTCTTTGTTAGGACTCACCTAAAACCTACTTGTAACACTTACGACATAAGCAACATTTGGCCTCGTTACATAGTGTTGCCCATGTCAAGCTTCCATATTGAACCTCTTTAGTGTCTTGTCTATGTACAAGACTTGAGAGAGACCTCACAATCTCTTCACTTTATCTCTATAGATATGAATGCCTAAGATGTAGGACACTTCTCTAAGGTCTTTCATGAAGAAGGCACAAAACGACCATGATTTATCAAGTTTAACATTCAAATACAATTCCCTATTAGTAGTATGTTATCCACATACTACACTAAGAATGCGATCACACTCCCACAACCTTCTTACAAACGCATGACTCATCTATGTTCTCGATAAAGCCAAACAATTTGACTACACTATGTAAATATCTTTCCCAAGCAATTCGTTGGGAAAAGTAGTTTTGACATCATCATGCCAAATCTCATAATCCAAATGGGTGGCTATCGTAAGAAATAAACTGAATGGATTTGGGCATGCCTACCAATGAAAAGGTTTTCTCATAGTCAATTCCCTACTTTTAACTATAACCTTTCATTAAAATCCTAGCCTCATAGGTCTCTATCTTACCAGTAGAACCAATCTTTCTCTAATAGACTCACTTCAATCCAGTGGGAACCATTCTCTCAGATGGATCACACTTGGTTTGCAAGCATATAATCCATCTTTGATTTCATAGCATAGCCTCAAACTAGTTGGTTAAGTCCTTATTTGCCATTGCTTGATTAAAGGTAGAAGAATTGTCTATATGATCAGTACCTTCCATTACGAACCACTCTTATTTGTTCTCTAGAAGATAACTATATCTTTTTGGTGAATGAGAGATTCTACCCAATTGTCACATTCGTTGCATTGTACAAGGTTGTTCTTGAATAGGAAATTTTCGTGGGCCCTACTGCTTTGTTCCTTGCACTCAACTTCCTTAAGGACTTTTGTTCTACCCTTTCTTTAATGAACTCTTCTTTAAGAAAAGGTATCAAATAACCAAGGACAATTGTATTGTTTTTAGTCAAGTAGAACTCATATCCTATGAAATTCTTGGGATATATTACAAAGCAACCCAGAATAACTTTGACCTCTAACTTATCCGTCATGCTCTTCTTAAGGCAACTTAGACATCCCCAAGTCCTGATATGCTTCAGGCTTGGCTTCCTCCCCCTCTACATCTCATGTGAGGTTAAAGGGATGGCCTTAGAGGAAATTCTATTCAAGACAGGTGACTATGGAAAAGGCGTGCCCCATAAAGAAATGGGTAATTCCATGAAATTGATCGTAGATTGAACTAGGTCTAACAAAGTTCGACTCCCATGCTTAGCTATGCCATACAATTAAGGAGTTGCAAGTGGTGTGACCTCTAACATAATTTTATTTGTTTTAAGGAATTCTACAAACTTATTGCTCATGTATTCCCTACCGTAATTTCATTGTAGTGCTTTTATATGTTTGCCAGTTTGTTTCTTCACTTCACCTTTGAAGTCCTTGAACTCTTTGAAGGACTCATGCTTGTAATTCATCAAGTACACATGACCATTACTAGAATAATCATTGATAAAAGCCATGAAATAGTGAAAACCTCCACTTGCCATTTCATTAAACGGCCTACAAACATTGGTATAGATTAACTCTAACACCTACATGGCTCTTTAGACTTGTCCATTAAATGGACTTTCGATAACCTTACCTAAGAAGCCTGATTAGCAAGTTTGATTGTCATGGCATTCATCATAGGCTTATCATCTAAGTTCAAGTAGCACAACCCATTCACTTATGAGGTAGTGCCAACCAATTTATTATGATAATAAATTTTACACCTATGGTCTGCAAAAGAAAGTTCATAACCTTCTTTTACCAATAAAGGTGTAGAGATAATACTTCTACTCCTTTTTGTAAAAAGAGACAATCTCTTAGGACTAAATATGGCAAGATAATAACCTGATTGAAGTAGTGCTAATCGTAATGGTAACAACACTTGACCTATTGCTAATCTTAATCACTACTTCTTGTTTCTTAGGTTATCTACTATTTTTGAAGTACCAATGTTGGAAGATTCACCTAAATCTAAGATTTAAATGTAGAGAACATAGTAATGGAACAAGATATTTTATAAACATAAAGTTCCATAACTTCAGTTCCAACGCTTAGGCAATTAAGGCATTTAGTGCAATTCCTCCTCCAACGCCCCTTTTTGTTGCATCAAAAACTCTTTTCTTTGCCAATCTTGGAATTGGGCATCATGCACCTCTCACTAGCCCTAGGAACAATAGGTTTCCTTCTTTTAGTCTTATTCTTTTTAGTCTCACTAACCAAGAGTCCCTACTCCTAAGGGTAATCCTTGTTCATTGCAATAGGATGGCAATATCCAAGATATCGCTAACTCTCTCAAAAATAAAAACACTTGTCAAATTTTGAAACTAGCCAACTATATCAATATTAAGGTTTCAATTATCGATATTGTAAGTGCGTGCATTATTCTAGACAAAATTAAATCATAGAAAATATGTAAGACTTGTAAGTTTAGTTGTGATATGTGTTACAATTATGATTAAGAACTTTAAATCACAACGGCCTTCCACTAGATTTTTCAAATCCTATACTCCCTCAAGTAAAGAACGAAAATTTCATTGGTAAAATTTCCTTAGTGGATGATTGGGGTCATCATTAGACATAAATATCTCACGTATCGAGTCTTGGCATGCTAGCCCTAATCAGTGGTAACTCTTGCTAATACATCTCATGTAGGGTCCAGTCCTTTCATTGGCCTATGGCCTAGCAATGCCTCACGTAATCGAGTCTTAGCATGTTAGATCCATTTAAGTCACAACCAGTGATTGACAACTTGCCATAGTTGAACCATGTTCGTGGCTAACCGCTCTTAAGGTGTTGTATCTTATGAATGCTGCATCAAATGCACTAGAAGTTATAAATGTGCCGACATAATGTGACTCCATTAATGTGATGATATTACACACTAAGGCTACACTTAGGACCTTCGAGCTCAGTGGAGAGCCACCTTAAACCTTTGTTGTTACAACTTCATATTATTTAAGGATGTTTTTAGGTCCATGTTAATTTATGATTTGATTTGCACATTATCCAGTTTCTTGTATCTCATGCGTCCATCATAAATAATATGCTAAAGGGAGTAATGTGGAGGATTATGGACTTTTAGATCAAATTCGCGCCAAAAATTAGATCATGCACAAGCGCATGAAATCTTATTCTATAACATAGGAATTTCCTGAATGCTTTCTTTTATATTGGTCTTCATGGCTGCTTGGGGCCCACCACACCATGGAACTTGGAATGGCATCAACTGTTAGCCTCACATGAACATCAACTCCTTGATGCCTCCCATGTTGATGTTGCGTGGCTCCATGGAACTCTGAATGATAGCAACTCTTGGTCTCTACATGAACATAAACTTCTTGATATCTTTCATGTTACATTTGCATGTGACACACTATGGAGAATCCCTATTCTACATAGTAAAATAAAAACTTGGGTTTATATTCTTACAACCTATAAAACTAATCTAAAAGAAAATAAATTCATTCACAAGTGTCTTAAGTCCCTAATCTATCCACAACATACATTCAAACAATTATATATCATGTGCATAATTAAAAAATTCCATTTAAGGACCCCTTCCAAGGCTCACGCATTTCATGTATTAGTTTTCATTTGAGGAAAAAGCCTTTTTCCATTATTTTAAATCAAATACACTACCATCTTGTGCGGCCCTCGGAACAATTATGATGGTTGTTGCCCTTCTTGTGTGGCAGCATGATGCAATGAAAACTACAAAAGAATTTGACTTTGCCGTGTTTTTGCTCTATGGCTGCAAGATCACATCTTGAGGTCTTAAGGACCTATACTATAGCCATGAGATCACATCCCTTGATCGTGAGCACCTTTGCTGCATCCGTGAGATCACATCTCTTGGCCATGAGCAAGTTTCTCGCAGCCATGTACCAGCAATAGTAGAATTTTTGTGCAAACTTAATTTTTTTTTTCTTTTCTTATTTTTATTTAGTTCAAAACCCACAAAAATGATTCTTTAACATATAAACTAGTATCCAATACATGTTTAAATGATTTCTAAATGACAAACTATCATAAACTAACATGGATGTCCCTGTGACAAAGAGGATCCTTTGAAGGTTCTAGTTAGGCCAATTACTAGGACACATGCAAGGAGAATTAAGAAAGTAGTTAACAAGCTTATACATGAAATTCAAGAGGATATCACACGTAGATATGAACTTGAAGAACCTAAAGAAGAGTGCGAGGTGAATATTCTTTATTAAGCCGATGAACCAAAAGTAAAAGATCAAAGGAATTATTTATTTATTTTTTTTATTTTCAGAATATTTTTAGTATTGGGCCATATACAAGTAAGCATATTGAAATACAATCTTAAATGGATTATGGCCCATTAAAATACAATCGTAGGTGGATTAAGGTTCTCAATGCCATTTATAAATGTGGCATTAGAGTTCATTATTATGAAGAATGTTATTTTGATTAATTAAGGGTTCCTTTCCAATTCCTTGAAATTGCGTGTCCAATTTCTTGTGAATCTCTATTTTCCTAAATCGAGTTATTTTGGAGTAGTCCGTGTTATTCGTGATGTATCAATCAACTTCCAGTCTGCTGACTATAGCTATCTACATTGAGTTCAATCCAATTCTACTACGTTGAGTCAATATTTAATGCTTGGTTCGTGTCCCTAAGATTCTCAGATTGGGTTCAATTATGCCGTTTACTATTTTCTACTTCTGTTGTGTTTTCCGATCATGATGGTTGGTATCAGAGTTGGTTGTGTTGAATTCTAATTCAATACCCAGTCCAAATTTAAAAATAAAAAATAAAAAATAGAAAAAAATAAAAAATGAAATAAAAAATTGAAAAAAAGAGGGAGAAGTAGATTGCAGAAGAGTTATCTGCTATCACTTACAAAAATCCTCCAAAATTGCCATCGATTCGGTTGATTTCTACATGGATTTCCCACCACCAGAATTGCCACCCCAAGCCCACTGCCTTCACATTTGAAAATTTGCTAAGGATTAGACAAACTTCACTGTTAGAGAACAGAAACTCCAGTTGGACTTCGCGGCTTCCCACGTAGCGCTCATTGGATTTTGCCACTTGTTCATCACCGCCGTAGCCCCTCAGAGGTCCCGTCGATGTCAGCTGGCCCAACATCAATTGCTTTAAGGATGAACATTGGCGGAATAGGCGAAGCTAGCACCCAGCCACTGGCCTGTGAACCAAAACACTAATTAGGTTTCTACCCAAAAAAAAATAAAAATAAAGAGAGGTTGGGTTGGGCTAGGCTATTAGCTTGGGTTGAAGGGGTTGTTTGCGCTAAAGCATTGATCTGGGCCGGAAGAGTTCCCCAAACCTAACAAAAAAAAAAAGGAGAAGAGGTTATGGGCTTAACTAGGCCGTGGGTACAAGGTTTCTCTTTTTTTGTTGGGCAGGAGGCTCTTGGGACATCGTGGGCCAAAAACGTTCACTAGGCTGACCTGGTAAGGCCTTGTTTGGCTACTACATTTCTGTCAAGCATCAAAGCACTCTTTGATTGTTGTTTTTTAAGGGAAGAAAAGCAGAAAAAAAGAGGAAGGAAGTGAAAAAAAAAGGAAAGTAGAGAAAAAAAAGGAAAAAGGGGAAGGATTGGTTTTTTTTTTCACTTTGATTTTATATTTACCCATTACATTGTTTGTGACCATTTGTCAATTCGTACCCATTTGTAGTCTCACATCAATATAACTTACACTTGGTTGTGGGTCACTTGACATTACTAAGACCGCTTTTGAATCACACAAAGAGGGTACAAGAAATTGGTAAGAACCGAGTAGAGGTAAGAAACAAGAGAATGAGAACTCATATTTAAGAGGTGAGGATAGTGAGTTGGAGAGGTTTTTTCTTCTCTCTTTCCTTTTACATTATTTAATTACTTATTTCTTTATTTTTAGCTCAAATTATTTAGATGGCTAGTCATTACTCAGGTCAGAGTAATAACCATAACGTAACTAAATTTATGTTTGAATCTCTTACTAGAGAGTTGGAGAAGCTTACCAAAAGCATAGAGGGCATCCAGTACAGGATGACAGATATGCAAGATCAATTAGGGTGCATGGAAGCATCTCAGGCTACATCACAAGGTAGAGATAGCCTAGTGCTAGGATGAGTCTGAACCAGAGACACACATGGGCACCCTATTAGGCTCGTGAGGCAGGATCGACATGGCTATGAGGAAAAGTATGGGTCAAATGAAGATGATGATTGGTATGATTATGACAATGCACCGATGAGACATTAATGGAGAGATAACGTGGATGATGAAATACCTATGGGGGTGAAGTTGTAGCTACTGCCTCTTCAAGGCCGATTTGATCTCGATGCCTATCTTGAGTGGGAAAGGAGGGTAGAGCTGATTTTTGATTGTCACCACTACTTTGAGCACCAAAGGTTAAGTTGAGAGTAGTAGAGTTTACAAACTATGCTATTATATGGTGCAATCTATTGTGTACTAGTAGAAAAAGAGCTGGAGAGAGATCGATTCGTACATGGACAGGGTTGAAAGTTGCCCTAAGGATGAGATTTGTGCGTAGTCATTACCATTGAGACCTCTATCAATGATTGTAGACATTGATACAAGGTAATCGAAGTGTGGAGGATTATTATAAAGAGTGTGAGATGGCCATGATTTTAGCAAATATTGTGGAAGATAAAGAGGCTATCATGGCACATTTTTTGAGTGGGTTGCACCGAGATATAGCTAATGTGATGGATTTGCAGCATTACGTGGAGTTAGAAGACATGGTGCAAAAGGCGATTAAGGTGGAGAGACAATTTAAGAGGAGAGGTAGGTCTACATTCCAACTTAACATATCTAGCAAACCCTTCCTTAGAAAGGAGGATAAGGCTCCCATGATAAGTGCCATGAAGGCTAGGACTGCACGTAAGGTAATAACTCCTATCTCTTCTAGTTTGTCTGGCATACAAAATAAGGATATTTTGTGCTTTATGTGTTAGGGTAGGGTGTACATTGCTACGCAGTGTCCCAACAAGAGAACTGTGTTGCTGATAGAGGCCAGAGATATTATGATTGATGAGGAACATGATAGCGAAGATGACATGGCACTATGAGAGGAGATTCCATCTAACGAAGGAGAATTATGTAAAGGAGGAGGAATTAATTTACTGGTGATAAGAGCATTAAGTACTCAAGCGAAAAAAAAGATAGATGAGGTATAAAGGGAGAATATTTTCCATGCTCGATACTTGATTAATGGAAAGACATGGAACTTGATGGTGGATGGAGAGAGTTGTATGAACCAAGCTAGCATAACATTGGTTAAGAGATTGGCCTTGCCTACGAAAAATCATCCTAGGCCATATAAGTTGTAATAGCCTAATAACAGTAGAGAAGATAAGGTGATGAAACAAGTATTGTTGAGTTTTAAGATAGGTACGTACAAGGATCAAGTGACATGTGATGTCGTGCCCATGTTGGCTTGTCATGTCTTGCTTGCCAGGCCTTGGCAGTTTGATTGGCCGGTGATATACAATGTGCTGACCGACTAATACTCCTTCATGTTTCATGGCAAGGTCACATTAGTTCTAATGACTCCAAAGTAAGTGTACGAGGATCAATCAGACATGCAAAAACAATTTGAGTTAGAACTAGACAGGAAGAAGAAAAGAAAAGAGGGATTGAGAGAACAAGAACAAAAAAGAGAGAAGCGGAAAAAGGAAAACAAAGAGTGCATGTTAGCTTTTGTGAGGGATGTGAGATTAGTACTAATGCTGTGAAGTCCCTTGTACTTTTGATGTATAAAGAGTCATATTATATATCTGATAATGTTACATCTTCTCTTCCCTCTGTTGAAGTGTCTGCATTGTAGGAATATGCTGACATGTTTCTAGAGGAGATTCCTAGTGGATTGTCGCTAATTTGAGGAATAGAACCCCAAATGAATTTTGTTACAAGGACATCCTTACCAAACAAGTCAGCTTATAGAACTAACCCAAAAGAAACTCAAGAGATCCAGAGACATGTAGAGGAGTTGATTAGTAAGGGTTGGGTCTAAGAGAGTATGATCCCGTGTACCATTCCAGTATTACTTGTGCTAAAGAAAGATAGATAATAGAACATGTGCATGGATTGTAGAGCTATCAATGCTATTACGATAAAGTATCGTGACCCCATACTTCATTTAGATAACTTACTTGATGAGCTACATGGTGCTATCATATTTTCTAAAATAGATCTTAAACATGAATATCATCAAATTAGGATGCGTGAGGGTGATAAGTGGAAAACAACTTTTAAAACAAAATTTAGACTATATGAATGGCTTGTGATGCCATTTGGACTTACTAATCCTTCTAGTATATTCATGCATCTGATGAATCATGTTTTGCATGCATTTATTGGTAAATTTTTTGTAGTCTTGATGACATATTAGTGTACAGCCAAACGTTAGCTGAACATGTTGAGCATATATATAATGTGCTTGATGTTTTGCAGTGAGAAAAGTTACAAGCTAATATTAAGAAATTCACTTTTTGTACTGACCACTGTGTCTTTCTAGGATTTATTAGTTATTGTAAAAGGAATACAAGTGGATGAGAGCAAGGTGAAGGCTATACAGGAGTGGCAAACTCCTACGTCAATATTTGGAGTAAGGAGCTTCCATAGGTTGGCTAGTTTCTATAGCTATTTTGTGCAGGATTTCAGCATTAGTGCTACTCCCTTTGCTGCCATAAACAAGAAAAATAAGAAGTTCAAGTGGGGAGAAGCTCAACAACAGGCATTTGATACTTTGAAACATAAGCTTACACATGCTCCATTACTTTCTTACCCTGATTTTAGTAAGACATTTGAGATTAAATGTGATGCTTTTGGTATAGGTATTGGAGTAGTCTTGATGCAAGAGAAGAAGCCCACACTTACTTCAATGAAAAGCTCAATGGTGTTGCATTGGATTATCCCACATATTATAAGGAATTGTATTCCTTGGTGCGAGCACCGCAGACTTAGCAACATTAATTGAGACTAAAGAAGTTTGTGGTTCATACCGACCATTAATCATTGAAGCATCTGAAGTGCTAGAGCAATCTCAACAAACGACATGCTAAGTGGATTTTTTTCACCGACACATTTGCCTACGTCATCAAGTATAAGAAAGGTATAGAAAATCTGGTTGCTAACACTTTATCTCACAGGCATACCTTATTGAACATGCTATGCACAAGATTATTAGGGTTTGAGTATATCAAATAACACTATGGAGGAGACCTTGATTTTAGCCAAGCCTATGCATTAATTGAAAAATGTGCTCATGAAAAATACTTTAGACATGAATGTTATTTATTGTATATTAATAAATTATATATTCCACGGTGTTCATTGTGAGAGTTGCTCATTAGAGAGGCTCACTATGGTGGGTTAATGGGACACTTAGGTGTCACCAAAACAATATTAATTTTACAGGAGCACTTCTATTGGCTGAGACTAAAAGGAAACGTGAAATGAGTTTGTGGAAAATTACATACAGTGTAAAGAAGCTAAGTCTCATAACCAACTTCCTGGTATGTTTTTAGTACTTCTTGGACTAATATTTTCATGGATTTTTCTTTAGGTTTACCTAGGTCTAGGAATGGCAAAAATGCTATCTTTGTTGTCGTAGATAGATTTTCCAAAATGGCCCAATTTATTGCATGCCATAAAACTAATGACGCTTCATGTATAGCTAACTTATTCTTTGGAGAGGTAGTTCGTTTACATGGCGTGCCTAAGACCATAGTGTCTGATCGCGATGTTAAATTTTTGAGCTATTTTTAGAAAATGCTATGGGCTAAGTTAGGGACTAAACTAATATTTTCGACATGTCATCCTTAAATTGATGGGCAAACTAAGGTTGTTAATAGGACACTCACTACATGATTATGTGCTATTATCGGGAAAAATATTAAGAGTTGGAAAGAAAGTTTGCTACATGTAGAATTTGCTTATAATAGGGCTATTCATTCTGCTGCCAATATGTCTCGATTTGAGTTAGTATATGGTTTTAACCCGCTAACCGCATTAAATTTGTTACCATTGTTTGGCAATGAGCACTTGAGTTTAGAGGGCAGGAAGCGAGTTGAGTATGTGAAGTAGATGCATGAGCAAGTCAAGCAAAACATTGAAAAGAAGAACCAACAGTACGTGTAGCAAGCAAACAAAGAAAGAAAAAAGGTAGTGTTTGAACCTGGAGACTAGTTGTAGAACATACGAGGAAGGAGAGGCTCCTCGAGTAGAGGAAGTCTAAATTGATACATCAAAGAGATGAGCCATTCAGAGTTTTGGAGAGAATCAATGATATTGCTTATAAATTAGAGTTCCTAAGTAAGTATGGAATTACACAGCTTTCAATGTTTCTAATTTGAGTTTGTTCGATACAAGAGATGAATAAAATGTTGAATTGACCATAATTCCTTCTCAAGAGGAGAGGAATAATGTGGACATCCCGTGTAACAAAATGGATTCTTTTGAGGTTCCAGTTCGGCTAATTACCAGGGCATATGTAAGGAGAGTTAATTGAAACGTACATTTGGAATCCCATTCTAACAGGCACACTTGTTATCCTTGACTTGTGGCTTTCAAACCCTAACCTCTAGTTTGTCCACACATATATTTAGTTATCAGATTTTTTAATGCTTCGAACTCTTCCAAAACATATTTATATTAAGATTCTAGGGCATTCCTGTTTTGGGCTCCAGGGCTCACTACATGGACTTTTAGTAATTACTAGTCCATGTACATTTCAATTATTAAACTTTTTAATAATTTCGATCCATAGCTCTTAGTTATTAACCAGCATTAATAATTAAGGCCCCATCTAGCCTGTCAATTATTAATCATATTAATAATTAAGGCTTAATGGAATTATAATTAATAACACTCAATTAATAATTATTCACTGAATAAATTATGCTACCTACTAATTTAACACTCATCGTACACAACAAGCTTTTGTATGTGACTCTCTAGGTTCATCTCAATTGGCAACAAGCATAGTTTGAATAATATGGATAACGTGTGACCTACAGTCTATATCGTAGGTGAATTAAGATGAAGTGAAATGTAACACAATGAACCCTTTTGATCATGAATACCATGCGGTATAGACATTTTGTATTACTTTATTCCAATAGAGCAAAAGTCATGGATTTAGTCAAATTCATAAAATCGGTCATATGTCCAATTAGTGTTACTTCATGAGACTAATGTTTCTAGTAGAAAATCCTTTCTGATCACACTCCACCATGGCAAAGGATATCAGTTTCACAGAACACAAATTGTATAGAACAAATGCCTTATTCACTTACAAAGAGACAAATCCCTTATTGGACGCACAGATGCCTCTATTCGCATTTGGGTAATAGATTGGGCTCATGATCTTATTTGATACTAGGATAGATATTAGCCTTTAATTCCTTAATGACACGTTGACTGTCATGTGCACAAGACAACTATATCATCTCTAGTCTATGGTCTATATGCATTTAACACAATTATGAAGTAATATGTTGATAGCCAAGAGTGAACTCCATGCTTCTACTTCATTCTATGAGTTAGTGTCCAAATGCTTTATTCCCTAATGGTGCACCCACACACATGTATTCTTTGTATCTCATACTGAACGGTATGACACCTACCTTACAAATACATGGTGTACAAGTTGTGTCGATTCTCTAATGCCCTTTAGAGTGTCTATGACTTGCAGACTCTTTTTAGTGATTGAGCACCAAGGGAGTATTATGTCTGTACTCATTACTCCTTATGAATAAGGTTTTTTAATTGAAACACATGGGCACATGCAATACTTTATGCCAATTAAGATTTACATGCATGAAAATTTGCCAGAATATTGATATGAAAATCAATATTTCATTAATTAGTGTGAAGAGTACATGTATAACCAAATGCCCTTCTAGTATACTTCATTTTCTATTAGTTTTAGAAGGCATATCACTAACAAAAAAAGGTTGCCCAACTATGAGTATGCAAACTATCTTGAGTAAGTTGTTGGTTGAGTAACTGGCAGTGCATGGTGACCCTTGTTCACTAAGAGGTCTCCCAACTGCTTAAGAATGGATTTATAGCTCACAAAGTAAGACGAAAATAAGTGTAGGGGAGAAAATTGAAAAGGAAAAAAATTATAAGCTCTCACAAGTCCTCTGGCTAGAAATAATGTTGATTGAACATGTTCAAAAGAGAGCGTCTTATTTCCTAGACGGAGTGGTCCTAAATTTGATTGCCTTGGAATTGCTATAGAATTATCAAACAGTTGAAGTAGTTGAAAGTTGAAGAGTTCCGCACACACAGAGGAACTCATGTTGTAAATATTTATGTTGAAAGTGATGTGAACTTAAATGATGATGGACTAAGTGACCTGTGCATATATTTGACTTTTAAAATTAGAAAGGGTGGCTAAGTTCATGATTTTATGTATTAATAAAGTAAGTGGAAGAAAAAGTGTTTGCTTGAGGATAAGCAAATGTTAAGTTTAGAGGTGTGATAACATGAGAATTAATAGTGTCTTTACACCCCTAGTGCACTTAAATTATGCATGCATGTAAATTGAAATGGAGAAAATATGTTATTATGTATGAATTATATTAAATATGATAATTTTGATGTGAAAAAGTATAGATATGGGATTAATTATTATTTTTAGATATTTTCTACCCTCAAAATTATAATTTCATAATTGCAGGCCAGCATAGCGGCTATGAAAGAAAGAGTGGTGGCCGCAAAAGGTGGAATGCAACCACATGACTCAATTGTGACACATTGTAGAATTTTTGTAGTAGAAGGTCACGATCACAAGGTTGGGGAATGCAGTTGCGAGAGGTTTTATCATGGTAGTGGGAGTTGAAAGGTGAAACTTATGCAAACTTGTGCTTAGGTTCATGAGAGCAAAAGAAAGAGAGTGACCTTTGATCTATGTTTCTTGGCCATGAACACAATGATTGTTGTCTAGGGTGCAAGAGCAAAAAGAGGTTTTATGAAAGCAACACTGATGTTTGGGCCACGGAGGACTTTACGACAGCATTATGACCTACAATTCTACACAATTTTATAGGATTTTTTCATCTTTTTTCACTCATACACAAACCCTAGGCACTATACAAGCATAAATAATGTTCTCCATGTCTTAGAGATAATCTTAGGCTTAGTTTTATTTTCTAAACACTTAGAATTCATAGAAGACTAAGATCAAAGGTGTGGGGAAGAAGGAATTTGTATCAAAAGTTGAAGAGCATTCATTTTCCCACACAATACAAAACACATAGGCTAAGTTCTTCTAGACTTTCTCTATCACTTTCATGATTGTTTGGATGATTGTTAGAATGGCTATCACAAAATGGCTAATTTTGACCCATTTTGTGCATGATAATAATTTTCAGCACATGCACTAGCTACTATTCAAAGAAACTAATAGCAGGTGATCAATTAAGAAATACGATGAAACACCCAAATTCTAAAATTGATTAGAAGAAATTAAAAAGCCAAAAAAATAAAGAATCTATTACAAAATGCCTTAATCTCAAACAAGCTCAAAAAAGCAATTCTTTAGCAAGACTCATCACTCTCCATGACAGTAACAAAACCTTAGTGTGGGCTTTAGGTTGCAAGTATACAATTGCCATACAAAGTAAAATAATGAGAGTAGGGTTGTCATATCCATGAGAGTGGGAGTCTCGATTAAGTAGCAATCAACTAAAATAAGAATAATCTAATGATCCTAAGTTAATGAAGAATTCCATGATGAGATTGGAATTAGATTAAACAAGAGTTAAGTCCCTTGAATATTAAGTAGGTGCTCATGTTTCGAAAGTTCCCAATTGTTTACTAGTGACAATTATCTTATTGAATTGTTCAGAGTATGCTTAGCAATTATTTTAGTTCTCAAGAGACCCTCCTTGATCAAACTAATACTTTATTGGATTTGCTCCTATCATTTTATAACATGAATCCTATATGACATGTTTACTACAATAAAATGGTAATTTCTCTCACACAGATCTCAAGTTCAAGTTTAATTTTTTCACTCTTGATGTCACTCCCACTATAACCATTAAACTAATTTGTTATTCAAAAGTTGATCAATTATGCTCACTTGAATTTTGAACTTTGACTTTTGTTATATGTATACAGATCATGGTTTAATTTAATAATTTAGCTCACGGCCATTAAGCTTTAGAATAAGTAATTCATTGAACTTAAATAAACCATCAAGTACAATTGCACATTGTTACTTGCTACACACAATGCCCTAACATTATGTTCAACAACTCATGATTATATTCATCAATTTAGTATGGAAAACAACATTCAAGAATAATAAAATTAAATAAGAAGGAAAGAATCCATATTCTACTATATGACCTTTCTTTTTTTTGAAGTGTTCCCAACAACTGGATTTTGTAGTTATCTCTTCGTCTTCCTCTCTTAGTTGTGTTTCTCCCTTTTTCTGCATATCTTGTTTTAGACATTATATTTTCAATGCGACAGAAAATGAGAGTATGTAGGCTGCTGCGTGTGTGTGTGATGAATATTATCAAACAAAACCCCACCCCTACATATGGATCAATCGGTGCTGGAGCATCAATAGTATGGTGCTTGTAGTGTTGCTTAAAAGAAGTTTAGGTAGCACATATTTCAGATCTGGATGCTCACAGCATCACTTAAGTGAAGTTTAGGCAACAATTTGATGCTTAAATGTTGCCGCAGCAACATTCAAGTGGCGAAACACAATTTTATTAGTCACAAAATTTATCTTCTTTCTTGCTAAAATGCTGCTTTGGTGAAGCGGAGGTTCCAAAATATTGATAATGTCACCTATAGCAATGTTTGAGCGAGACTATAGCAAAGGTTTCGAAGAGCTTCTAGCAACTGTACTTCTATTATGCAAAACTTCCTTACTCAATGTTTAATTGATCTACGAGCCAGTCCAATTAATTTTTCTCTCCACAAATTTCTTTTCATTTGGCCTTCTATGTTACTAGTTATATTCTTCTATAGTAAATTGCTATGTTTGCTTTAACTTATTTTGGCTTCTCTACAAACTCAAATCCCGTTCTTTGCTAATGCTTCACTAGGGCATGGCTACAAGCATTAATTTTTAAGAAAAACTCACCAAGTCTAGCTTTTTAGATTTTCAACCCTCAAATACAACAACATAATGAACTTGTGCATTATTTAAAAACCCGAAAATTTACTTGTTCCATTCATCATCTTAATCCAAACATGACTAATACAACATCAGCATAAAATATGTTACAAACTTAAGAAAACTAGCCACTCTACTATAAAATTGAACTTAGAGAACTCTGTCCTAGAGTTACTACACATAAAGTAGGGATGACTATCACCAAGGCAGGTAAGACCTAATGTGAGCAGTCCAAACTTTGATCATAAACTTTTGATGCTAGATTATTTGTAAAGCTGATAAACTAGTCCTTTGAATGCTGAGTATCATAGAAATTACATTATTGAGATCTTTATCAAGAGGGAGGAAGGTATTGTTGTTTATAATAGAAATGATGGGAATGGAAATTATTATTCCATTGTTGATATTTTGCCATTGGTCAATGGAGATACAAAAGAGCAACAAATGGTAAAGGGAAATTAGAGGGGATTTGGGTGAGATTATAAGCTATTCAAAACATTTTAAAAGATAGTTTATAATCTCCTTATATGTATTTGGTAATTCTTTTTCATAAAAGAGCTTTTAAGCTCTTTAAAAATATGTTAGTTATTTCTAACTTATTTTCAAGTATCTTATAAATTACTTCATTTTATATATTAAAAATGATATAAGTATCTTTAAATTACATTTTATTAATAGTACTTAAGCTATTTTCATTATTATTACATAAAAAAAGTTATAATCAATAATAATTATAAATTTCAAGAAAATCTTATAAGATGATTTTACCAAACATTTTTTAATATTATTATTAAAATAATATTTATGAACTTATATGTTTTAAAAACATCTTACAAAATATATTGTTTTATAAGCTCTTAAAAATAAGTTTAGCCAAACACCCTCTAAGTTCTTGAGTCACCTTCAAATGCACCAATTTTCTATGAAGTCAATACTCATGTAGGTCATTGACTAAAAAATAAATGCCAATTCAATTGATATAGAGCACCTCTTGCATCAAACAATGTAATTAGGAGGTTAATCCAGATTTTGAAGCCTTTGATATAAGATTAGGAGAAAATCATCACTTTTCTTTGTATCTTGGACATAGTTATGAAAATTTAGAAGTAGAATTTGAACTTTAAACAAGTAAGGTTTAACATCATATGGTTATTGACACGATCATAAACGAACAAAACAATAATGAATTTTTGGTAGGAAAAGTGTCATTGAATTCTTTTAGTGAAGAGTTTTTAAACTCAAATGCATTTTCTA
Source organism: Avicennia marina (assembly GCA_019155195.1). Classification (NCBI taxonomy): domain Eukaryota; kingdom Viridiplantae; phylum Streptophyta; class Magnoliopsida; order Lamiales; family Acanthaceae; genus Avicennia; species Avicennia marina. The sequence continues at coordinate 7,243,362 of CM032778.1, forward strand.
GAAACAATAATAATGAATTCAATGATCAATATGACTATTTGTAGAGTTTGAATAATATGGAGACTTTTAGCACCTGTTGAAGTCCTAATGGAATAAATGATATCATGCTCTTTAATTATGTTCCACTGATTTGTACATGTTTGTTTAAGGCTAGTAGGAGATTCAAGGAAGGAAAAATGGATAGTAATCTTTGTGCACTTGTTTCTAGTTCCATTTATAATACTTTTAAATAGCAAACTACTATTGGATTTTCGTGCAATAGTGGAAATATATAACCCCAAAAAAATAGTCATTTATGCTTTACATGACCCTAATTGATTTTGTTTCCTATACATTTTATTTAATTTTGAGCCTTAATGGAGAGATTTTACAAAAATGTATTTGAACAAATCAATTAATTTATTTTATTACATTGTTGATGTTATATGAAGAATCCACTCTTGTGTTATGATTTGAGCAAATTCTAATAATTGAGAATATTTTTGAAAAGGACTTACGCTAAAAAGCTGGCATAAAGAGGCTTCAAATAAAGAAAATGGGTCGATTGTTATAGTTGTTGCCATGGTAGTGGTGCCAATGCTAGTGAAGACAGTGATGAAGGGGACCTAACAATCCATGCACTCATGAAGATCAAATAATTAGGAGTTATGATGCAGTGGTGCCAATGCTAGTAAAGGTAGTGATGAAGGAGACCTAACAATCCATGCAGTGATAAAGATCAAATAGTTAGGAGTTATGATACAGCATTGAAGGACATAAGATTGGATGCCAAAGCCGTGGGTCAAAGTTATAGCTCTAGAGATAGCAACCAAGTCATTGCCTCAACAGTGGAGGCACCAACATAATGAATTGTTCGATGGCTAGGGCAGATATTTCCAATAGATATTACAAATAAACTTATCAGGGTTATCAGTGTTTATTTTAAACTCTTCTCAATCATATCTCATTGCATAGAATTTTTCTCTTTTCTTAACTAAAAGATTCAAAGCAAAGAATTGATAAAATTAAAGGACCCATAATGCTAAAATTCAAGAGCAACAAATTAGAATCAGCTTTCTCATCTTAGTTTTTTTATTCTTGAATTTTAAATTCATGATGATTAAAATTGTGATGTGCTTTGTTATTCTACCTATGAGTAGCTAAGTTATTTATCCTAGGGACATATCTTGAGAGCTTGAATTCAATTATATAATGTTATTTTTGATTGATAGGTCTCATCGTTATTCTTATCCATTGTGCCTTAATTCTTTTTTATTACAAGCTATAGTTGGAGTAATGTGAGCAAAAATTTTCAATTAGACTTTGCATTTTGTTTCAAGATACTAGCATGATTGAATTTTTAGTTATGTGGAAATACAATATCATTTATAGCGCTTGAATCGTGTCACTTCATGTTGCATCATATTACTTACAAATGCAAGCATGATTCGATGGTGAAGTCTCTTTAAAGTTGAAGGTAGTCCAATAGGAAAATCTAGAGTAACATATAGAATAAAAGACAATTATATTGATTATTGATAAAATAATCTAAATCATCAATTCTTTATAAAAATACAAGCTCCCTACAGCATTAATTCATTAGTTGTACTACGAAAAAAAAGGGCATTATTTGTGAGGAAATTTTTCCTCATTTAAGAGATATTTTCATAATATTAATTTAATATGAGGAAAAAATCATCACAAGCTCCTTACAAATAGTACCTCACATTAGCTTAATGAGACACAAAAGCATATTCCTCACATTTATAAATTACGCTATTGTGTTGATGACAATTTCCTCACAAACAATAAACTAATGTGACAAAAAATTCCTTACATAAAATAAATATTTCATCACATTAATTTCCTAAAAGTGACTATTATATTCATCACATTATATTGTTATTCCTCATGATAAAATTGAAAAAATGTAACAACATTTTCCTCACAAAATGGTTAAAAGTGACAATTTTTACGTCACATTATGGCAATACTCCTCACAATAAGACTTTTAAAATGCAACAAAATTTTCACTATAAAAAATAATTAAAAGTGATAATTATTTTCTTCACATTATAAATTTTATTCATCGTAACAAGATGGTAGAATGCAACAATATTTTCTTCAATAAAATGATTAAATTTGAATTTTTTGGTCACATAATAATAATTAATTCATCATAATAATAAGGCCAAAAGCAATAATATTTTCCTCACATTTAAAAATGTAGTTTTGTGGAAACTTTTACAAAAACCTGTTACATTTTTGCTAACTAGTTTTTTTAATGCATCAGTGAGGAATAGTTTCTCATATTTTGTAATATATTTTAATTAAATTTTTTATATTAATTTTAATCTAATATTATAAATTTATTCATCACAGAAATAATTCATGTTCACAATTTACCTAAGATGATGAATATTTTTATCATAAAAGTTTTAATTAACATGAAACCAATTAAAAAGAAAATTTTTTTTCCACATCTACTACTTGTGCTGATACCAAAATATCATATTTTACTAATCGATATTAACAACCTATATAAAAAAGTATAATAAATTCTGATATTTGCATTAACATTGCAAGTCTCTGCTATAAGGTTTTATGTACAAACCTCCAAGACAAAATAATTAAACATAAAGTATACTTAATGTTTAAAGACAAACACTTGAATGTAAACCTTCATGTTAGATAAGAGAAATGATACACTTTGAAGCATAATTTTTTTCATTCTAATCATAATATTTATATTCAAAATGACATAAGCATTTTCTAATTGTTGATGCACCAAACTAAAATAGTGCCAACTTTGATATATTTGAACTTGAAAGATCATCATCTTCAATGAAAAAATCTGTAAAAGAAATTCAAATAGAAAAATAAAAAAATATAGATTCACAAAAAAATTAAAGACTATTATGTTTTTGTAGGTAGAAATTCAAATATGAAAATAAAGAAAGCAGTTTGCACTAAAATAAAAAATCAGGGCAATCTGTATCAACCATAACATTTGACCAGGTGGAAGGACCTCTCTCACGCCTCCGCAAGCATAGATTGATAGAACATTTGAAAGAATGGACATAAATTTAAACCCATTAAATATAACATCGCAAAACATTTATAACCAGCATAATACATATCAAGAACACAAGGCAAAGGGACATGATTTTCAAATAAATCCGTCTTTAACAAGTATGCACCATATATTTTTGGATAAGACAAACAACCCCAAAATTTATATGGAAGGAGACACATATATAGGATAGATATACATCTATTTATAAAAGTCCTTAAATGTAATTATCAATGCTAAGTTTTCAATTAGTGACAGTACAAACTATTGACACTGGGGAATCAAGCTTAAGCATATAAAACCTAATTATTTACCCATTGAGAAAGGACAAAAACTAGCATGTGATGAAGCCTGTTATGAATGCAAAACCAAACAATACTAGGTATTAAACTATCTTGTGCTTATGATTGAATCCAGTTGTGACAACATTATTTCATCAATATTATTGCATTAAGAAAACTATAGATGAGGCTTTTGCCTTTGTTTAATATTTAAAAATCAAAGATTTAACCAACAATTAACTGAAAAATATATTTTCCATGTTATGAATATACATGTGATCATTACTTTGAAAAGAAAGCAAATTATTGCTTTTAGTATCAGCTCTTTCTTACGATGATTTTACAATCTACCTAGCTTTTCCTTAAAGAAATTTTAAAAAAAGTACAATATTTCAAGATGGAGAGTTAGGATTCCACTTTTCTCTCACCTTTCAGTTGCATTTGGGTTTCATATCAATTTTATCTTGAATTTCAAAATGACAGAACTAATTTTAAAAAAATCCAAAACTACTATCGAAAAAGACAAAAAGAAAAAAGTAAGATAAATAGAAACTTGAGCGAGTCTCAGTGATTTGGCTTTAGCTTTAAGGGGAGAGAGAGACTCATGGACAAAGTTTTCTCAAAGATAGGAAGAAATGAAGCGAACCCAGAGGCAAGGGCTCGCAAATGAGAAAAGAACAAGATCAAATCATGAAGGAGGAAGAGAACAAAAAGGGGAAAGAAAGCATAAATTATAAATATAGCTATGAATATACTTGAATTATTTTAAAAGAATTCTTTTTTAACACAAAAAAACTATATATATGTATGCTTTGAATTAGATTCAATTAAATTTAGTTAAAAGAATTCAAAATATATTTAAATAATTTAATTAATAACAAATTTAGTTTTAATTTTCATCTTTAATATTAAAGCATACAGCATGTCTTTATTAAAAATTTTATTTATTTTAGAATTTATATTCAGTATTCTAAATAAAGTATTGTAATTGGTTGTTAGTAGAAAATAAGTAACTTATTTTATAATCATTTAATTTAAATATTTTTATATTTCTTCAGTTTCTAAATAAAAAATTTTCGTATTATGATATTTTCTTTAAAAAGATATGTTATGTAATCACATTATTAACTTCTGTCTCTTACTTTTTTCAAACACTCATTTTTCTAGATAGAGAAGAAAAGATGATATTTTACTTTGTAAAGATTTTTAAGCGTTATTAGTACTGTGATTAAAATATCCTCAAATATGTAAATATACCAAAAACAGAGGAAAAAAAGATCGATTTTTTTTAGGAAAATATCCATTAAATTATAAAAGTTGATTTATTAAGATGAATTTAATTTTGTCAAATTTAACATCATTCAATTGTGAAGAAAATGATCAGTTTTTGGGACAAATTTTATATTTTGCCACTGTTAATTCCTTGTTATGCGAGGAGATGAAATTGTCACGTTACATAAAATACTTGTGAGGAAAAATATACTTGTCACATTAACATATTTAACAAATTTTACCACCCTCACAATACATTGGTCACAAAAACTCACATTTTGTGAAGTCCAGTAGTCTCTTTGCATTCGTTTGTCATTTAGTACTCTTTCTATCTTCAATCTCCTTCTATCCAATTTTCCTACTCAAGTCCTCAGTGAAGTCACCTCAATTCTTATATGCGGGTTGTTAATCTTCTATCCATAGGGCTATGCTATTCACTTGCAATAAATGAAGTTTTTAGCAGCATTTTAGAAAGTAACGGTGATAACAAATCAATAGGATTAGGTCTTTGATTAGAAATTTTCTTTTCTTAATTTTCTTAGTCTAGTTTTCTTATGATAGTTCTAGTTGGTCCTCCTTTTGAAAATTTTTTTCCAACCTATGAATAGGCACAAATACACTTAGATAGTCAAGATTCAATTTCCATTGATCCAAAAATAGAGAGAAATGTAAGGAAGAACTAAGGTTTAAGCCAACATCAACACTCGAAATCTAAATGAGCAAAATCCTTCACATAATCATCATCTCCCTCCTCATGCTCAAGCCTTTCAAGATTGCATCTAGCCTATGATGAATCAATGTCTCATTAGTATAGTGCTACTTAAACAATCATCTTGCAACCTAACACTAGTTAAAATTTTGAACTCAAGCCTACATGAATTAACATGGTCCATGAAAACCAACTTTAGGCTCGATTGTTGAAGGCCTTAAATTTAATCTTGTGACCTTCATTAAATAAAGTGGTACAATCAAGAAGAATCAGGTATTGATTATGTCATATGCTTGAGAAAATTTTCCTTTCTTCTTAAGATTTTTTGATTAATTGACAGGGTTTCACCACATGTTAGATGCAAGAATACAATTTAAAATTTTATCAAGCATGCATAATTGCACATCAGAAAAAAAATTCCCAAGGTTGCATGCTTTTCTTTGTGTAACACATATAAAATTCATACACATGATGGATAGAATTTTATCTTAAAATTTGCAATCAAACTTTTTGTGCGTGAATTCCAATCCACAAGTCTTTAGTCACAGTATCTAGATTGTCTACATTAGCAAGCTCGAGCAAGAATCACCAAAACTCCTTTAGGAAACTCTTTTGTGTATAACTTTGAGAATAAACTTAGAGAGAGATAGACAAGAAAGGAAACTAGAATACTCTCTCTTAATTTTCATGTGTGGGCAGCTTCTTTGAAGATTTCTTAGGGATTGAGTGCTATCGAATCTTCATTAAACACATAATGTTAAAGAAACAAAACATCTTTCAATACATTTAAACTAAGGATTATGGAATGGGCTTTAACAAGGTTTTTGTGGACCATTATATCAATTCAAGACCAAATCAAATTTAGTTATTAATCTAATTGATAATTAAAGTCTATTTATGTTTAAGCACTTTAACATAATTAATTCTAATAATCAGATAAAAAGTCTATTCTATTTTTAATTAATGATCTCACTATTAACAAATATAATGAAAATAAATAATTCTTCTTAGCTCAATCTCATTGTGGCCTAACAAACTTTATCCTTAGGCTTTAGGCTTTTCAAGTCCTGATCCAATCACTTATAACAAAATTACAAACTTGCCCTTGCCTCATTCTTATGTGTGTAGCTCTTTAGGTTACCCTTAATTAAAAATAAGCATAACTTGAAAGGTATAGGTAACAACACCGAGTTGTAGCCCATATTGTACTCTAACTAAGATGGGATTGGTAGTAATATATCTTCTAACGCTAATCGTTAATGAGAGAAACTAAAAGCATATTGATTGTATGCATGCATTCTTTTATACAATAATAAAATATCAATTCCTTTATATAAATGTTGTAGCAAGTATTTCATGCATGTTAATCTTAAAGGACATAAAAGTGATTTATATACCCTCGTGATTGAGTTAAGAAGTCTTATTCATATGGAGTTGTGAATATGAGCACAAGCTTTTTTAATACACAATCACTAAAACTAGTGTACTAAAACTAGTTTGAGGGTCACAGACATTTTAAAGGACATGAGAGAGTCAGTATGACTTGCACATCTTGTGCTTATACAATGAGTATCATATTGTTTAGTATAAGATATTGAAAATACGTGTATGATACATCATTAGAGAAGGAGTATTCGAATATTAACTCAAAGAATGAAGCAAACACATGAAGTTCAATCCAATTGTCAATGTCCCGTTTTGTAATCGTGTTAAGTACACGTGGCTTTAGACTTGAGACAATATGGTTGTCCTGTGCAAATTTATGTCATTAGGGCATTAAGGGCTTATATTTATCTTGTTATTAGATAAAGTCATGAGCCAACGTTTCATTGCTCAAGTGTGTATAGATACATGTGTACATTCTATAAAAGATTTGTGCACTTGCAAGTGAATAAAGTGATTGTCCTATATAATTGATGTTTCAAGAGACCAAATCCTTGGCCAAGGTAGTGTGTGATCAAACAGGAGTTTCTAAAAAAAGCATTAGTCTTATGAGATAACATTAATTGGTCAAATGATCAAGTTTGTGACTTTAACTAAATCTATAGTTCTCACTCAGTTGGGACAAAGTAAGATAAAAGGCCTATGTTGTATGGTATTAATAATTTAGAGGGTCCATGTGATCCATTCATTTTCTCTTAATTGGGCTACAATATGGGGCGTCGAGTAGGTGTTACTCATATTCTTTGAATTACACTTATTGCCAATTAAGGATGAACCTAAAAAACAATATACAAATGGTTACAAATGTGTGCCAAATGGAAAATTGGTTGGGATGTGAATGAGGCTTGAGAAATTTCATGAACTAATTTATTTCGTTGCAAATAGTTTGAATCAAATGAAATTTTGCTACATTTGTTAATGATGAGATTGTTAATTAGAGGTACAATGAACCATTAATTTAATTAATGGAGATTTATTAAACTAAAGGGAAAGACACAAGTGGCCTTAATTATCAATGGAATTAATAATTAGAAAGCTATGTGGGCTGTAATTATTAATAGAGATAAATAATTAAATGTTTGTGGGACAAGAATAACTAAAGGTCCATCTAGGAAGGTTATGAAGCCCATGTAATGTATGCCCTAAATGTTTTGCGTGATAATTAGAATCCTACCAAGTGTAGGATATTGTGACTTGGTAATATATATATATGTGTGTGTGTGTGTGTACTATATAATAGGAGTTCTAAACAATATAGAATTAGAAACTTAACAATCTTTTGTCCATCCCTCAAAGTGAGAAAAGAGAAACACTTCTAGCCACCCTCTTTCTTTCTTTCTTATCCAAAAAACCTTCTCACCCAAAAGGTATTCTATGAGTAAGAGCTTTGCAAAGGTGTTTGTAAGGTGAAAAAGGCACTTGTCAACATTCTAATCTTGTGGATGAATTGAGGTCAGAATTTGAGGGCTAGACTTAAGGATTGCACGATCACTCATCTTGGAATAATATTCCAAAGAAACATTTGCGTGCTTACCTGTTTGAATGATTTTATGTGTGTTATGCGACGAAAATAGATTGGGTTTGGCTTGTTTATTTCCACTGCATTTTCTTCATGATTTTATGTTTAAAAGTTCTAATTTTTACATGCTAAACCCAATTAAATCATCCTCTAATGATTTATGTTTGTTTTCATAAAAAAATTAGTTAAACATCTATTTGATTCCAGTTTATGGTTGCAAAATGGTTTTGTAAGTGTTGGGAAATGAGAAATGCCATTAAAAACTAGCTTTTGATCATTTAGAATATGTTCTATTGTGATTCGTGATTGCAGTAGGGATTCCCACTATTGTGTTGTTAGAAGTGATGGTTCTGTATTGACCATTTCTAAAGCCCACTCTCATGGGCGGCGGGCTTATGATTATGGGAAAGGGTTTCAAAATCATGAGTAGCATTGCAACAAATTAGGGTATTCTATTGTAGATAGCCTCATGAGCATGAATCAAAGCCTACAGTCACAATCAAGAATTGTTCCTAAGACTGTAGATGACTTGTTTGTAGAACTTTCTTAATTTTAAGTTTGAAATAGTGTTTTCTATAATTGAAAACTAATGCATTAGATGCGCAAGTCATAGAAAGGATCATTAAATGAAATTGTTCAATTAGACATGTGATGTATAATTTTGTGGTGAATGTTATAAAAGGATTGTGGGCTAACGACACTTGTGGATAAATTATTTTTGTTTTGGATTGGTTTCAAGGATGTATAATTTCTTTTCATTCATTGTAAAGGCATATGCCCAATTTTTTCATTATTATATAGAATAGGGATTATTCTCCATGCTATGCCACGTGTAAATATAAACATTAAAGGTATCAAGGAGTTGATGTTAGTGTGGAAACCAAGAGTTGGTGGCATTTGGAGTTCTGTTGCATTGTGGGGCTCATGAAGGAAGCCATCAAGACCAATAGAAAGGAAGAAATTCAATGATCTCCTACATAATAGTATAGAATTTCATGCACATGTGCATGATTTAATTGCTGGCTCCAGTTAAATCTACAAGTCTATAATCCTGCAGATTATTTTATTTTCATATTATTTGTGATGCATGTAAAAGATATATGCATGGAACCGAATAATGTGTGAAGTGAAGCCTAAATCCACTTAGAGCAAAAACTTCCTTGCATAATATTAAGTTATAATGGCAAATTCGTTTTGTCTTGGTCCACCATCGACCTCGAAGATCTAACTATAGTCTTAGTGTGTGATATCAACACATTCCCAAATTCACATTGCGACAGTTCATTTAGGGCTTCAAGCACATTAGTTGTGACATTTAAAGTATACTTCACCTCAAGAACTAAAATGGTCAAGAGTGAGGTTCAAATTTGGTGAGTTTTTAGTTGGTGGGTGTGACTTAAAGGGACCCGCATTGCTTGGAATAGTATGTGTGAGGTTTTATTGAGCCATTGGTTGAAGGAAAAAATTGGACCACACTTGAGATGCGTTGACAAGAGTTGCCACACAGGGGCCTAGCATGCATATATGTGTGAGGTGTGTTACATCAAATGAAGACCTCAATCACCTATTATGGAAATTTTACTAATAGAATTTTTATTTTCTACCTGAGGGATTGTAGAATTTGAAAAAATCTAGTTGCAGACTATTTTGATATAAAGTCCATAATCATGCAATAACATATATTAAGACCACATTGACAAGGTCTTTCTTATTTTCTATAGTTTATTTTTATCTTGAATATTGTCTATGCCTCTTACTAAATTACTTGAGAGCAATATTTTGACAAGGCCTAACTATGTTAACTAGCTTTGGAACTTGAGAATTCTTTTTAATCTAGAGCGCATAGGCTATGTACTTGAGGCTAATATCCCACTTGACCTTGCTAAGATGGCTAGTAAGGAGGAAAAATCTACATATAAAAGAAGGGTAGAGTATGATTTGTAGGTTAAGAGCTACATGTTGGTTATTATAACGAATGATCTCTAGAGGATACATGAGAGCATAGCAAGTGCGTGAGAGATTTTGTACCACCTACAACAGTTGTTGGTGAGTAGAGTTATACTACTAGATATAAGATATCGAAGCAGCTATTCAAGAAGGACATGGTAAAGTGTGGTGACATCGATAAGCAAGTTTTCAAGGTGATCTCACTCATAGACAGGCTTGACTTGCTACACTTCATCATGGATGCCAATTTGCACTTCGATTTGATCCTTTAATCACTTTTGGATTCTTTCTCACAATTCATTATAAATTATCATGTTAAGGACATAGAGTGCAGATTCGTTGGGCTCCTTAATAAGATAGTTACAGCACAAACCATTATAAGGGAAAAGGAAAGGAGATAGTTCTTACTGTATCTAGCTCATTTGGTAAGATCAAGAAGGCCAAAGCTCTTGCTGATAAAGGAAACTATTTCCATTGTAGAAAGGATGGGTATTGGAAGAGGAATTGCACCGAGTGCCTCAAGAACCTTAAAAATGACAACGGAGGTAAGGAACTTTATGTTTATGAAACATATCATTCCATTATTGCATATTCTACTTCTTGGATTTCAAATTTTAGTATTTCATTTCATATTTGTTCTCCACATCATGATTTAGTTAGAAGTACAACGCTTGAGAAGCTTGAAATGGTGATCAAGTTTGGTAACAGAGAAAGTGTTGCACCCACCATGATTGGGATCACTTCAATTAAATTATCATTTAACCACATTATTACTTTAAGAGATTGTTTGCATTTGCCCAATAGGCTTAAAAATATTGTTTCTATTCTGTTATTAATAAAATAAAATTATGAATTTTCTTTTAGAAGAAACGTGTGCTTTATTTTTTGCTATGGCAAATTGGTTAGTACATCTCTCATGAATGACCTGTATTATATAAATATGGATGATGGTATTGTGATGGATACCATTTCAAACAAATGTGCAAGGGGTGGTTTAAATCCTAAGCAATTTTGGCACCCTAGACTCAATCAAATCAAGGACACAAGGATTAACAAATTGAAGAAAGAGGGCCCTATTAGCCCATGTGAGAGGAACTCTATCCAACTTGTGAACCTTAAATCCTAGGCAATATGGTTGAGAATCTATTTGATGGACATGTTAAAGTGACCACTGAGGTGTTGGACTTAGTTCACATTGATATTTGTGGGCCATTTAATAAAATGGCTAGAGGAGGCTTCTGCTAGGGTTTCTACTACTTCATAACCTTTACCAATGATTATTCTACATATGGTTATATGTACTTGATAAAATACAAGTATGAATCTTTTAAAAAGTTCAAAGAATTTAAGGCGTAAGTAGAGAAATAAATTGACAAGCGTGTAAAGGCTCAATGATCATATTGTGGTCGCAAATACATGGGCAATGAATTTTCCAAGTTCCTCAGAGAAAGTAGTATTGTGTCACAATTAATACCACCAACCACTCCATAAGTGAATTTTGTAAGTGAGCATAGGAATCAGATTTTGTTGGACAAGGCTTGATCAATGATTAGCTTCATAGACCTTCCTATATCTTTATGGGTTCACACCCTTCTTACTCTGCACGTATTTTGAATAGGATTCTCTCTAAATTGTTCCGTCAACCCCACATGAGATTTGGAGTGGAAAGAAGTCAAGCTTTACGTATTTAAGGATTTAGGGATGTATGGATTACCTTAAGAAGTGTAAGATGGATAAGTTAGAGGTAAGGGCCATTATGCACTTCTTTATTAGATATCCTAAAGATTCTATAGGATATGAGTTCAACTTACTTAAGGACTATAGGATTGTGATAAGTATTGACTTTATAGCATAATTCCACCTCATCATGATTTATTTTTGCATACAATTGGAGAGAAAATGTTGCATTTTGTTTGCATGCATGTAAAAGTATGATTCTTGGTGATTTAGAGATATCTGTGTACATATATGATGATATTTGGTTGAATTTAGGCATTTTCTACACTTAAAAAATTTTTGTGTTCGGATTTTAGGGTTTCCGACCACAAAGAAGCCATATTCAGTTGCCAAAGATGAGTTTATGTTCACAAGGATGAAGAGTAATACATTCTAAAGATTTTTGCAGTCAAAGGTTGTGGCTGCAAAGATGGACCTAGCGATTGTGAGGGCTTTGTCCATGATTGTGAAATGAAGTGAGGGATACACTACTCAAGTTTGCAGTTGTAGTTAACGACTATAGATGGATACGTCATGACTACAGAAGGAGATGCCGTGACCGCGAGGTGATGTTGCGTGACTACAGTGTTTATAAGAAGTTATGTAATTATCATGTCTAGGTTCACTATCATAGAAAAGGGCATTGAGATCACAAAGCTAGATTTTGCAACCATGGATCGCAGTGTGGGTGACAATCTACATGCAATTTTAGGGGCTGTTTCATCTTTTGCACCCCATTACATAGACCCTAGCCTTCCATGCATATAAATACACATTCATACATGGTCTTTGAGAGGTCTTGATTAGTTTTTAACATTCAAAATGCTTAGAATTCATAGGATCAAGCATTGAAGAGGTAAAGAAGGAGGAATTCATGCCAACTTTAGAGAGCTTTCATCATTCCATTCAACGCATAGATTTTAGATTAAGTTTTATCAAAATTTCTCTATTATTTTTAAATTGTTTGGATGGTGGACAATTTAGCAATGGTTTTCATGAATTATATTATGAGTTACTAATTTTCTTTCTAGTCTCTTGTGCTTATGTTTGGTTAAAGATTTATGCACGATGGTTGATTAATTGTTGTTGCTATTGTTATTTACAATAGGCACTGTGAGTTATAATTAGAGGATTTGGCCAACTCTCTAATTAATTTGAAGCTGTGTGGAGAATAATAAGAGTGAAACTATTGCACTACATTTCCAATTGTAAACTTTAGTTATGTGGAAATAGTGTGAATGAAACCACAAGATTAATGCAGGCAATAATTGTCAATTTCTTGTAACTTTGATTTCAAAGTGTTTGCCTTCTCCAATGTTTTCTCTCCCATTCTCATTACCTTTTGATAGTTTGACTAATAGTTGTTTAGTTACATTGATAGCCACATACACCCTACTCATAGATATGACACTCGTATTTACCTGGTACTAGTTCACATAAATTTATTTTTAGTGTGCTGATGGCAAGTATCAAATTATTGTTGGTTGTCAGGCATGTTTTCTGAAAGAAAAGTTCACTTGAGAAAATGGTGTAAGTAAAATGATAGTGTTCAAGGAAGTTGAGCACAAGGAATAAGGTAGCAAGCCCACCAGCAACTTCCTATTCAAGACCAACCTTCTATGATGCAGATATTACAAAGATCTAGTAAAATCTGTCGAGCACTAGAGAGATATAGTTATGTCCTAAAGAATAGACAAAAGTTATTAATTACGGGAGATAATAACTATAGAGATGATCTATCTAATTTTGATTAAGCATTATCGGATAATGACTTGCCAAGTGGCTAGAGGTTGTATAGTTTGAGATGGATTCAATGCATGCGAACCAAGTATGGAGTAGAACCATTTAAGGAATAGTTTCCATCAAATACAACTGGGTTTACAAGAGGAAAATTGGTCCAACTAGCGAGGTAAAGACCTATAAAGTTAAGCTAATGGCAAAGGAATATAATCAAAAGGAGGGAATTGATTACAAGAAGACATTTTGAACTGTAACAATGCTTAAATACATTTAAATTTACTTGCAATAGCCGCTCACTTAGATTATGAGATTTGATCAATGAATGTCAAAACTACTTTCCTCAATGGAATGCTTAAGAAGGATATTTACATAGTGTAGTCATGTAGTTTTGAAGTCCACGAGGAATCTCATAAACTATTCAAGCTCAAGAGATTTATCTATGGCCTTAAGTAGGTATCAAGGAGATGGAATCTCCATTTTGATTGAGTAGCCAAATCGGTTAGCTTCATTAAAAATGAGGATGAGTTGTGAGTTTACACGAGTGTCATCACATTCCTTTTATTGTATGTAGGTGACATACTGTTAATTGGGAACGATGTTGATATGCTAACATTAGTTAAGACCTGGTTACCTAGTACGTTCTTCATTGAAGACATAGGAGAAGTGACCTATATCTTAAGCGTTCGCATTTATAGAGATAGAGCAAAGAGATTGTTAGGTCTCTTCCAAGCCTTGCATATAGATAAGATATTGAAGAGGTTCATTGTAGAAGCCTTTAAGAGAGGATTATGACCATTCAAGCACAACATTCATCTCTCAAAATCTATGTACCTAAAGACAAATGATAAGTGGAGGAGCATGGAAGCCATTCCATACATTTCAACTGTAGGAAGCCTGATGTACACAATGCTACGTACAAGAATTGATATCGCATATGCTACAAGTGTTACAAGTAGATTTCAAGTGAATACTGGCCGAGAGCATTAGAATGTTGTCAAGTGTATCCTTATGTAATTGATAAGGATTAAGAATATGATGCTTATGTAGGGAGATAGGGATCTAATAGTAGATGAATATATGAACTTTGACTTTCAATTAGGAGTGGATGATAGAAATTTCTATCTTTAGGTTCATCTTTACTTTGAACGAAGAAGCAGTGAGATGGAAGAGTTCCAATCAAAGTACGGTTGCAAACACTATCCTAAGGCAAAGTACATTGTAGCATATGATGCTATGAAAGAAGGTATTTAGATAAGGAAGTTCATAATAGAATGTTAGTTAGTTCTGAGGATTGACCATTGCCACTTTACTATGGCAGCAACGACACAATCGTGTAGACAAAGAAACCAAGTTCTCATAAAAAAATCCAAACATATAGAGAGGCAACACAATATTATTCGAGAGATCATTAGAAGGGGCAATGTAGCCATGCAGAAAATTTCGTCAATACATAATGTGGCTAACCCACTTACCAAGCTGATAACATAAGTGTAGTTGGTTCATCATTTTGAGAAGATGGCATTAGCACTATTGGCCTTAGAGTGCAAGTGGGAGATTGTTAGTGATATGCCTTCTAGTACAATAGTTAATGAGGGATAATGGAGTCATATTTGTTGTATATGTACATTCTTTTATATATTTATAAACTACTGATTCTTTCATATCAATATTATGGCAAGCATTTCATGCATGTGTATCTTGAATGGTGTTTGTATGGGCCTTATGATTGAGTTAAGAAGCCTTATTATTAAAGAATTATGAATATGGATAGAAAGTTGTCTTTCTTAGTTCACAAGTCACAAACACTGTAAATAGCATAAAGATTTGGTATAAGTTGCACAACTTGCACTTGTATAGTGAGTGTTATCTCATTTAGTATGAGGTATTGAGAACATGTGTGTGGATGCGCCATTAGAGAATGAGAATTCAAATACTAAATTGAAGAACAAAGTAGACACACGGAGTTCACTCTTGGCTATGAAGGATTTTCTTTACAATTAAGTTAAGTGTACATGGGCCTTCGGCTTGAGACGACGTGGTTGCCTTGTCAATGTAAGAGTTAAATCTAAGTTGGCATACCTAGTGATTTTTGGAGTGCCAATCACATGAACAAACACTAAAAGACATAAGAATGCTATGTCGATGCTTGTGAAGGAGGTCAATGATGCATGAGGACATTTGGAAGGCCCTAGGGAGCAAGAGAAACATTTGTGGATCCACTTCATGCTAAAAGAGCTTTTAAATTAAGCTTTAGAGTAGTCTTAGGATCAATCCAAGAGCAGCCTTAATCATCCCATGCAACCCTAATTGATTTGCCACACTGGTGACTGATTGCATCCCAAATCGGGCATCTTTTGTTTTTATGATCACACCTAATGTGATTGATTAAGCATAGGCTGATTGACATGTCTACTTCTAAGGGACATCTTGCTTTTATGATATAGATGCTATGATGGACACCTAGATCAATTTGAGAAGTAGCAAATTGATCCAAAAGAATTGTAAAAGGATCTAAGTTGCGATTAGAGCCAAATTAGCCTAAATTCTAAATTTTAATTGAATTCTAAATTTACCTTTTTATGGTTACTTTATTTTAGGAACAACTATACATGAATTTTAGAGTTTGAAAGATTTCTAAACACCATATGAAGGAGCCTTAGTTATTTCATTAAAAACTTTTGAATAGTTGGCTTTAGCAATACAATTTTTCTTTCCAGGAATTGTGAGTGTTCTCATATTCCTTTGAAATCCAAATTGAATTATTCCAAACCATTCTTGGTTAATTCATGATGTATCAATGTATTAAAGATGTTAGTTGTGGCCATCCATCATTAGAATTCATCGATTGTTGTGTTTTGGATCATTTCCTACACGGTTCATGCAAGTAGATTCTTATTAGGTTCAAGCATAGGGCAAATTTATTGTATACGCTTCTGCCCAGGTATTAGTTATAATCAGAGTTAGTTGTTTTGGATTATAATCCAAACACTGGTCCAGGTACCAATCCTATCCTTGTTCTTTCATGCCCTTCCTTTCATAATTTCTTCCATCCTCTTCAGAGTAAAAAAAAATCATGCTTAAATTTTTTGAGCATTATTCCCTATTTGGTTGTTGATTTGGTGAAAAAAGAAAAAGAACAAATGAAAAATTGTGTGAATAAAAAAGTGTAGACAAACTGATTAAAAAGTGACAAAATTTGCAATCTTTGGCTAAAAATTTGCACAAAAGTGTTCCTTGATTAAAAATAACATTGAAATACAAGAAGAATTGGAATTAGGAATGAATCAATTAAGTTTGAATCATGCTAGTTGTGAAATTTTGATGCAAAATCAATCGCATTGTCACCCCAAATCAATCACTTATCATTTTATGCTCTGCCCAGGTCAATCGTGATTTTTTTTGATCTATCGCACCTTGCCTAGGTTAATCGTGCCCTACACTCTATTGTAGTTTTGTCTGCCTTGTATCCCAAATTGATCGCCAGCCCGACTTTCAACATAGGATTGACCTAGTTGTGTCTGGATTGACTCGACATTTCATTTTTCACCACCATTTGATCCATTTGTCTTTGGATTGATCCTAAAATTCTAGTTTTCACCCTTTCACGCATTTACCACTTTATAGAGACACGTTGCTAGGA
Source organism: Avicennia marina (assembly GCA_019155195.1). Classification (NCBI taxonomy): domain Eukaryota; kingdom Viridiplantae; phylum Streptophyta; class Magnoliopsida; order Lamiales; family Acanthaceae; genus Avicennia; species Avicennia marina. Next base: position 7,260,681 of record CM032778.1, read on the forward strand.
TCTCTGAGAATTATTAGAATTTTACAAGCTAGACAAAAGAATTGATTTGGTAAGAGTATTATTTGCGTCACTATTTATGTGATACCTAAGTGAGAGGTAAAATTAAAGTGTATTAAATTTTAGATGTGAGATGACACTTGCACACAGTTCACTTTTCCTATTTTCCCTATAATACACAATTTTACAAAATGTTTGGATAATTAGCTATAGAAGATAACACATTCAACTTGAATCAGCTCATTGATATAATGGCTAGCATCAAGCGGCATTTGGAGAATTTGGAGGCATCACAGGCATCCATACGAGGGAGGCTAGTGCCTCAAGAGGAGTTGATGTCTAGGAAAGGACAATCTATGTGACAACTCATAGGAAAAGGTATGTCAGTGATGATGATTTTGGTTATCCTAATGAATTTTAGGATTTTGGTAGTCTTAAGAAGCCAAATATGCATAGATAGGATGCAGATGATAAAATCTTAAAGGGGCAAAACTTACTATACCGCTGTTTGAAGGTAAATCTAAGCTAGATGCTTACTTGGAGTGGGAGAGAAAAGTCGAATTGATCTTTGACTATCATCGCTACTCTAAAGCACAAAAGGTAAAATTAGTTGTTGTAGAGTTTTTTGATTACGCTATTGTCTTGTGGGATCAGGTTTGTACTATTCATAGGAGAAATGATGAGCATTCTATTGAGACTTGTCATGATTTAAAAGTGTTGATGAGGAAGCGGTTTGTGCCTAGTCATATTGTTGGATTTTGTTTGGGTTTGATTGTAAAAACTAAAACTTTAACACATGAAACATCAAAGAACGATGTAGCAGAAGCAATTGGAACAAAACCCATCCAATTTTTTAACAAACCACGCAATAACATATTATTACAAATGTGAACACGTTAGACATACCTCAAAAACTTTTTTTGGCTTTCTATTTGCATTTCATTGAGTCGTGGCCCTCAAACCTTGACCTTTGAATTATGCACAAGATTGTGGTTGCATGAGCTCCTCCTACATTCACAAAACCCCTTTTGTGAGGCTCAGGCACAAACTCTTTAGGCTAGAGGATTTCGTGACCAAAAGAAGATCGTAGAGGATGGCTTGGTGCTTTGCACTTTTAGCTTGAAGAGGGTGCATGAATTTTGGGATTTTTCTAATGTGTCTTATTTATACCATAGATATTAGGGTAAGGTGGATGAGCTCCATGGGCCTCCCTACATGGAACCCCTTTAATTAAATAGCCCATGGACTTTAATTTATTAATCTCATTAATAAATTAGCTCACACATCCTTTAATTTTTAATCTCATTAATAATCAAAGTCCCATTTGAGTCTAAATAATTTAAATTAATTAATAATCTCATTAATTAAATAAAGCTCTCTATTATACTCATAATTAATGATCTCACCATTAGTAAGTAACAAGGTAATTTATTTAGTCCATTCTAATTGTAACTAAATAAGTTATGCATCCCATTAATTTAACTCTCACAACACTTCACTATCTTATGTCTGACTCTTTAAATTCATTCTTAATTGGCAACAAGTACAGCCCGAAGAATGTGGGTAACGTTTAGCCTACAGTCTAGATCGTAGCCCAACTAAGATGAAGTGACCAAATTACAATGAACCCTTCCGATCATAATTATTATGCTATATAGACCTTTTGTCTTACTTTGTCTCAACTATGCAAGAGTCATGAATTTAGTCAAATTCAGAAACTCGATCATATGACCTATCAGTGTTTTCTTGAGAGACAAATGTTCCTATTGTAAACTCCTTTTTGACCACACATTGCCTTAACTAAGGGCTTCTATCTCTTAGAATGCTAATCACAAAAGATAAATGCCTGTCTCACTTGCAAAGAGACAAATCCTTTATCGAATACATACATGCCTTCATACACATTTGAGTAACGGCATGTTAGGCTTATGGCCCTATCTCATACTAGGATAGATATTGTACCCTGATGCTGTAGTAACTTATTGACCGTCACACGCATAAGATAACTATGTTATCTCAGGTCTAAGGTCCATGGATGCTTAGCATGATTGTGAAGCAAGACGTTGATGGCTAAGAGTGAACTCTATGCATGCTCTTGATTCTACAACTCAATATTTGAATATCCCGTTCACCAATGGCTCATCTACACACAAGTACTCTTAATATCTTATATTAAATGGCATAACACTCACTGTACTAGTACCAGGTGTGCAATTTATACCAACTCTCTAATAGTGATTTCATGCCGAACAAGCCTTATGTCAATGTTCATAACCCCTTATAAATAAGGCTTGTCAACCTAAACACATAGGTACATGCAATATTTTATGCCAATCACGATTCATATACATGATAACACTTGCCAAAAAACTAATATGAAAATCAATGTTTTATTAATTTAATGTGAAAGGTATACGTACAACCAAACACCCTTCTAATATCCCTCATTTTCCACTAGCATTAAAGGGCATATCACTAACAATCTCCCAATTACACTCTAATGCCAACACGACTGATGCCAGTTGCTATAGTCTCTAATGCCTATCTTTTCAAGATGGTGATCCAGCTGCACTTGAGTTATAAGCTTAGTGAGTGGCTCAGTCATATTATTAGTTGAAGCTATTTTTTTCATGGCCACATCGTCCCTTCCAATGTTTTTTGAATAATGTGGTAATACCTCTCTATATGTTTGGATTTCTGATGAGACCTTGGTTCCTTTACTTATGCTATTGCACCATTGTTGTCACAATAAAGTGGGAATGGTCGATCCACTCCTCGAACTTCCGAAACCTCTATTATGAACTTCTTTATTCAAATATCCTCCGCACTACATCGTATGTGATGATATACTTGATCTTAGTGGTGGAGTCTACTATTGTACTTTGTTTGGAAGTCTTCCAACTAACTGCTCTTCCATTTAGAGTGAATATGAATCCGTAGATAGATCTTTTATCATCCACATCTGACAAGAAGTCCGAGTCTGTGTATCCATCTATTTTCAATTCACCATTTCCATAAACAAGCACCATATCTTTAGTCCTGCTTAGGTACTTAAGGAAGCACTTGATAGCATTCCAATGCTTTCTACTAGGATTTGCTTGAAACTTGCTCGTAACACTTACGGCATAGGTGATATCTAGTCTCGTACTTAACATTGCATACATCAAGCTCCCAATGACTAAGGCATATACGACGGCAACCATGCTTCTCCTCTCATCATCTTTCTTTAAGTACATGGATTTTGAGACATAGATACCATGCCTTGATGGTAGCAACCCTTTTTTAAAGGCTTTCATGCTAAACCTCTTCAGTACTTTGTCTATGCGTAAAGCTTGGGAGAGACCTAACAATCTTTTTGCTCTATTCCTATAGACATGAGTGCACAAATTTTAGATGGTTTCTCCCAAGTCTTTTATAGAGAAGGTTCTAGATAACTAGGACTTAACTAAGGTTATCATCCGAACATCATTTCCTATTAGTAGCATGGCATACACATGTAACATAAGGAATGTTATTGCAGTATGCCATACACATATAACACAAGGAATGTTATTGCAGTCCTACTAACCTTCTTTCAGACGCAAGGCTTATCTTTATTTATGATGAAGATAAACGATTTTACAGCATCATCAAAGTGATAATTCTAACTCCTTGATGCATGCTCAAGACCATATATAGACCCCATAAGCTTGCATACTTTATAAAATTGGTCTTGTTTCTTAAAACCATGTGGCTGTACCATATAAATGTACTCCTCAAGCATTCCATTGAGGAAAGTGATCTTAGCATCCATATGTCAAATCTCACAATCCAAGTAGGCAGCTATTGCAAGTAAAATTTGAATGAACTTCAGCATTACTATTAGTGAGAAGGTTTCCTTAGAGTCAATCCCTCCTTTTGACTATAGACCTTTGCCACCAACCCAGCCTTATAAGTTTCCACCTCGCTGGTCAAACTAACCTTTTTCTTGTAGACCCATTCACATCCAATGGGAACAATTCCCTTGCATGAGTTTACTAGAGTCCATACTTACTTCACATGCATTAAATCTATCTCAGATTTCGTAGCCACTTACCACTTAGTAGAGTCTTTATCTATCATTACTTGATCATAGGTAGAAGGATTATCTCCATGATTATTATCTCCTATTATGAATAATTTTTGTCAATTTTTCAGGATATAGCCATATCTCTTTGGTGCCTAAGAGATTCTACTTGATTGTCACAATGGTTGCTTTTAAGAAGGTTCCTTTTGAATAAGGACTACATTATGGGCTGAAGGCTTTGATCCTTATACTTAACTTCCTTGAGCACTTTAGTCCTACTTGTACTGCTTTCTTGAATGAACTCTTCTTCAAGGAAGCATGCGTGATACCCAATGACAATCCTGTTGTCTTTAGGCATGTAAAACTCTTATCCTGGGGAATCTCTGGGATATCTAACAAAGCGGCCAATAATTACCCTTACCTCAAACTTGTCCATCTTAATCTTCTTAAGATAACCTAGACATCTCCAAATCCTTAAGTGCTTAAGGTTTGGCTTCCTTCCAAATCATTTCTCATGAGGGATGGAGGGAACTAACTTAAAGAGTATCCTATTCAAAACATATGCTACAGTAAGTACTGCGTGTGCCCATAAAGAAATGGGCAGGTAAATGTAGCTTATCATAGATTGAACCATATCTAACCGAGCCTGATTTCTACATTCTGCTACACCATTTAATTGAGGAGTTGCCAATGGAGTTAATTGTGATACAATTCTATTCTCCTTAAGGAACTAAGGAAGCTCGATGCTCATATACTTGCCTCCACAATCTGATTGTAGTGCTTTGATATGTTTGCTAGTTTGCTGCTCTACTTGTGCTTTGAATCCATTAAACCTTTCAAAGAATTTATGCTTGTACTTCATCAAGTATACATAACCATATTGTGTATAGTCATTAGTAAAGGTTATGAAGTAGAGAAATCCTCCTCTTTCTATTTCATTAAATGGCCCAAAAACGTTTGTGTGGACTAGCTCAAGCACTTCAGTAGCCCTTTCAACACATCCATCAAATGAACTTCTAGCCATTTGGTTAGGATACAAAGTTTGCAAGTTGGATAGGATTCCTCTCCTAATAAGCTGATAAGCTCCTCTTTCTCCAACCTGCTAATCCTTGTGTTCCCAAGATGGCCAAGTCTAAGATGCCACAAGTATTTAGGATTTAGACCACCCCTAGGATGTTAGTTTGAGATGGTATTAATCACATTACTATCATCCACATTCAAATAATATAAGACATTCATGAGAGATATTGTGCCAACCAATTTATAACGATGATAAATATAGCACACCTTGCCTCTAAAAGAAAATTTATAATTCTCTTTCATTAATAATAGAATGAAAACAAATATTATTAAGCCCACTAGGCAACAAAAGACAATCTCTCAAATCTAAACTAAACTATGGCCTTATGACAGTTTCACTGAAGTAGTCCCAATTATGGTGGTTGCAACGCTTGCCACATTCCCTTACCTTCATCATCACTTCACACTTCCTAAGCATCTTACTTCTGAGTAGATCTTGATATGAGGTACAAAATGTAGGAAGTTGCATTAGAATCTAAAATCTAATAAGTAGAATAAACACCAATAGAACAAGATGTTTCATAAACATAAAGTTCCTTAACTCCAGTTACCTTCTTAAAGCAGAGGTACTTGGTGTAATTCCTCTTCTAGTGCCCATTCTTTTGTAGTGGAAATACTTTCCTTTTTTTGTAGGAACCTTGGCCTTCTTAATACTCCAATTGGCCTTAGGAATAGTTAGCTTTTTCTTCTTTGCCTTGCTCTTCTTTGTCACATCAAATGAGCTAAACGTAGTAAGATCCACCTTCTTTCCTTTCCCCTTAATGGCTTATTATGCAGTCACCAACTTATTCAGTAGTCCAGTCAGAGTGCACTCAATATTATTCTTATTATAGTTCAAGATAAATTGTGAGACGGAATCTAGAAGCAACTAAAGGATCAAATCCATCTACAAATTGGCATCCATAATAAAATCCAGCATCTCAAGCCTCTTGATGAGTGAAATCATCTTAAGGACATGCTCACCTACATCACCACCTTTTGCCACACGCATCCTAAACAACTGCTTGGATATTTTATATTTAACAGTATTACTCTGCTCACCATATAACTCTTGCAAGTGGCGCAAGATCTTCCTCATAGTTTCCATATCCTGGTAAGTCCTCTGAAGAACATTAGTCATAGTTGTGAACATGTAGCTTTTGTTCTACACATCATCTTCCACCCATTTCTAATGAGTAACCTTTTCCTCCTCACTAGCTGTGTCAACAAGGACCCATGGGATATTGTCCTCCAATACATAGCCAAGCAACTTCACATTAAGAACAATTCTCAAATTATAGAGCCAATTGATATAGTTGGGCCTAGTAAGAACATTGATCTTAAGTAATTTGGATAAAGGTATAGACATTATTCAGTTAATGTGGTTAATGCAGAAAATAAGCAAGATTAATTAGTTTGGTTGTTATGTGTGTTATCGTTGTGATTATGGACTTTAAATTAAAATAACTTCCCACTAGATTTTTTGAATCCTACACTCTCTCGAGTAGAAGACCAAAATTCCATTGGTGAAATTTCCTTAGTGGGGATTGGGGTCTTCATTAGTCATGGCATACCTCATGTAAATCAAATCTTGGCATGCTAGGTCCAATGAGTAGCAACTCTTATGAATGCATATCACGCATGATCCAATCTTTCCTTCAGCCCATGGCCAAAATGCTTCATGTAATTCGAGCTTTCATACCTTAGGTCCATTTAAGTAAAACCCACCAACTAACAACTCTCTGGATTTGAACCATGCCTATTGCTAGCCACTCCTAAGGCATAGTATCCTTTAAATGCTGTATCAAATGCACTCAAAGTCATAAATGTACTGCGCAATGTGACCTCGATAATATGATGATATCACACACTAAGGTCACACTAAGGGCTATGAGCTCAGTGGAGGACCATGACAAACACTTGGTCATTACAACCAAATATTTACTTGAGGAAGTTTTTCTTTCTTAAGGTCCATGTAAATTAGGTTTCACTTCTACATCCAACTTGAACCAAGATTAGATTGTGCACAAGTGCATGAAATCCTACACTATTAGATTTCTTTGAATGCTTTCTCTTGGTCTTCAATGGCTTCATGACCTTGAACGACACCAACTCTTAGTCTCCGCACAAACACCAACTCTTAGTCTCCGCACAAACACCAACTCTTGATGCCTTCCAAAATTCAATTTTACAAAATACATGTGGCATACCATGGAGAATCTTATTTTATGTAATATATAAATTAAAAAATGGGCTTTGTACCCTTACAAACCATGAAAAATTAATTATAAATCCATGAAAAAATCTAAGACAAATAAAGTGCATTCATCCACAAGTATCTTAAGTCTATAATCCAACCACAACATTCACCCAAACATTTATACATCACATGTATGTAATTCCATCCAATGACTGTATCCATGTCCTACACATTTCATGCATTAGTTTTTAAGCCTTGAAAAACATTTTTTTTCAAAATTAGAATTGAAAATCTGGTCGTGGGGATGCTTGCCGCAGTTGCAAGCCTCCTTAGTGCAATCGCCAAGGATGCAGCAAAAACAGTAAATGCTGTGGTGTCTCTTGCAATTGTCACATAAGACCTGTTGCAACTGCAGAACTGACTCCCACAATTGCACACCAGACTATAGGGTTTAAGTAACCTTGTAGTTGGAAGCGTAACCATGACAAACATTGTCGCGACCACAAGAAATCATCTTTTGATCCGACCACCAATCACAATGCGAGCAGTAATGTTAGTTGTGCGTTCAAACTTGAACCAAGATCAATTTTTTTTCTATTTTCTTCAACTCCAATTGACTTCAAAACACTTTTGAAGTATTATGCATTTATCATATACATGTTTTATGGAATTTAAATGGAAAACTAACATGGAACATGGATTTAATCTATGAATTTCATCATTTTGCTAGAAAAATGTTGACTTTGATACTACTATTGGATTTTTTTCAGCTATAAAAATTAAAACTTTAACATATGAAATATCAAATAACATGTAGCAAAAGCAATTAGAACAAACCCCATCCAATTTAGTTGCAAAACATGCAAGAACATAATATTATAAGTGTGAATGGGTCAGACATACCTCAGAAAGGTTTTCTATTTTCAATTCGTGACCTATTGAGTCATGGCCCTTGAAGCCCAACCTCTAGATTTTCCACACAATTATGAAGAGTTTGAGCTCCTCCTACACCTCACAAAACCCCTTTTTGATGTTCTAGCTCAAACTCTTTGGGCTAGAAGGATTGGTGACCAAAAGAAGATGGTAGAGGTTGGCTAGGTGATTCTCTTTTTTAGCTTGCAGAGGGTGCACGAATTTTGGGATTTTTTGGAAGTGTCTTGAATTATTCAAGATTCTTATTTGTATCATAGAGAGTAAGGTAAGGTGGACAGGCTCCATAGGCCCTCCTACATGGACCCCCTTTAACTAAATAGCTTATGGACTTTAATTTATTAATTTCATTAATAAATCATCCCACACATCTTTTAATTATTAATCTCATTAATAATTGAAGTCCCATTTGTGTCTAAATAATTTAATTTAATTAATATCATTAATTAAATTAAATTCTCCATTATGCTTCTAATTAATGGTGTCATCATTAGCAAGCAACATAGTAATTTATTTAGTCCAATCCAATTGCAATTATATAAGTTATGAACCCTCTCAATTTAACTCTCATAACACTTCACAATCTTATGTGTATGGCGCTATAAGTTCATTCTTAATTGGTAATAAGCATAGCTTAAAGGATGTGGGTAGTCTAGCCTATGGCCCACATTGTAGCCTAACTAAGATGAAGTGGCTGGATTACAATGAACCTTTTCAATCATGATTATCATGCTATATAGACATTTAGTCTTACTTTGTCTCTACAAGCGAGAGTCATGGATTTAGTCAAACTCACAATTCAGTCATATGATCAATTAGTGTTTCCACACGAGACAAATGTTCCTATCAAAAAATCCTTGCTGACCTACTTTGGCCAAGGGCTTTTGTTTCATAGAACACTAATTACATAGGATAAATGCCTATCAAAATCCCCTATTAAATACACACATTCCTTCAGATGTATTTGAGCAACAACATGTTGGGCTTATGCCCTGTCACATATTAGGATATATATTGGGCCTTAGTGCTCTAGTGACTCTTTGACCGTCATATGCAGAAGACAAATATTTCATGTTAGATCTATGGTCCATAAATACTTAGCACGATCACAAAGCATGATGTTAATGACTAAGAGTAAACTCCATGTGTCTACTTCATTTTGCAAGTCAAAATCTGAATATCCCATTTGCTAATGAAACATCCACATATAAGTATTCTTGGTATCTTATATCAAGTGACATGACACTCACCATACAAATACTAGGTGTGCAAATAATGCCAACTTTCTAATAGTGATTGAGTGCCGAGCAGGCCTTGTGTCGATATTCATAACCCCTTATGAATGAGGCTTGTTAACTCAAACACATAGACACATACAATACTTTATACCAATTAAGATTTACATGCATAATAAAAATTGTCACAACATTGATATGAAAATCAACATTTTATTAATTTAAAGTGAAAGGTATACATGGAACAAAACACCCATCCAATATCCCTCATTTTCTATTAGTATTAAAGGGCATATTGCTAACAATTATCACAAGGATTTGCATAGTAGATTGTAGACATTGACACAAGGAAATACGAGTGTAGAGGATTATTTTAAGCACATGGAGATGGCCTTCATGAGAGTAGACATAGTTCGAGATAGGGAAGTAACTATAGCTAGGTTTATAGGTGACTAAATAAACACATTGTTAATGTACTTGAGTTGTGTCATTACATAGATATGAAAGACATAATGGAGAGGGCCACCAAATTGAGAAGCAACTTAAGAGGAGGACTAGACAGCAACACCCACAAAATGCAATTATATGGCCATTTTCTAGGTGTAAGGAAAAGCAATCAACCGCATTTAGTGGAGTAATCAAGTTAAAGGTTACTCCAAAATTAAAATCCTAGTACTTCTAATACATGTAATAGAGATATTATGTGTTTTAAATGCCAAGGGAGAGAGCACATTGCTACTCAAAGCCCAAATAGGATGACTATGATCTTGACAAATAAGGATGAAACAATGGTTGACAAAGAGAACAACAATGAAAAGGACATGCCACCTTTGGAAGAGGTGCCATCTAAAGATGATGAGGGAGTTTATAAGGAGATGGGAATTATGACTTTTGTAGTGATGAGTACTTGGAATACACAAGTTAAGGAAGAAGGAATTGAAGAGTAGTAGGAAAGCATCTTCCTTGCAAGATGCTGAATTAAAAGTAAGACTTGCTATCCTATTGTAGATGGTGGGAGTTGTACAAATGTCACCAAATATAGAGAAACTTGCACCATTACTTTGGGATCATGCGCATCTACATAAACTATAGTGGATGAATAATAGTGGTGAAGTGAATGTGACGAAGCATGTCTTAGTTGTATTTGAGATTGTAAATATAACGATGAAGTATTGTGCGATGTAGTGCCTATGTAGGCTAGCCATACTTTATAAGGTAGGCCTTGGTAGTTTAATAAGAATGTTACATTCCATGGCAAGTTAAAGTAGTACATTTTCTATCAAAACAATCAAAAGATTTCCTTGGTACAACTCATCCCGAAGGAAGTGTGGAAAGACCATGCAACAGGACTATGAGTTGGAGTTAGAGAAAAAAAAAAGAAGAAGAAGAAATAAAGTGAAAAAGAGAATAAGAATGTATAAATGGAATAGAAAAAGAGAAAAAAGATAAGGTGGGAAAATAGTGTATGCTACAAGAATGAAAGATATGAGAGTAGCTTTAGGAAGTGAGGGAGCGTAGCGTTGCACTACTCATGTATAGAGATCACAATTTTTATCAAAAGAAATCATGTCTTGTCTCCTTGAGATTGTTGTATTGAGTTTGTAGGATTTCCAAGATGTAGTTCCAAAGGATTTATCAAGTGGATTACCACCAATTAAAGAGATCAAGTATCTAATTGATTTTGTTCTAAGAGAAGCCATTCTAAATCAAACAACATACCGGACAAATTTGGAAGAAACCAAAGAGATCCAAAGTCAAGTGGAGTTAATTAGTAAGGGTTGGGTTCAACAAATCATGAGTCATAATGGTAAAGCATCTCTATCCTACTTGGGCTTAAGATAGATGGATCATAGAGGATGTGCAACGATTGTAGCGCTGTGAATGCCATAATGGTATAGTATTGCTATGCTATATCAAGGTTAAATGATTTGCTTGATGAGTTGCAAGGTGCTACTATGTTTTTACGAATAGATGTTAAAAGCATCTATCATCAAATACAGATGAAAGAAGGAGAGGAATGGAAAATGTCTTTTAAGACTAATAAGGTTAATATGAGTGGTTAGTTATGTCGTTTGGGTTAACAAATGCACCTAGGACTTTCACGAGACTTCAAAATCATGTCTTATGTGCTTTATTCAATAAATTTTCTATGGTGTATTTTGATGATGTTATTGTGTACAGTAGTTCCATAGCATGCCAGACACCTTAAGAATGCGTTTGAGGCCTAATGAAAGGAACGGTTGTATGCAAATCCTAAGAAGTGCACTTTTTGCGTAGATTATTGCAAGTTTCTTGATTTTGTTTTAAGAGCACAAGGTCTCCAAGTTGATGAGAAATGGGGAATGCTATACTAGAGTGGCCAACCTCCATAACTGTATCCAAGGTAAGTAGTTTCATGAACTTGCAAGTTTTTATTGGAAATTTGTGTGAGATTTTAGCACAATCGCACTGTTATTAACCATAGACATCAAGAACGAAAAGTTTTTGTGGGAAGATGCACAAGAGCAAGCCTTTAAGACACTTAAGATTAAGCTTATCCCTACTCCTGTATTATCACTTGATTTTAATAAGACTTTAGAACTTGTATGTGGTGCATCGAGTGTAAGTAGTGGTTCTACGTGAAAAGCAGCCAATTGTGTACTTCAAAAAGAAGTTAAATGACATGAAATTGAACTATGTGACATATGATCCAAAGATGTATGAGTTGGTGAGGGCTTTAGAGACTTAGCAGCACTATTTATGACTTAAGGAGTTTATCATTCATATGGATCATGAGTCCTTGAAGTATCTCAAGGGCTATGGTAAGTTAAGCCAATGGCACATTAAATGGGTATACTTTATTGATACCTTTCCTTATGTTATTAAGTATAAGAAAGGTATAGAAACTCTAGTAGCTAATGCATTATCTAGGTGTTATTCTTTGCTGACTTCATTGAATGCTAGATTGTTGGATTTTGAACATATTAAGGGATTGTATGAGAAGGTTGAGGATTTTGAAGCTGCATATGAATTAACTGACAGTGGAGTATGTGATAAGTATTATTAGTATGACGTTTATTCATTTTATGCAAATAGATTATGAATACTTAGATGTTCCTTACGAGAATTACTCATAAGAGAGGCTTATTACGCAGGCCTAATGTGTCACCAAGACAATTGCCATATTGCAGGAACATTTTTATTGGCTACATTTGCAGAGGGATGTAGAGAGGTGCATCAAATGCAAGGAGGGCAAACCAAAAGTCCAACTAGATTGGTTGTACACATCATTAGCCATTGGGGATATACCTCAGATGGATATCCCAATCAACTTTGTGTTAGAGTTGTAGCACACTTAAATGGGTAAGGATGGTATATTTGTGGTTGTTGATAAGTTTTCCAAAATGACACAGTTTATTACATGCCTAAAACCAATAATGGTATAAACCTTGAATATTTATATTTCAAAGTGGTTTTTGATTGCATGGAGTGCTAAAAACAATAGTATCTGAAAAGGATGTGAAATTTTCAAGCTACATTTGGAAGATGTCGTGGTGTAAATTATGCACAAAATTGTTAATTTGTACAAGTCACCCATAAACGGATGGTCGGACTAAATTCAAGCTACATTTGGAAGATGTCGTGGTGTAAATTAGGCATAAAATTGTTAATTTGTACAAGTCACCCACAAACGGATGGCCAGACTGAAGTAGTGCATAGGACACTTATTCCCTTACTATGTGCTTTGATTAAAAAGAATATAAGGACATAAGAAGAGTATTTATCACTTTTTCTGTTTGCTTATAATCGAAATATACAATCCACCATGCACAGGTCACTATTTGAGGTTGTTTATGGTTTTAATGCTCTAATCCTTTAGATTTACTCCCATGATCGAGTAATGAGCAAATTAACGAAAATAGGGAGTGTAAGGCAAAATTTGCAAAGCAACTCATGAGTGAATGTGTCAAAAAGCTAGTAAAGGACGTAAGAAAATTGTCTTTGAGCTTAGAGACTAGGTCTAAGTTCATTTACGCAAGGAAAGTTTTCAAAACAAAGGAAATCTAAATAGATGCCCAGAGGCGATGCCCATTCCAAGTTATAGAGTGCATAAACGACAATACCTAGAAGTTGTAGTTGCCAAGTGAGTTCAGAATTGGTGCTTCATTTAATGTATTAGATTTGAGTAGTTTTGATGCAAGTGACGAAGAGGACTTGGAAATGAGGAAAATTCTTTATCAAAATGAGGGGAATGATGCAGGTGTCAAAGATAATTTAGAGTACCCAAGGATTTTCAGAAGACCAATGACACAAGCTAAAGCTAAAAGACTTAAGCAAGCTACGTTGATGCTCATGAAGGATTCATGATGCATTTAGATGTTTTGAAGGTCTCAGGAAGTGAGAAGAAGGACCAAAAATCCATTTAGTGCAGAACAAGCTCAAATCAAGCTTTCGAGTAGTCTTAGGACCAGCCCTAATCTATGCCACACAACCTCACTCGATCTATCCCACAAATGATTAACATTGTCCCAAATTGGGCATCTTCAATTTTTATGATTATGTCCAATGTGATCGATTGCGCCTAAGGGATGTTCCATTTTTACAATCCAAATTCTGTGATCAACACCCACATTGATTCAGGAAGTAGCAAATTAGTCTAGAAGAGCTCTAGAACAATCCAAGTTGTAGCTAGAGCCAAATTAGCTTGGAAATTTACCTTTTTATGCTTATTGTATTTTAGGAATAATTGTTCATGAATTTTAGGGTTTGAAGACTTCTTGAACACTATATAGAGGAGCCATAGTTACTTCATCAAAAACTTTGACTCTTTGGATACTTATAATTGAAGTGCACACTTTGCCACACACATGTCATCATTTGAGGTCATTTATGGTTTTAATCCACTAACCCCTTTGGTTTTATTGCCATAAATGAAGAGTGAAAGGGAAAATTTGTGAAGAGTGAAAGGGAAAATTTGTGAAGCAGCAACATGAGGAAGGGCAATAAAAAATTGAAAGGAGGATTCTACAGTATGCATGGCAAACAAATAAAGGATGTAAGGAAATTGTCTTTAAGCCTAGAGGCTAGTTTTAGGTTCATATGTGCAAGGAAAGGTTTTTGGAATAAAGTAAATCAAAATTGACACCAAGAGGTGGGCCATTCCAAGTTGTAGAACCAATAAACGATAATGCCTACGACGTGCAATTCCCAAGTGATTTTGAAATAAGTACTACTTTCAATATATCTAATTTAAGTCCTTTCAATGTAGTTAATGAAGTGAACTTGGAATTAAGCGCAATTGCATCTCAAGAGAAGGGGATGACAAAGGTGTTAAAGCCAAACCAAAGTACCCAAGGATTTTTGAATTATCAGTGATGGGAGCTAAAGCTAAAAGACTCAAGGAAGCTATGTCAATGCTCATAAAGGAGTTCAATGATGCATTTGGATGTTTGGATGGTCGTAGAGTGCAAGACAAATGTTCATGGATCCATTTGGTATGAAACAAGCTTGAATCAAGCTTTGGAGTAGTATTAGGATTGATCCATAGATCCCACTTAGCCCCAATTGATCTACCTTGCCACCGATCAATTGAATCCTAAATCAAACATCTTCTGTTTTTACGATTGTGCTCGACGCTTTCGATCTTGCATAGTCAATCAACATATCTGTTGCTAAGGGACACTCTATTTTTACAATTTACATCCTATGATCAACACCTAGATCAATCCGAGAAGCAGCAAATCAATCAACAATAGCTTCAGACTTATCCAAGTTGCAGCATGAACCAAATAAGCTAGGAAATTTACTTTCTTATGCTTATTTAATTTTGGGAACAATTATACGTGAGTTTTAGGGTTTGAAAGCTTCCTGAACACTATATAAATGGAGCCAAAGTTATTTCATCAAAAACTTTTAACTCTTTAGCTTTAGCAATAATAATATTTTCTTTCTGCGAATTGTGAGTGTTCTAATATTCTTTTGAAATCCCAATCAGATTATTCCAAGCTATTCTTGGTTAATTTGTGACATGTCAACTGACTAAACGTGTTAGTTGTGGTTGTCCATCATTAAAGTTCTTTGATTGTTGTTGTGCTTTGTGTCATTTCCTACATGGTTTGTGCAAGTAGATTCTCACTAGGTTCAGGGACACTCCAAATCTATCGTATAGATTTTGACACACGTGTCACTTGTGTGCATGTTGGTCAATGTATCATTAGGACATTAAAGGAAAATATCTATTTTGATATGAGATAGTCATGAGCTTAATTAGCCATTACTCGGGTGTGTGTGAAGGCATGTGTGCTATCAATAAAGGTTTTGTTTCCATGTAAGTAAGCAAGGCATTTGTCCTGCGCTATTAATGTTTCATGAGAGCAAAATCCTTAAACAAGGTAGTGTGTGATTAAAAAGGATGTTTTTATAGAAGCATTAGTCTTATGTGATAACATAGATTGGTCGTATAACTGAGTTTATGAGTTTTACTAAATCCACGATTTTTGCTTAGTTAGGATAAAGCAAAAAAAAAAAAAAAAGGACTATACTGCATGTTATTCATGATCAAAAGTGTTCATATGATCCATTCATCTCATCTTAACTAGGCTATAATAAAGGCCATAAGTCAAGTGTCACCCATATCCTTCGAGCTAAGCACGTTGCTGATTAAAGATAAGCCTAAAGAATCACACATGAAAGGTTGAAATGTTTGACATAAAGTAAATTGGTTGGGATGTGAATGAGGCTTGAGAAGTCTCTTGGAATAATTTATTTAGTTGCAATTAGTTTAGTCCAAATGAAATTACCATTTGATGATGACATTGTTAATTGGAAGCAAAGTAACCCTTCCATTTAATTAATGGAAATTAATTAAATTAAAAGGCAAGACATAAGTGGGTCTTAATTATTAATGGAGATTGATAATTAGAAGCATAAATGGATAGTAATTATTAATAGAATTTAATAATTAAGTCGTTTATGGGATAAGAATAACTTAATGTCCATGTAGGAAGCCCATAAAGTCTATGTCATGTATGGCCTATCTAATTTATATAACAATTAGAATCCTATCAAGTGTAGGACATTATGTCTTGATAATATATATATATACACACATATATATACATATACATACATGTATGTGTGTGTGTGTGTGTGCATGTATGTATATTTAGAAGAGTTCTAAACAATATAGAATCAAAAAATTAACAATTTTTCATTTATCCCTCCAAGAAAGAAAAGAGAAACATTTTTAGTTGCCCTTTCTCTCTTTTTCTTTTCAAAAAGCCTTCTTGCCCAAAAAGTGTTTTGAGTAAGAGCCTTGGAAACGCATTTGCAAGGTGAAGAAGGTGATTGTTGACATTCCAATCAAGTAGACAAACTAGAAATTAGGGTTCAAGAGCCACAATTCAAGAATCGTAAGTGCACTCGTCTTGGAGTAAGATTCCAAAGGTACATTTATGTGCCTACTTGCTTGTATGATTTTATACGTGTTACAAGATGAAAAATGGCTTTGATTTGGTTTGTCTATTTTCTACATTTGTTCTTCATGATTTTATGCTTTAAAGTTTGAATTTTCACTTGCCCAACCCAACGAAGCCCAGTAGAAGTGATGTGATCACATGAACCCTTTTTAATATGAAAACTATGCAATATAGGTATTTTGTCTAATTTTGTCATAATTAAGCAAGTCATAGATTTAGTCAAATACAAAAAGTAGATCATATGACCAAACTAATATTTCTTATGAGGCTAATGTTCAATGGAAACTTCTTTTTGGTCATGTATGATCTTGACTAAGGATTTTCATTATATAGGATGTTGATTGCAAATGGACTAACCTAACCCCTTACCTCCTTACAAAGAGACAATTCCCTTATTGATCAAATACATACTTCCATGTGCTTATGACCAACAACACTTTGGACTCATAACCCCACTAATGGAGATCATATTCTTAATGCCCTAATGATGCATTAACCTCAATATGCTGAATGTATCCATATCATCTCAAGTTTAAAGCCCACTAGCATGTAACACAATCACAAAACAAGAAATTGATAGCAAAAAGTAAACTCTACATTTCCACTTTGTTCTATAAGTCGTGTTCAAATATACAATTCTATAATAACATATTAACACACGTGTTCTTAGCATGTCATAACTAGTGACGACCTCACCATGCAAACACAATGTGCATAAGTTTTATGGATAATCTAATGCCCAATTTAGAAGATCTGTGATTCATGAATGGGTTTTAATGAGTGTATACTAAGAAGCTATGTGTCCATATTCATAACTTTTATGAATAACACTTTTTATTGAAATCATATGGGTACACATAATATTTTATACCAACTTAAGAATCACATGCATGAATAAAACTACCAAATTTAATTGAATAATACATCAATATTCTCATCAATAAATGTAATATCACTAACATAATCATTCTGAAAGAGCTTTAGGCATTTGGTATGAGGGTTTTGGAATTAACAATTGGAATATATCTCATAATAGATGTTTGAATTACTACTACTGGAATCCGAATTTGGAAATCATATCAACAAATTTGAGATTCACGAATCCCTAATAAAATGGAAGGTTTAAGGCAAAACCAAAATTTGATTCCTATATGACTTCTTTAAATTACTGAAGTCATACTAATTTGATACACATGCACACACATCCTATATAATTTAATATGGGTCTAAATTTTTGTGTGTCCAAATGTAAAATTACTAAATTAGCCTTATTTTTTAAAAAATTCATTTTTTTCTCTTACATTTATCATGTATTGTTATTTTATTTCTTTCATTTTTCACTTCTACCTTATGTTTGGCACTACCATTATTTTATTTTTTGAATTTTTTATTTTTCCTCTATCTTTTAATGTTAATTTTTAGTATCCTCCTTTTAACTTCTTTTCATCTTTCTTTTAAATTTTAATTTTAAGATTTATTATACGAATCATTTCTACTATTAAATTACTCTTCCAGGCTTTGAACTAATCATTTTTTCATTTTTTTTCTTTTCATGTTAATGTATAGCTTTTTCTTTTCATTGATACTTATTTTTCTTTCAACTCGTTCTATATTTATTTTTTACTTTGGATATTATTTAATTTGTTAAATCTAAGTTGCACATAGAATAACATCACCCCAAAATTTCTTCGACACTAAGGCTTGGAATAGGAAAGCTCTTGCAATGGTGGTTATATGTTGGTGTTTTCTTTCAACAATGGCATTTTGTTGAGGGGCTTCTATACAAGAAAACTAATGTGGTATCCCTTGTTTAGAAGGAGTCAAGCTTGAGTTCTAGTGCATTGTCTGTCCGAATGCCCCCCATCCCCAATGGCGTATCCACACACATCTATTCTTAGTATCTTATACTGAATTACATGGCACTCATTATGTAAATATAAGGTGTGCACATCGTACCAACTATATAATACCCTCTAGCTTGTTTGTAACTCACGAACAGGATTTAGTGCTTAAGTACCAAGAAAGACTTGTGTCCAAAGTCACAACTCCATATGAACAAGGCCTTTTTAACTCAAGCACATGGGCACATACAATACTTTATACCAATTAAGATTTATATGCATGAAAACATGCCACAATACTGATATGGAAATTAATATTTTATTAATTTGTGTGAAAAGTCCATAAACAACTAAATCCCCTTCTAGTATCCCTCATTTTCTATTGGCATTAGAGAGCATATTACAAACAATATTCCAGTTACACTTTAATGCCAATACTACTAAAGCCAATCACTACAGATCTAATCCTCATCTTCTCAATATGGCAATCCAGCTGCACTTAAGTCATTAGCTTAGTGAGTAATAACGTAAATAAAACAAGACTTTATTTGAATAAATGTACATTCAATTTATGTGTTGCAGCTGTTGTAGGATGAAAATAATTGAAAAGAAAAGGAAAAACTTGTTTGGATGCACCAAACCAAGAAAATGCAAGTTCATGGCCTAATGCATCGCTTGAGTGAAGACCAGGTGCCAAAATCATTGCCTAAGCAAACCGCTAGCATGAAGATAGGTGGAAAGCTAATCAAAATCTACTAGCCATTGCTTGTTAGTTGCCTAAGCAATTTCCAGAAGATAGTTAAATTTTGGCTTATTGCTCAACCATCGCCTAGGTGAGAAGGAAGTGAAAAACATCACCCATTCCATCACTCAAGTGATAGAAAATGTGATAATTCATATTTTTACACACCCACCATCGAACTAATGGATGAAAATAAAAGAAATGAGCAACCAATCAAAAAGTTTAGGTGGCTGAGGCTCAACCGTATAAATGGGAGGGTGTTCTGCAAGCAAAAAGCATCTAAGTCCCCCTTCTTCTTCCTCTCTTTCTTCTTTTTATTTTTATTTTTATTTAATTTGTGATTATAACGTAAGTAAAGTCACAAGTTAAGTAATTTGATCAAAATGGGAAATTGCGGGCTTATAACAGAGGTGAAGGTTCCACATTAACAAGGGATCAAAGTAATTCATAAATTTCATTCTCAATTGAATTCATTCTAAGGTATTTGAATTAAATCAATTGAAGCCTTAGTATAACTTGAGAAAGTGTATTAAGGACTTAAGGAATTGACTATCCTTAAAATAGGAAATTAAAATTGATAATTGATTTAATTGATAATAAAAGTTCTTCCACGTTTGTTGTGTATTGTTATTGAACCCTATATCTTTTGATATTCATCATTCTCCCCCCACTCCATTTAATAAAATTTATTTTATTGTCTCTTCGAATTATCATCACCTTTAATTATTCACTTAATTAAAACACAATATTATTGAACAACATTCTTACTTCCTGTGGATACGATAATCCTATTCCCCTATATTATTTGTGTGATTGTTGTACACTTGCAATATATTAGAGCAAGATTTTAGCACCATTGCCGAGGAGTAATGAGGGTTGTTTTATATCTTAATTAAGTATTTCATTTTTCTTGTTGGATCCTTTTGTAGTATGTGCAGATCTAGAAGTGAAAAATTAGTGCCCTTTGATCTAGGAATTGAAAGAAGTTTGAGACAACTATGGACACTAAACAAAAGACAATTAGAGATGGATGAAGAAGTTCCATAACAGCAACAGCCTAGAGTAATAAGGGATTTTATTTAACAGGTAATAAATGGTCAAATGTTTAGGGTGGTAAGACTTTCTATTAACATTAATAATTTTGAACTTAAACCAGCTTTAATAAGTATGGTACAACAAAACTAATTTAGTGAAGGAGCACTTGAAGACCCACATACTCATTTATATATTTTTTAGAAATATGTGATGTGGTAAGGTATAATGGTGCTTTTGATG
Source organism: Avicennia marina (assembly GCA_019155195.1). Lineage (NCBI taxonomy): Eukaryota > Viridiplantae > Streptophyta > Magnoliopsida > Lamiales > Acanthaceae > Avicennia > Avicennia marina. The sequence goes on from CM032778.1 coordinate 7,281,462, forward strand.
ATTGATAACCTAAATAAATCTATACTCTATGACGCGATCCAAGGACCCAACGAAATTTAGTATTTATTAATTTTAATTTATTTGTTAATGGGCTTTCTTAATTAATTGGGCCATATGGGCTTTTGGGTTAAAATCTGATAGTATTTAGTATAAATAGCAGTTTGTTATTCAATTGATACAGAGAACATATACAGACAGAGTTTTTAATCGATTCAGGTTTCTTCTCAATTCCCTAAAATTGTGTCTTTCAATTTCTCGTGAATTTCTATCCCAAATCGAGTCATTGCGGAGTGGTCCGTGTGATTCATAACGTATCAATTAGTATTCGGTGTGCTGATTGTGGTCGTTTCCATCAAGTTCAATCCAATCCTACCACGTTAGGTCGGCGTTCTTTGCTCGGTTCGGGTCCCTGGATTTTCAGATTTGGGTTCGATTACACCGTCGCTATCCTACTGTTTTGATGTGATTCTAATTGCATCAGTTTGGTATCAGAGCGAACCTGTGTCAAATTCTAATTTGATACACGATCCAAAGTTTCAAAAAAACAGTCAAAAATAAAAAAAAAAACAAAGAGGAATCGCCGCCGCGAATGGCCGAAAGTCACAGCCGCCATTCCACCGCCGCTGCAGCTGATTCACGGCCATAACTCCCACCAACAGCACCATCGCCACGAGCCCATCCCATCCCACCTTGATCCACCACCGAAGGAGCCGAGATTTGGCCACAATTCCGCCGTGAACCGCTGCCAAGTTTTCACCGCGAAAACCACATGATTCCGCCTGAAACTCCCGTCCAACGCTGTCGCTGAAGCCGCCCCAAGTCTTGCCGACGATTGGGCCGGTCGACATTAGCCATAGCCGCGGGGATACGCTGGCGAAAAGCACCCCCAAGCCGCGTCACCACCGCCAACCGCGAACGAAGGAAGAAGAAAAAAAAATATTTGGATTGGGCCGGGAACTGATTGGGCTGGCAGCAAGTTTTGGGCCCGAGTTCGATTGGGCTAGAATCTCACAACAAATGAAAAAAAAAGAAGAAAAAAAATCCAGTTAGGCCGAAGGCAGATAACTTGGGCTAGGTCGTAATTTGGGCAGAGTTCGAGTAGCCCAAAAAAAAAATTTCAATTGGGCCGGAGTTGATTGGACTGAAATTGCTTTGGGCCAGACTACCGCTGGGCCAGAGACATATTTGGGCCAAAGAGATTGGGCTGGACAAGAGGCTGCTGCTGGGCTGGACCATTCGTGCTGACATGGTAAGGCTGCGTTTGTTTGCAAATTTTTGTTCCAACTTAAGGCCGCGTTTGGTTGCAAATTTCTGCTCCAACTTAAGGCCATGTTTGGTTACAATTTCTATTCCAACTTAAGGACCTATTTGGCTGCAGAATTTCTGTCTCAACTTAAGGACCTATTTGGTTACTGATTTTTTTTAAAAAAAAAAGAGGCCAAAAAAAAGGGAGAAGGGAGGAATTTTATTTTATTTATTTATTTTTAATCTTTGTAGGGGTTGTATTTGGGGATATTACAAATTGAGATACTTGCTTATCTCATATTCTTTTTTCATTATAGCCTCATATCCATCATACCGAATGCTTGTCTTATTTTACGTTGCTTGAATTATTAAGACCACTTTGGAATCACATGAGAAAGGCACGAGAAATTGAAGTTTGTGAGAAAATAAATTGATTTTGTGTGATACACGAGCGAAGGTAACAAATGAGTGTCAAAGTGCCCTTCACCTGAGAGGAGAGAGGATAGTGAATTTGTGAAACTACTGGTGAGGACTTTTACTGCTAATTATTACCTCTTATTGTTTTTTTTTTGTACCTTCAGTTACGTTGAATGGCCAGTCAATATTTAGGCCAGGGTAATAGCCCTGACGAAACTAAAGTCTTATTTGAGTCTCTCAATGGTGAATTAAGGAAGCTTACCAAGAATATGGAGGGTATGCAGGACAGGATGATAGATATATAAGACCGGTTAAGACGCGTAGAAGTGTCTCAAGCTGCAATTCTAGAAAGAGACGGTTCACTGTCCAGGCCACCTGGACACAGAGACAGCCTCGTGCCAAGTCGAGCTCGGACTAGGGACAGACGTGGGCATCATGTCAGACCAGTGAGGCAAGATCGGTATCATTATGAGGAGGAATATGGATCGAATGTGGATGAGTACAACGAGACATCCAAGGTATCGAGTTCTTATAATGAAAGTCAATTTTGGGTGTGTTGTAACTGCTTTCAGCATGGGCATAGCATGAATGAATGTCGAAACGAGGAAGTCGATGCTCATATTGGCATTAGCAAAGTTATGGGAGAGAAGAAAAGTCCAACCATAAAGATGCCATCTTTGACTGAAGTGAGGATTACAGAGAAGATGCCATCGGAGGAAGTACAACATGAAGATAATGGTAGTGTTAGCACACATCTGGGAATTGAGAAGAAAAGTGAACGAAAAGAAATAACAAAACTAGTAGAAACTGAAAGGATAAAGTTGAGATGAAAGAAGCCATAAAAGTTAAAGTGAAAGTTAAGGACAGTCATAAGAATGAAGAATAAGTAAAAGATTGGGAGATTAAACTTCTACAGAGTTACATGTACATTGATCCATTTGACTATTTAGCGGATGCTCTGTCCAATTATACTACACAAGAGTTGAAGATATTTTTATGTACAGAGACTACATATGCATATCCGACTAAGTCGTCATTGTCTTTTTATATTCCTTTACATGGTTTGTTGCTGATATTTCTGTGTTGGGCTCATGGAAAGATGAAGCTAAAGTTTCAGCAAGACGATGAAGAATTAAGGAGCTTCCAGAAATTTGTGTTTGATCCAGGAGGACATAAATTCGAATTGAGGACAATTCGCCTTCAAGAGGAGGGGTATGACATGGTCCAAAGACCCGACGAAATTTATTTTAGTATTTATTAATTTTAGTTTATTTGTTAATGGGTTTTATTAATAAATTGGGCCATATGGACTTTTAGGTTAGAGTCTGATAGTATTTAGTATAAATAGTCATTTGTTATTCAGTTGATACAGAGAACATATACAGACAAAGTTTTTAATCAATTTAGGTTTCTTCTCAATTTCCTAAAATTGTGCCTTTCAATTTCTCATGAATTTCCATCCTAAATCGAGTCGTTTCGGAGTGGTCCGTGTGATTCGTAACGTATCAATCAGTATTCAGTGTGCTGATTGTGGTTGTTTCCATCGAGTTTAATCCAATCCTACCCCGTTGGGTCGGCGTTCTTCGCTCGGCTCGCGTCCCTAAGATTTTCAGATTCAACTTCAATTACACCATTGCCATCCTGCTGTTTCAACGTGATTCTAATCGCGTCACTCTATTTGAATAATTTAGTGCTTAATTTATGTTATTGTATTTAAAATTTCTTTCAAACGAAAGATTTGACAATCTTATGTGCTTAGAATGAAAATAAGTGAACAAAAAGTGGAATAAAGCTCAACTAAAGGCACCAGACTAAGGAAATACACAACCGTGATCGAAGACATTGTGGGAATGAAGAACCATTACCTAAGCGAACTGCCAATGAGAAGGTAGGTGGGAACCAATAGAAATCTACCGACCACGGCCTCCCTATCGCACAAGTGATGCCCAGGCGATGACATAAATTTTGCCTATTGCCTTGGCAACGAAGGAGTGACTAGCATCACTTATTTTGTTGTCTAGGCAATGGAACAAGCAATGGTTGAAATTTTTGCCACCTATCCCCCAGACCAATGAGTAGAAATGATGGAATTTATCAACCAACGAAGGAGTTGTGGTGGTGAGACTTCAACCTATAAATAGGGGGCTATTCCATAAGCAAGAGGCACCCAAGAAACACTATAATCCCTATAAGTCTTACATTGTATCATCCTTCTTTTCTTAATTGTGAAATTTGAGAATTGGAGTGGAGTTTGATGTCTTATATGAGCTAGACCAAGGTGAAGAAGTGAGGAATTGCTATAATAAGAGAGCTTTAGATACAAGATAAGTTGTTATTACTTCTACCTTAGGGCTTGATGTACTTACTATCTTAAATAACCAGTGAGGACTTTTGTTATCAATTTAATTTCTATTATGTTTTTTTATTTTATTTTGATCAATTATTATCTTTCTTCCTCTTCTCTTTTTCTTCTTCTTCTTCTGTCCCTCTTCTTTTTATTTGACTTAATTTGTAGTTATAATGAAAGTGAAGCTACAAATTAAGCAATTGATCACAATTTTGAATTGTAAGCTTATAATGAGAGTGGAGGTTGCACATTCACAAGAGATAAAAAAAAGGAATTCATAAATTCCATTCTCAATTGAATTAATTCTAAAATCATTGAATTAATTCAATTGAAGCCTTGAGATATCTTGGAAAAGTATACTAAGAACTTAAAGAAGAGATAGGGCTAGATCATGGTTGCAAAGTTTACCACCCAATACTATAACCACATGAAATAATATGGCAAATAAAGTTTTGGCCAAATTTTTTTCCACCATCAAAAACTACACAGTTAAGAATAAAAATAAGTACATTTAGGCACTTTGATGGAGAACCTTTATATGAAGCATAGGAAAGATTTAAAGAGTTGCTTAGTAAATGCCCACAACATAATTATCCAAATTGGTTCCAAATTCAATTATTTTATAATGGAATAAATGTGCAAACCAAGACAATTATAGATACTGCTACTGGTGGATCTTTGATGGCCAAATCAGTAGATGAGGCTTGGGAATTATTAGAAAATAGGTCCAACAATGTTTATCAATGGCCATCTGAATGGAGAAGTACAAGAAAAATAGTGGGAGTGAATGAATTTGATGCTTTTACTTCTTTGGCTACAAAAGTTGATTTATTAACAAAGAAAATTGATAACATGCAAACTAATTCATCTTCAATTGTCCTGCAAGTATGTGACATGTGTGCAGGATCACATCCTAGACATGAATGTCAAATTGAAGAAAGCCAACTTAGAGAAGTTAATTATGTAAACAATCCAAATCAAACTCTAGGTAATCCTTTCTCTAACTCTTATAATTCTAGATAAGGAAACCATCCAATTTTTTCATAGAGAAATCAAAGTGCATCACCTTCAGGGCCATCAGGATTTCAAAGAGTGTCATACCTACAAGGTAACAATTCTTCTCCTTCACAAGAAAAGGAACCTTCATTAGAGGACTTCATTGGTACACTCACAAAATCACACACCAAGTATATGGCTACAACAGATAACACTCTTCAAAATCAACAATCATCTTTATGAAACTTAGAACAACAGGTGGGGCTGTTAGCTAAAGATTTAGCAAATAGACCTCAAGGTACGTTGCCAAGTAATACGGAGCAACATCCAAAGAAACAATGTAAGGCAATAACCATGAGAAATAGAAAACTGGCAGAGAATCCTAAGCCTAAGGAACAATTAGAATAAGAGAAGGATAAAGAATAAAAAAGAGTTAAAGCTCTACAAACACCAGTACCCTATCCCTAAAACTTAAAGACAAGTAAAAATGAGCAGAATTTTAAAAAGTTCCTTGAAGTATTCAAAAAGCTCCATATCAATATAACTTTTGCTAAAGCTCTTGCACAAATGCCAAGTTATTCAAAATTTTTGAAAGAAATTTTATCTAAAAAAGAAAATTTGAGAAGCTTTACAATTCCTTACATATTGAATTCAAATTTTTTTTATTTTTTTTTACAATTATTTAAATTTCCAGTGCTATTATTCAAAATAAAATTCCAAAAAAATTAAAGGATCCTGGAAGCTTTACAATTCCTTGTCATATTGGTGACATTGAACATAGTAGAGCTTTATGTAATATTAGTACTAACATTAATTTGATGTCCTTCTCTTTGTTTAAAAAGTTTGGACTTGGAGAGGCAAGACATACTAAAATGTCACTTCATTAAGTTGATAGGTTTGTTAAAATACTACTTGATTTAATTGAAGATGTCTTGATTAAGGTTGATAAATTTATTTTTCCTATTGATTTTAGAGTACTTGATATGCAAGAGGATAGAGAAGTATCTCTTATCTTTGGAAGACCATTTTTGGCAATAAGAAGAGCTTGAATTAATGTGCAACAAGGAAAATTAACATTAAGAATAGGAAATGAAGTAGTATTTAATATGTTTGATTTAACAAAAAGAAATGTTGATAACACTTGTTTCTTTGTGAAAGAATTTGATACTTCTTTTATTTTGGGCAAAAATGCTAATATAAATGAGAAGCTGGAAGAAGAGTTGGGAGCCATTGAAGAAGAGAATTAGAAAGATAAAAGTAAGAATGAATCTCCAATGATACCTTTATAATTCAAGCCAATAATTCCATTTAAAACTTTAGTTGAAGAACCACCAAATATAGAGTTAAAGGAATTGCCTAAGCATCTAAGGACGCATTTGTTGGTACTTCTTCTACTTTTCCAATAATTATTTCATCTAAATTAACAAAGGAACAAGAAGACAAAAGTTCTAGAAATTTTAAGAAAACATATTAAGGCAATTGGTTAGACAGTAGCTGATTTAAAAGGGGCAATTTGCATGCATAAAATTTTTGTGGAGGACAACTTAAAACCTACTAGACAATCACAAAGATGATTGAACTCATATATGCAAGAAATAATTATAAAAGAGATAATAAAATTACTAAATGCTAGAATGATTTATCCTATTTTTGATAGTGCATGGGTATCACTAGTCCATGTAGTACCTAAAAAGGGAGCCATAACTATGTCAAAAATGAAAAAGGGGAATTGATATCCTCCAAATAGATAACAAGATGGTGAATGTGCATAGAGTACTGAAAATTGAACAACGCCACTCGTAAAGATCATTTCCCTTTACCTTCTATTGATCAAATGTTGGAAAAAATTGTTGGATATTCTTGTTATTGCTTTCTTGATGGGTATTCTGAATATCACCAAATACCAATTGCTTTGGAGGATTAAGAAAAAACTATCTTTAGTTGTCCCTTTGGAACCTTTGCTAATAGAAGAACGCCATTTTGGCTTTGCAATGCTCCTGCTACTTTTAAAAGATGTATGATGTCAATTTTCTCTAATTTAGAAGGTTATTGAAATATTCATGGATGATTTTTCAATTTTTTAAAATTCTTTTGATCATTGTTTGAATAATTTATCGTTGGTTTTACAAAGGTGCGAAAAGGCTAATTTAGTACTAAATTAGGAAAAATGCCACTTTATGGTGAATGAAGGAATAGTACTTGGCTACAAAATTTCAAAAAAAGGAATAGAGGTCAACGAAACAAAAGTGGAGGTAATAAGTAATTTAACTCATCCTAAAAATTTGAAAGAGGTAAGAAGTTTTCTTGGATATGTTGGATTTTATAAGAGGTTCATTAAGAATTTTGCAAAAATTGCTCAACCTCTAACTGAATTGCTTTCAAAAGGTACATTGTTTGATTTTAATAATGAGTGCTTGTTGTCTTTTAATACTTTAAAAGAAAACCTTGTCACTACACCTACGGTAACAGACCTGATTGTGATTATCCGTTTGAATTAATGTGGAATGCCAGTGATCAATGCATACGAGCAGTATTAGGACAAAGACAAAATAATAAACCCCATGTGATTTATTATGTTGACAAAACTTTGAATGATGCCCAAATAAATTACACCACAGCTGAGAATGAATTATTAGCAATAGTTTTTTCTTTTGAAAAATTTAGGTTATATTTAATCGGAAGCAAAACTATTGTCTACATGGATCACACTGCAATAAAATCTTTGTTTGATAAAAAAAATGCTAATCCAAAGCTTGTAAGATGGATTTTACTTTTACAAGAATTTGATATTGAAATAAGATATAGGAAGGGAATAGAAAATGTAGTTGCTAATCATTTGTCAAGAATTGAGAAGAAGAAAGATGAGGAAGAAATTAATGAAACTTTCCTTGGTGAATTTCTTTTCTTAGTTTCTACTGCACCTTGGTATGTAGATTTTGCAAACTATTTAGCATATGGTATTATTCCACCTGATTCTAATTAACAGCAATAGAAATTTTTTTTTTCTATGATATTAAAGCTTAATTTTGGAATTAACCTTTTCTTTTTAGATTATGTGCAGCCTAGATAATTCGCATGTGCATCTCAGAGGAGGAAATGGAATCCATCTTAAATTTTTGCCATACAAAAATTTGTGGAGGACATTGTGGAGGTAATAGAATTGCACATAAGGTATTACAATTAGGTTTCTATTGGCCCACACAATATAAGGATACCCATGAATATGTTAAAAATTGTGATAAATGTCAAAGGATGTGCAATATTTCCAAAAGAAATGAAATGCCTTTGACAAATATTTTAAAAGTTGAACTTTTTGATGTTTGGCGAATTGATTTTTTGACTCTTTCCTCCTTCTTTTGAGAAAAAATATATTCTTTTTGCTATCCATTATATCTCAGAATGAGTCAAGTCTATTGCTTTGCCTACAAATGAATCAAAACATGTTATTAAATTTTAAGGAAAAATATTTTTTCTAAATTTGGAGTCCCCCGTGCATTAATAAGTGATGGAGGATCCCATTTTCGTAATAAATAGTTAGAAGTTGTTCTAAGAAAATATAATGTTTTCCATAGAATAGCTACCCCTTATCATACCCAAACTAGTGGCCAAGTCAAAATTTTAAATACGGAATTAAAAAGAATTTTATGGGCCATAGTAACCAAAGTCGTAAAGATTGGGCATCCAAATTGGATGATGTATTATGGGCTTCTAAAACTGCCTTCAAAATGCCAATTGGCATGTCTCCATACAGACTTGTCTTTGGTAAAGTATGTCATTTACCTGTTGAAATCAAGCATAAAGTTTATTAGGCTATTAAATTTTTAAACATGGTGTAGACACACAAATTTTGTCTATCAATGATATCAAAACTACCGTTTTTCTTGCAAAACCATGAAATTCAATGATTTAATCTATATCCTACGTTAATTTTCCACTTAAATTCCATAAAACATGTATATGATACATGAACAACCCTTCAAAAGAAGAGTGCTTCATGTCCTGTCATGGCGTCAATCATGAGTTCCGTGATGGGTAAAGGAAAATCATCTTTGGGACATACTTCGTTGAGATCCCTGAAGTCAACACATACTCGAATTTGCCCATTCTTCTTTCTTACCGGGATAATACTAGAGATCCATATGGGATACTTAACTTCTCAAATAAATTCAGCTTCAATTAATTTGTTGACTTCTGCTTCAATTTAGGGGAGAAGCTCTGATCGAAATTGATGTTGTGCTTGCTTAACAGGAGAAGCTCCTTTCTGCACAGCTAGGTGGTGCACAACCACCTTTAGGTCTAAGTTAGACATTTCTTTATATGACCAAGCGAAGACGTATCAGAACTGCTTTAATAGTTCCATATATTCATCAGCCTCTTCATTCGTAAGTAGGGTACTATGTAAATGGACGAGGGTCATCATTATCCCCCAAATTGACTTCTCTGAGTTCATCCACTATGGACTTGGAACCTGCTTCCATTTGAGGTGGTGCGATTTCAACATCCTCTTCAACGGGTTCCCTTTCTTCTTGTGAGGTTATGTGGTTAGATGAGCCCAGACTTTCTCTGTTATCGTCTTCCTCAACTTGAGATTTGTTGAAGATGATAGTTTGAAATTTGGTCTTACGGACACTATCACAAAACATGATCAAGTTTGTTTGCCACTACATACAGGCAGGGATTAGGCTTCGGAGTTTACCCTTTTGTTTTAGTGCTTCAGTGATGCTCCCTTTTGGCTTCCAGCATTTCTGCTTTTTGAGTGGGCTAAGCCTTTTGAAGACTAATACTCGTGCTAGCCTTTACTCAATTTTTGAAGAGCAATCTTCCTCCGTGAATGCGTTGGTGAAAGCTTTTCTTATAGCAATGCGGACAGGACCTTTTGGTTGTTCATACCCCAAACATACTTGCAGGCTTTGGCTTCATGATTTCTACCGAAGCTTTCCCAATGGCAATTGCTCCTACAGGTTGTATCCAACCTTAATAAGGAGTTTATATGCCTAGGGCCGAAGCATTTTGCAGTCTTTAGCTCTTGAGCCTCTTGGTGTTCCTTTACAGCTTCTTTGGGTGGTTGGGCAGGTGCTCTACTATCAATTTGAGTTAAAGGCAGTGTCAAGGCTTTAAGGGTATCATCGATTGCTGGCTCTTTGTTCATACGGCTTTTGGAGTGTGCCATGTCAGTTGAGGTGTCTTTCCTTGCCAGGTTGTCTTGTTTCTTGTTTTCTTGAGAGTCATTAGCTTCGAAAGTCCCAATTTTGCTTAGATAATATTTTGCATCGGCGAAATGGGACTTAGCCTCAGTAAATGGTTTGTAGTCACCGAGCACTTTCTTCACGACACTATTTCGACAATATTTGAAACATTGGTGCCAAGTAGAAGGGACTATTCCATTCTCGTGGAGCCATGGTCGGCCAAGGAGTACGTTATATGATGTTTTATCATCGATGACATGGAATAGGGCTATCGATTCCATGTCGTCTATGAGTAGCCTCACTCTTATAGTACCCAAAGCCCTTTGCCCCCCTTGGTTGAATCCTTAGATCACCAAACGGCTGTTTGAAAGCTCATCAGTTGGGATCCCTAACTCTCTAAAAGTTCGTAAGGGCAAAATGTTGACGGCTGAGCCACCATCGATCAGCATTCAATTGATCTTTTGTTCATGGGCATAGCCAATTACAAACAATGGCCTGTTGTGGGTTGGGACTCCAGCATCAAATCTTCGTCCGTGAAGACCATCGTGGTCATATAGTCTTCTACGGGGAATTGGCTTTCCTTGTGGAAGCAGCCAGCTTCATTTGAAGAGTTGTCTATTTGGTAACTTTTCTCTATTTGGCTACTGAGGGTGATAGTGTTGGCATTTGCGCTATCAACCTCCAATGTAATTTTTCCTTAGTATGCAAGTTCCATGACCTTTTCTTTGAATATAGAGCAATCGTCGATAAGGTACCTGACCAAGCGGTGGTATTTGCAGTATTTGGGATCATCAATTTTCCCAACTTCCGTAGGCCGCTTCATTTATGGTAATTTAATGAGGCTAGCCTTTAGCAAGTCGCGAAAATCCCAAAGATGTTCATATCCAAAAATAGGTTTGTTTTGGCTTGTAACTCTTTTAAAGTTGGCCTTCTTGGCTTCTAAGCCATTTCCTTTTTCTCGTTCACCTTTCTTTCCCTTTGACTAGAATAGGTTTAGCACGCACTATCATAGACTCTTTAATGGCAGTTTTAGTGGGAGGCTAGCCCCCTTCCTTTATTTCCTGCTTGTCTATTGGCCTGCGGAACTCCAAAACAGGTGGTCCACCGACACCACTTGCAGCTATACTTAGCTCCATTTCATGAGCCCGTGTGGCCAATTCTTCAAAAGTTTTAGCCCAAATCCCTTGAATGATGTATCGCAGCCCCCAGTGCATTCCTTGTACTCACATCTCGATGCTTGAGGCTTCAGAGAGTTTGTCTTTGCAATTAAGACTTAAGTTCCTCTACCTATTTATGTAATCAATGACTGGCTCATCTTTCCACTGATTGGTATTTTTGAGCTCGATCACGTTAACAGTTCGCCTTGTACTGTAGAAACAATAGAGGAATTCATTCACCATTTGTTCCCAACTGTTGATGGTTCCGAGCTCGAGGTCAGTGTACCAATTGAATGCATTTCCCTTCAACTAGTGGACGAACAACTTGACTAGATGGTCCCCATATGTCCCAGCATCATTACATGTCTTTATAAAGTAAGCCACATATTGTTTGGGGTTTCCCTTTCCATCAAACTGTTGAAAATTAGGGGGTTGGTAGCCCATCGGCATCTTCAAGTTGTCAATTCTTACCGAATAAGGCTGGCATATGTTAGAGTTGCCTTGATGCCTCCATCAAATTTGTTTTTGATGGTGCCCTCAATGAAGTCTTTCAGTTGATCAATACGGATCAGGCCGTCAAAGAAATTTGGAGTTCTCTGACCACGGACTTCTTTTGGTCGTCAGTTGGCTGTTTGGCAGATGTTTTAGCTTCATGAGGCACTTCAGGCGCTTTTTCAGCCTCGCGGCTAGTTTCAGCATCATCTATTTTATTCATTAGCCTTGAGATTCAATGTGTTTGGCAAGGCCCTCGATGACCTTCGTCAATACAGCGATTTAGTCCTCCAGGCTTAAAGTGTTAGCTGTCATGACTAGCGCCATGTTGGAGGCAGACGAAGCATTGGAGCGAGGGCTTGAAGGTACAGAGTTGTCCTTGTGGCCTTCACTTGCAAAGAGCAGATTATCAATAGCCTCAGGGAGAGGATTGGTTCGGAGTATGCAAGTCTTCTTGCTACACTTCGGGTGATAGCGCCAATATTTTTTGCCGCAGTCTCAGCAGCAGTTGAGGTAGTAGCCTTGGTACACTTTTCCTTGTTGCTGGCCATAGTGACTTTATTTGAAACGTTAGGTTGAAATTTGATGAAGGGAGAGATGAGAGGTAGAGATGTCCCGCTGGGCGTGCCAGAAATCTATAGGTCAAAACTCTTGCATAACAAGAAAATTTAGTGTAAGACCAAATAATTTATATCAAGTTGAATTTTTGTGTGTTCTACTCTCTAACTTTATTCCTCTATTCTTCCTTCAAGAATACTTGACTTGAAATTTGAACAATTTTCAAGAAAAGGGCTTGTGCTTGATCTTCTTGAAGGTTGTTAGTTTCTCATCAACACTGATCTTTAGGTTTAGCACCACGATTTTAAATCAAATACTAAATTTAGGAACTTCGGTGAAGAACACCTTGAATTTGGTGACGAACTCCTTGAATTTGGTGAATAATACAATGAACTTCTTTAAACTTGGAACACGACGAACTTCTTTGAATTTGATGAAGAACATGGCGAACTTCTTGAATTTGGAGAAGAACATGGCGGACTTCTTGAATTTAGGGAAGAACATAGTGGACTTCTTGAATTTAGGGAAGAACACGGCGAACTTCTTTGAATTTGATGAAGAACACTTCGAATGTTTTTGGGAATTTCAAAAAGAATTTGAGGAGTTCTTCAACTGCTTCAATTTCTGATCTTTAGTCCCCTTTTTCTATAGGTTTTGACCTCAATTTATAGTTGTAGGAGAGATAGAGTTGTTGTATCAGAGTTTATTCTCTACCCAACAACTTAATAAAGTTTTCATTGCTTAGACTTCTAACAAGATTCTGCCACTTAGAATCTTCATCCTTTAGTCTTCTAATAGGATTTTGCAACTTACTGCAATTTGATTGGCCGATAAAAATATTAATCATTAGTTTATTTATTTTAGGAATTGTATTTATCTAAATTCCTAAATAAATAAAAATTGATTTAATTAATATTTTTAACTCATATCCACGTGGCATTATTTAATTGGTAGACAAAATTTGTGTGTCAACAAATGTCCCCTCGAGACTTGTTCATGAAATTTTCTTATTTTGAGTGAATAAGTGTCAATTTTTTTGTCAAGATTTTTTTTAGCAACCATTACTCAAGTATTATCACGGAATGTCCTCGGCCAGTTCTAATTCCATGCAAAACTTCATTGGTCATTTAGCAAGGATTAATTTGACATGAACTGCCGCTACAGGTAATTCCATGTTCATGCAATTTTCTATACCAAATGTGTTGCAAATGACCTCCCTATTTTAATGGATAACTTTAGCTAAGTTGGATCTCTGACAAACCTCTCCAATCGTGATTGTTCCAATGCAAATTGGGTAAACACAAGAAATCCTTACCCAATTAGGATCTTTACTTCTGGCGACCCAAACCTGTACAAATTGTAGGCATTTATCTCACCTTCCACACATTTAACCACCATCAAAGCTTCTCCACGATGCACCCCCCACACGAGGATGACACCCCCCCGGCAAATAGTTAAGGTAAGCTCTTCCATACTTCTACATGTGCCTTCTCGTCTTGTTACCCATTACTTGCTCCTATTTTTTGTTTGTTTGTTTGTTGTTTTTTTTTTTTTTGCTGGCCAAATAGTTGCAGTGGAGTGTGGTGGCGAAGGCAGAGCAACCTGGTCCTAGTTCTAACAACGGTAGCACTAGGATTCAAATTCAGCAGTAAGCTACGATCAAAAGTTTGGAGGAGTCTGACGATGCAGGAGTGGTGTCGTTGAGCAGTGGTTCCGGTGCCACTTAGAGAGCTTTGGGTGGCGCCATGCGAACGTAGCCACTATGGTGGCGAGACTTCTACAGCGGGAGTTAATGCGTCAGTGCAGATTTAGCAAAGAGAAAAAAAACGAGAAGGAACATAGCTGTGTTTGGGTGCGGCTTTTATCTTGGGGAAGAAAAGAAATAGGGTCATGTTTAGATGCAGTCTTTTGGTTGGGAATAAGGCTGCATTTGGTTACTGACTTCTTGGCTGAGCACAAGGCCATGTTTGGATGCAGGCTTAAGTTGTGTTTGGTTGCTGATTTTCAATTGAGCATAAAGCCACGTTTGGATGTAGATTTTTAGTTTTGGGCACAAGGCTGTGTTTGGCTATGAATTTCTAATTTTTAAGGATAAGGTCATGTTTGGCAGGAGGTTTTTTTTTTCTAGCCATTCGAGTACTAGGCTTAACTTGGCCCATGAGTACCATATAGGTTTGAATTTTTGAGCTTTTGAGTACCAAACTTAACTTGGCCCATGAGTACTCTCTAAGTTTGAATTTTTGAGCCTTTAAGTACCAGGCTTGACTTGGCCCACGAGTACCATGTAGACTTGAATTTTTGAGTCTTTGAGTACCAGGCTTAACTTGGGCCACAAGTACCATCTAGGTTGAATTTTTGAGCCTTTGTTGGCGTGTGTAACTCCTTTCTAGATTTTGCTGATTTTTACCTGTCTCTTTTAAAGGTTATTTATTTTTGTGCCTTCATAAAGCTTTCATTTTTTGGAATTCATTCTTAACATGCCTTGCCCCTTTTGCAGTTGATTATCATGGTACATTTTAAGAGCAACATGTCATGTCTTCTTCCAATGTGGAATACTTGGTTATTCTTGATGAAGAAGGACATCCTATAGAGAAAGGCATGATTTTGGTCGTTTATACTTCTCTTAATAGTCGTCCTTGGCCTAAGTTGTCAATCGTTTAGCGGATGGATAACTGGACCTGGGAAATCCCATTTAATAAGACTTTAAAGGCCTAGACCCTACAGTCATTTCCCCATCATCATGCCGTTAGGTCAGTTTTGCTGTCGACTTTAGGTCACAGGATCATCGAAAGAAAGGCCAAATGAGGGGATACTCTCCCATATGCTGGCGAGTTTCATTTAACCAAAGGCTTCTAGGGATGAGTTGAAGATGTGCTTGGCCAATTTGGACGTGAGTTGAAGGTGGCTCAAATTATTAATGTGGTTTATACCTCACTTTTCACTTATGATCACAATTCAAACATCTTACAGGCGATCTATGAGGCATGGTGTTCTTACACCAACATGCTCTTCACTTCTTACGGTGAGGTATCAATATCCCTCTATGACTTGCGGAACTTGGCAGGTCTTCCGATTCATGGGAGGCTTTATGATGAGGTCGTTCTGAGTGCAAAGTAACTTACAGGTAAAAACGAGCAAGGGAAGAAATATGTTCCTCGATCTTGCCAATATTTGTTCCATCCTTATCACTTGCTTCAAGGAGAACCAAATAAAGCTCAAGCTCCTTCGGTCTCTATTGAGGATTGGATTAGCTTCTAGTGTAAAAGGAGGATAAAATACTCAGCACCCCAGCTTGAAAAGAGAAAAAAATAGTGCGTCCTAAGTCCACATGCCATCCTTCTAGCGAGATTGGCACTTATGGGCCTTGGTTACCTTCCAATATAAAGCTTTTTCTTGTCTTAATGTTGTTGAAAATTTCAGAACGAAAACCTATTTGGCGGCGTTCCTTACCTACTGGATTTACATGTTTACTCTTCGTCCAAGAGATTTCAAGATGGCAAGTATTATGGCGATTAGGAGGCAGTAAGCCTGGCTGTTCCTATTCTCGTTAGCATTTATCGAGGTCTGGGTAGGATTGCACATTCTCGATGACCTTCATGAGTGTATTCCCCTTTCTCGCTTCATTACATCTGTGCATGGTCTACTTATTTTTTTTAGACCTATTATCTGGTCCATAAAGTAGTTGATTACCTAAATGATCACATATTTTGGTGAAGGTGGAGCTAGATATTATGACCCATGTGAGGCGTATCGAAGGATTCATAGGGTTGAACTCTTTAGTTGGATTGAGGCAATGATTACCAAGTAGAGGGATATCTTCTACGAGGACGACAGCAGCCGCAACTGGTTTGAAGATGATTATTTTGTTGCCATCTATTCGGGTTATCTTTTATTAAGGCAGGGTAATTAATTCGTTGTTAAACTTTATAGTCCACATTGATTTAGCCGCAGTTCGGGTTCTATCAAGATACTTTTTGCATTCTTACTCATAATTTGCATGAGATTTCTTTAGAGGAAGGCTTGGACTTTTTGAGGGTGTCTACTTTGTCTAATTTACGGGCTAAGGCATGCTTTCCTTGTGCTCCTGCAATTGTGAGGAAGTTTCATTCCAAGGCCTATAAAGAGTGGTGGGCTAAAATTCATGGGAAGTATTTTGAAGAACATTCCACAATGCTTTGCATTACTCCCTCCCAAGGCGGCATCCCTAATGTAGGAAGCTCGTCTCCTTATGTCAGAGATCCACCTCGTAAACCTACAGCCCCAGCTGTCCTTATGGAGAAAAGACCATGTTTGGAGATCTTAGACAATAGTACTAGCAGTAATGGGGATCGTCACTGTAAGAGGGTTAGGAGGCCTCCTTCTCCTTTAAACCCTAAAGAAGACAAACCTTCAAGCTACCCAGAGTCGATTAAAGATCTTACTCATGATGTAGTTTGTTACTTTTCTCTTTCTTTGTCTTTCTTTTTAATTTACTAACATATTTTCTTTTCTTCTAGGTGGAGAGGCAGGCTTTTGGAAGTGATAACGAGGGTTCTAGTGGTAGCCAAAGACTTATTACAGAGCCGACTCCACTTGTACCTACAGTGCCTGGGGAAATTTGTATTTTGAAAGAGGGTAAGAAAGCACCTTTTCCTGTAGCAACTACTTTGTTTAAAGCAGAGAAGTTTCTCCAGAGCTACGAGGAGGAATTCATTTGCCGACTGTGGGTGAGTCTCCATGAGAGGTTAGCTAGCACCTCACCCAATTTTATTTCTTCCCTAAAAAATAAAGTTATGCTCGTTCTTGAGCCCATGAAATGTTTTAAGTATGCTGATGTATTTCTCATAGAAGAGTTTTTAGAGGCACTTTTTATAAAGGCCGCAGCATATAACGTAGCAAGATCTATAGTAGCTGATATGCCTACTAAAGAGGTCCTTACTAAGCAGCTAAAAGATGCTAAGTCTCGGCTTCAAGAGGCTTTGAACAGGGAAACCGAAGAAACTAGGCAAGTTAAGGCCTCGGAAGCCAAGTTGAAGAGCATTGAGGAGCAACTTGAACTTTTGACCAAACGAAGAGATGAGCTATCTACTTCCCTTTCATGGCAGAAGGAATCCCTTAAAGAGGCAACAGTGGAAGTTGGTGAGCTCTATGGGGAAGTTGTTGCTATCCAATCTATCGAGCCTTTAGACAATGTAGCTGCAGAAGCCTTGCGTACTGTAGAAGAGGATTTAGTAGCTGCCAAGGATATATTGGAGAGCTTGAATCCTTTCTCTTAGCTTCATTAGGATTATTGCTTAGTTCACATTTATTATTCTTTTGCCAAGCACTTGCTTTCTTCAATAAAACATTTTATTTCACTATTTTTGCTTTCTTTGTTTAGATGTGCTTCCAGCAATAATCAAGAATTAAAACATATGCCATCACAAATTTATGACTAAACTTAGAAAGCATCCAAGTTGCCTACATACCCATGAAAATGGGATCAAGTCATAATGTAGTTCAAATATATTTTTTTTAATTTGTAAAAGGTAGGGTCGTTCACAGTTTATACTCTTGCTGGCCAAGAATACATACAGTTTAGGCTCATGTGTTAAGAAGCGTCTTTGAATATTTGTAGATAGTTTGAACTTGTGTCAAGGAGTCTTTGAACATTTGTAAATAGTTTCAACTCGTGTCAAGGAACTTCAATTTGGATCTAGTTTGATAGTTTATACTTATGTCAATAAGGGGCTGACTTTCATCATTCTTTTCTTTTCTTTTTGCATCCTTGATTTCATGGGAAATTTTTTTTCACTTTTCTTCTTTTTTTTTGTTTCCAACATTTTTTTAAGCATAATATTTCTTCAAAAATCTCCCATTGATCAGGCCAACTCTTACGCTGTTTTGATCAACCAGCTTGTAAGCGTTGTTCATGTAAGCTTCTTTGACAATATATGGTCCATCCCATTTGGAGATTAATTTGTTTCCAGTGTGGTGAGTGATAATGATAGGCCTTCTTACTGCAAGCACTAACTCCCCAATTTGAAAAGACTAAGCACGCACTCATTTATTGAATGCTTTGGATATGCAGGCTTCATAACATTCGATCTTTTGTTGTGCATCAAACATCCTTTTGTCAAGTGCTTCTAGTTTTTCAAAGTGTAGGCAAGTGTTGTCTTCTTCAGTCAGCCCTTCTTGAAAGGCAATTCGTAAGGATGGGATTTATTGTTCGAGCAGGGTGACAGCCTCAGCACCATACACCAATGCATAAGGGGTCACCTGTGTAGGAGTCCTGTGAGTGGTTCAATAAGCTCATAAAGCTTCACAAATCCTTTCATGCCAATCCCTTTTTAATTTTGACACCACTTTCTTCAACAAGTTACACAAAGTCTTGTTGGAAGCTTTTGCAAGACCGTTTGCTGGGGCATGGTACATTAAAGACTTTCTTTGCTTAAAGCCAAATTTCTGACATAGTTTATCACTGTGCTGTTGACAAACGGTTTTCCATTATCGATGATGACATACAGAGGGACTCCGTATCTATAGGTGATGTTAACACGGATGAAGTCAGCAACATTTTCCTTTTTTACATTTTCGAGACGAATTGCCTCTATCATTTTGAGAACTAGTCGGTTGCAGCGAGAATGTAGAGATGACCGGCAAACAATTTTGTTATGGGTCCGACAACATCCAAGCCCTAAGTGCCGAAGGGCCATGAGGCAATTGTAGGGTGCAAGGGCACAGGCGGTTGATGAATTAAGCTGGCATGGTTGACATTTTTGGGCATATCCATGTAGACTTTTACCATTGTCGACTAGTAATACCCTATCCTTTTGATGCGGAAGTGAAGTTTTGGTCTTAATTGATGGCACCACATATGCCAGAGTGTGCTTCTTCCATAGCTTGTATGACTTCATTATTGCCCAAACAGCGTAGGAATATTCCATTAAAGGAGCGTCTATACAATGTGCCATTGAAATAAATGAAATGAGCTGCTCATCGTCGAATGTCTATTTTTTAACGTGGATCTTCCAGTAATTTGTCATATTTTAGGTAGTCAACAAAGGCTTAGCACCAATCCTCCTTTTCGACTTTGAAGACCTTTATGAAATAATTTCAGTTGTTAACCTCCTTCATCCTCAAGCATCAGTGGCACTACCCATTTTTGGAACATAGGCACATAATACTCTACGTCGGGCAGGGACAAGGAAGAGGTGAGTTTGGCCAATGCGTCGGCTTGCTTGTTTTCTCTTCTTGGCACATGCTTCATGGTGACATCTCTAAGCCACCCCATGATTAAAAATCATTAAGAAAACTTGCTACAATAGTAAAAATTCTAACAAAAATATAATAACACAATAAGTTATGAATTTTAAAAATATTAATTTCAAATTTAAATGCATACCTAATCCCATTTTTTATGGCAAGCACACTATTAATAAATATAATTTATTATAATATACCTACACCATGTAAGTATCATTAAATTTATTACATCAATGACTATGTTTGTTTTATAAATCTTACAAATCAAACATACCATACAAATTTTATTCAAATTTAAAATGTTTCCTTTTTACCTTTAATAATTTACTAATAATTTTTCAATCATAATTTATAATTAAATCTAATACCTATCATTATAATTTTTCTATTCATATCTTATATTCTATCACATTATTTAATTATAATTATATATTAAATATATATAATAAATAATATTTTTACTAACGTTAATAACCACCATTTATGTCATTGCAATCATTGTATTTTGTCTTTAAAACATCATTTATTCATACACAAAATCCAACTTTTATATCTAATTTTTTCCGAACAATTTTTTCTCACTTTCTGACTTCAGCTCAAAAAAATTTGCCTCTGAAATGAAATGTTGTGGCAGTCTTATTCTTTTCTTTTTATTTATGATTATGCTTCGCTTGAGAGACAAAAGTCGTGTTTTGTTTTCCGTCGTTCTTGTGGCACTTATAATGCACGGATGGCCAATTCGCGAGAAATAAAAATGTACAATAATATGTCTACCGCGTTGATTCCTAGGTGTTCTTCGGCGGTGGCAATGCTGAGGCGCCGTCTCGTCCCGGATACGTTTTTCTCTATTTCGTCCTTACACAGGTGGAACACCAACAAGATTTTGGCTTTTAGAAGTCCGAATCTCAAGCCAATGGCTTCCATTTCTGCGGAGACGGAAGTGAAGCAGAAACCCTGGCTCCTCGTCGGTTTGGGAAACCCCGGAAAGCGTTACAGCGGCACACGCCACAACGTCAGCTCCCGCACCCTAACACGTTACTTTGTTATTGTCTATGTGAATTTGTAGAAGAAACATTTTATTGATTTAAAGTTTTTGGGTTGTTCTGCTTCGTAAAAGGTGGGTTTTGAGTTGCTTGATTTTATAGCTGAAGCAGAGGGGATAACCATGAGCACCGTCTCCTTCAGAGCTTCATTTGGAAAAGGTTCGTGTTCTTTGTCTTGTTCCTTCAGTTTTTCCGTATAGTTCAAGTTTTTGTTGTGAATAATTTATGAATTACCTGCTTTTAAAATTTTTTAACTATTTTTGCGGAAGTCGTAACTTTTAGTTTTACAATCAAGGTATAAACATTATTTTACTTATTGATATTTCAAGCTTGAAAAGAATACGGATTGCAGCTTCTGTCCTATATAATTGTACTTGTTAAGATGCAAAATTTTATCAGGCTATGCGGTGATGATAGGTAATGATTGCTAATATTACTTTCATTCGATGTTGAATCATATGCGGGTTATGTTGTGCTCATGACATGTGGCTTTTTTTTTCTGGAAATTATTGAACAACAAATTTGTATACTACCAGTTAACATTTAAGGTGATTTTCAGATGGTCAATTGCATTAGACGAAGCAAGGGAGATTTTCACATGGAAAGTGTAAAAGAAATTTCACTATGTTTGTAGCTGTATACATAGCTTCACGTAATGACCAAAAATCATGATTTTGGACTTGGTTTCAATCTTGGGTATCATACCTGGCTTCATCCAGGATCATTTCTATTATATTCCCTTTGTGATAGGCAGAATAGATAGACAATTAAGAAAAATCTACAACCAGAATGTTAGAGCATTTCTATTTTGACCCCTGACTTGAAACTGTGTCCTGAAATACTTGTTCCTGCTGTATTTTTGGCTGTCTTTATTTACTAATTTGGGATACTAGATAAGTATGCTTCTATAAATTTGTTATACATGAAAAATTATTATTGAAATATGTGTAACAAAAAAAAAGAAGTAGGATTCAGTGTTAAATACAGGGACAAAGGTAAATTTGTGAATTTTTAAAGTTGGTTATTTTAGTAAAAGTATCTATTATTTTATTTTATGTTTTTTAAGGTGACTGTGTTTGCCATAACTAACAAAAGTAGGGACTAAAATTTGAAGTATAATCTGATTTGACTGCTGTAGAGTATATATGATCAAATAAAAGAACAGCTTCTGGGTGTTTGCATTAAATGCTTTTGTGGATATATGAGCTAAAATAGATAAAGATAAATGAGAGAATAGTTTATAATCATTCTGAACTTGTTTAGTTCTGAATTATTCATTCATATCTTGTATTTTTTCTGTAGTTTCATTCAACATTCATTCATTGCCATTGGGATAGTACTTGTCAGACTTAGAAGTGAGAGCAATCAACACACCAACTGCAGCATATCAAAATATGAAAAGGAATAAGTGCGGACCAATGTCCTTATAAATCAATATTC
Organism: Avicennia marina; assembly: GCA_019155195.1. Classification (NCBI taxonomy): domain Eukaryota; kingdom Viridiplantae; phylum Streptophyta; class Magnoliopsida; order Lamiales; family Acanthaceae; genus Avicennia; species Avicennia marina. Next base: position 7,303,567 of record CM032778.1, read on the forward strand.
AGAAACTGTCAACTTTCTTTAATTGGGAATTGATACCCCTCCATCATTGCTCAGTCACCTTCAGCTACTTAATAATGTTAGCTGCATGCCTCCATGGTTGCTACTATATCATCCTCAAGAGGAAGAATTTAGAGAGGATAAGGATAAAAAAAACAAAAAAGCAGAAGATACAACTGATAATTGCCTCAAGAGCCCTCCTACATTTCCTTTCACACAATGAACCACAGAAAAAATAGAGAAATGGCAATTATTTGCACTTAGTCGACCTATCTAAGTGGCTGTTGAGAGTTGAGAGCCAAATCTGAGACATTGATGAGAAGGAAATGAACAAGTTTGCATTCTTGCTGAATGGGTATTAATAAATGCCATTGATTTTTCTTGATTTTTTTACAGTGAATGGTTTTAAACTTTATTTAGTTTTTTATTTATGCTTGAGCACAGTGCTGTCGTATTGCTTTGGGAAACTTATGGTGGCAGTGGTGATGGTATTGATAGCCTAATTATCCTGTTAAGGTGATGGGTTGAAGAATAGAAGGAAGAGTTTAATGGTAGAGGTTTATGTTTGTTCTTGTGAATGTTTTTAAATGTGATACTGTTTGTGAAGACAGTAGATCAATGTTTTAAACTAACCATGAGCATAAACATATGACTTTGAGAATTAGTTTATGGAATAAGCAAACAATAATTAATCTCAGTAGTCCATACTTAAATGGCAGAAATTTATCAATTTCAGTGTCAAATAGAGAAATTTCTTGAGTTTCAGCATTTTACTACGTGTTTCAGCATTTTGTTGCATGATGTAAATGATTCCAAGAAAAAATATCCTGAGAAAAAAGAAAGAAGAGAATAAATTTAATAAGAGAAGGAAAAAAGTGAAAAGAATAAGAGGAAGAGTGAGAGAAGAAGAAAGAATGAGAAAGGGAATAAAGCTGTAAGACAAAAGGAAAATGTAGAAGAGGTAGAGAGTTCTGGACTTTGGTGGAGGAGGGGTATTTCTGGAGTGCCTGTCCTGTCACCAAGTCTTTTCTGTTCAATGTTTTGGTCTTTTGGGTTCGCTAGAAGGTCCTCCTAGGGTTTTTGTTCCAAAGCACAGTTCAGTGAGCCACAGGCTGTGGCAAAGGGCCCCAAAAGTGTACTTATTAAAGCCCTGCTGGTTAGACCAGAAAGGGCCTCGGTTTTTGCAACTGTCAAACTGAAGCAAGAATGCATGCTTGTGTTCGGCAGAGTTAGTGCTAGAGTTTGCTCCTTTCTATTTGTAGTGAGTTATTGTAGTTTATTCAAGTGTAATTGGGGTTAAATACTTAAATTTAATAATAAATTTATTTCCTAGCATTAAGCATTTTATATAAATGTGGGTAGCTAAAGGCAGTTAATGTTATTAGGAAGCATGTGTTGCTTTTTTCTCTTTCTGGTTCTGGTTTTTTTTTTTTTTTTTCTCATTACCCCTTTTACGTGGTTAGGTTTCATTGGAGATGTTCCTGTTATGCTTGCTAAACCACAGACTTTCATGAATGCTAGTGGTGAGTCTGTAAGTTCGCTCATCTCAATGTAACATTTGCTTGCACATCTTTCTTTAGTAACTGATGAATAGTTGAGCTGTTTATTCTTGTTAACAGGTTGGTGCTATTGTTTCATATTATAAGATCCCATTGCCTCAAGTTCTTGTGGTAATGTAAATGCAATCAACTGTGACATTGTATCTGTCTGCTGGCACTAAGTTAATATTTATTATCTCCCCCATTTTCAGATGTTTGATGACATGGACCTGCCTTTCGCAAAGTTGAGACTATTGCCTAAAGGTGGACATGGAGGACATAATGGGTATTTATATAATCCTGATCTGGTTACTTTGGTTGTTAATCATTCCATAAATAGTCGATCTTTAAATGGGATATTAAGGCTCTGTTTTTCTTTTTCTTTTTTTTGTGTGTGTGGATGGGTGGGGGGGGGGGGCGTGGCTTGTGAAAAGTATGAAGAATTATTTTATTTTATTTATTTTTTATTTTTTGTGGAAATGATTGATATTCCTGTAGGAAAATGTTTTATTTTTGAATGGGACATTTCTACTGGAGATGCATTGACATTTAAGATTTTGTCTGGTTGGTTGGTGTCATTGCAGATTTTTAGATCGGTAAACATTTGGCTGGGTTAAACTTTGCAGTCTGAATTAAGTGGAAATTGAGGAAACTGTGAACTAGACCGTGTGTTGAGCATATTAGGTTTGAAAGTTTATCAATTCTGATTGTGAAATATTCAATAAGTTTAGGGTGGAATAATTAGCTGAATTCTTTTTGTTTTGTTGCAACATTTACAAATTTTGAGTTAAACTTTGGATTGAGCTTGCTTAGGCAATTTACCTGGTAGGTGAAAATAAGAATCTCTTTGTAAATCCTTCCATCAATTACCGGCACTCATTTATTTTTATTTTTTAGGTCTTTATTTATTATTGATTTATCGATGCTCATTGTTTCAAGTGAGTTGCAATATTTCCAAAACCAGACTGGTATGCTAGTTCACTGGTCCAACCAGAGTTGGTGTTTTAATAAATAACTTAGAAAAATTTTGACAATATTTTGAAATTGCATACCTAATTTGTATACATACCGACGTAATACTATTATTTGAATAAAAAATACATAACAATTTCTTTTGAAAAATAAAATAAATTAAATGTATGATAGTTATATATTAGTTTAAGATTACTTATTCTGTGTTGACTAAAAATACAGTTATAATAGAATGAAATTTTTTTCTCGTGTACATTTTCATTCTTTCTTTATGTGGTTTCTCTTTCTTCTTTTTATTTGTATTTTTCAAGTCATTTCCATTTTTTCTTTTTCTTACAATATTTACCTGCCCCACTCTCTTCTCCCCTTTTCCATTTACTTCTTGCAAACAAATAATAATAATAAACCAAAACCTGGATTGAACCACCATTCGGTTCCCGGATAAACCGACTAGTCTGATCTAGGTTTAAAAACTTTAGCAAGTCGTATACTGATATTGCTCTGAATCAATTATTCTTGCAGGATGAGAAGCATTATTAATCACTTGAAAGGTAGTCGGGATTTTCCTCGCTTACGAATAGGTATTTCCTATGATTAGATAACCTTTTTTGTCCTTTTTTTGTCTTTTAACAAATCTTAGGAGTCACTGCTTAGTCACTAATCAAATGTTATTAGGCATTGGAAGGCCTCCAGGGAAAATGGACCCCATAAACTATGTTTTCCACCCTTTCAACAGAGAAGAACAAGAAGCGGTACTTTCTTTACCTTGTCAGAAGAATCAATTGGTTTATAGAAGTTGAATTAGATGCTGATAATTCTTATTTGTTCTCAGTTGGATTTCACATTCCAAAAAGGCTTAGAAGCAGTTCGAATTCTTGTACAAGACAACTTCAACAAAAGCGCCACCTTTGTAAACACAACCAAATCGCTTGGAACATTATAGTCTGATTGTTTAATTTCAACTTGAGCCGGCATTCATTAGGGGAAGTTGAAATTTGTTAACATGGACTGGGGATAGAGAAAAAATAAGGTCTCAATTGCTTTTTCTTTCAATGAAATGCTCATTTATTATTTTCTTGTATCTTTCACTCTTTATGACATAACATGGTTGTGTTTCCTCAAATATTCTCACATTGTTTAGAAAAGATTTTTGGTTGTGAGAAACTGTTTTCTTTCAGGTATGTTTGGATGTAAATTTTGTTGGATATGAAATTTTGTATCAAAATTTTAGAATAGTATAAAAGTCAGAGTAATAAAAAAAATGGTTATTTTGATGTTCTTGTGTTTTAGTAGTGTATCTTGATAGAATTGCATAAAAAGGCATACGATAATGGCCTTCATTATTTTAAGGTCATCATGAGGTCATGTGAACATAATTTTTAGGCTATGTTTATTTTGAATAATATTTCAGGATTAATTATTTTCTGTGGGGTCTTTTTCGAATAATTAAAACTCTTGGGCTATGTTTGGATGCAAATTTTCATCAAAATCAATTCTTTCAAATGTGCCACTTATTAAAATAATAATTTTTCTCTTTTTTCTCATATTCGTATTTTGTTTTTAAGTTTTAGTGTTAAATTTTTTATTTTCAAAATTTATATCTAAACAAAGTCTCGATATGTGGGGTTTGTATAAAATTGTAAAGTTGTAAGATAAATAATTTTACATGACAACTGTTGTAAAATAAGTTAATGTGTAACATATATATATATATATTTCTCGACGACGGTTTAGCTTTATATTGTGAATAGAATTATTTGTGAATTATGATAAAAAAAATATATTAAAATCTCTTTAAATAATCACGTTTATTCAACATAGTAGTTAAAAATTAATAATTCACGATTTTTTATTATTCATTTTTTTTTATTGCAATCTTATTAACATGGTTTTAGTGTGTGGCTCTCAAGTTTAACTAGGACTTGAGTGGGGGACGTGACATTCCCACATGGCTGCGTGCACAAATACAAATCACAAAAGCCTTACATAAATCAATCTCTTTAAATTTAAAGAGATGAGTCACAACACAACTCAGTTCGTTGTTCACGTTACAACATTTGGACACGCACATTGGCCTACAAACTGAAACAGAAAACTACCCTAAGGCAAATTGCGAACACTCGACAGCCACCACCATGCAAGCAGTCGACTCTCGAAAGCAAACAACTCTATTTCAACCCCTTCAATCAATCCTCCTTCCGGCCCGTATAGAAAAATTTGCCTTGGTGCGTGGGAAATGAAGGCCTGGAATGCATGGGAACGCAATGTCCGATTCTCCACATTTATTTCTCGTAGGACCTGCACACAATGGAAACTCCCTTAATTAGTTTCCGCCTGACGTGTATTGCTCAACCTTGTCCTCGAACCTGTTTGTTGCTAGCCTGCTTTTTCGGCATTTAATGGGGGCTGGGGTGCCAAAGGGTGGAGCGAGCTGTGTGCCGCCTCCAGAAACTTTCATGGCACTCCCTTCTATGTCGAAGTTTCCCCGTTACTGTCAGCGTAGGATGCTCATGCTGGCGGACAATACAGGTGTTGCGCCCTTCAACTAGCCTATTGGCCGTTGCGACGATGAGCGAGCAAGTTTATCCAATGTGCAGTCATTATGCCTCATCATTGTGTGGTAGATTGGTAGCCCGGTATGAAAAAGACTGCAGCAATTGCTATTGTCCTACAGCGTTGGTACGCACAAAATAAACATGAATAATTTTGCAGGAAGGGTTTTGTGCTTATCGCCAAACGTGAATCAAAGAAACACGTATCGGGGATAGAGAATTGTGTGATGGCTCTCGCATACATGCAAAATTTTAGGTAGTTTTATCCAATTACCATTCTTATTTTTGGATGAGTAATATTGTATTCCACAATATATAGTAATTTTAAGCGGAATTGTATTTTTTCCATCTTTCAAGTTCAGCCCATGCGGGATTTTATTTTGGTCTCTTGGTTATATCAAGAAGTCTCAAACTACATCATTCTTTCATTTTTTGTTTCTTTAAATATTTTTTTATCGAGTTTATATTTATCAGAGAATTGAAGAAATCGGGCATATTTCACTTATGCGCCATTAAATCAGGAAACATGTTGACAAAGTCTCACGTATCATCCCACACGAAGATTTCATTTTTTTTTTAGGTCCCGTACGTTTTTTTTTTTTTATATATTTTCGATATCACTAGTGCACATTTCTATCTGGGTTCCACCTCCAGAAAGTAAATTATGAACAAAAACAATGTGATGGCTCTTGCTGTAATTTTGCACAGACATAAAAGCTTTTCTATAGTCAACATCCATACCAGAACAAGGCGACGACACTCTCAAATCTAACTCCATGGCAAGACCAAAAGAATCCACCGACCTGAGTTTTTAACTTGGAGGGTTCATGTTGTACCTTCATGCTAATTAACACAGATTCTATCTCACAGCAAGGCAACATTTGAAAATTCTCCGAATAACTAAAAACTTGTTGGAGTCATAATTCCAAATACTACCTGCGATATTTTTCCTGGGTGGTAATCAACAATGCGAACCAGTGGTAAAATGCTTTAATAATGTCACGGTGGGTATGCACTTCATCATAATCTTTTAAGGAGAGGTCATAAGACAATTGTTGTCACTGGAAATGAGCTTTGCCAATTTTCACGGAGAAGAAGCAAGCAACTGCGTATAGTTCCTATACGTGGTCACGATTTCATTTAAAATTAGAAACCAAACGGAACAAAAACTTATTATAACCAAAAGAGAACTGGAACTAGAAACATTGAGAAACCTCAGGCAAATATCCCGTTTCTTGGTCCCTATAAACAGAATCAGATTTGAAACTACTAGTTCCAGTCTTGGTTACAATTGTTTAAGAAAATCATGTAATCATGATAATTAAGTAATTAATACTTATTTCTATATTTCATACCAACTTCAATAGAAAACATGCTGTGTTTTCCTTTTACTTAAAATATTTCCCAATTGATAATATAATGTACTTTTCACATTCTATTTAAAATTTTGTGAAGGTCATTTTACTTGCATATTAAAATTTGCAAGAACAAGTAATTAAATGTAAGATACATATAACTAGAATTATAAAGAGTCAAAAGTAGTGGAAAAATAGTATTAGGATTGGACAAAAACTACTAGTTTAGAATCTAGTTGAGCTTGACTTAATAGAAAAATTTGAGGTCAAGCTCGAATTCGAACTAATCAAGTTCACACCCATATATATATATTTTTAAAAAAATTCAACTTTAGAGTAGTGTAGGAATTGAATCTGTAACCCAAGCAATACTTCAGCACACTTTTTCCATCAACCCAACCACAATCTTAAATCATTTTTTAGCTTTATTTATAAATAACAAATAGAAGTGAGCTAATCAAGCTCAAACCCATAATCAGAAAAAACCAAAAAAAAAACCTGTGGAGTAGTGTGGGAATTGAATCCGTGACCCAAACAATACTTCAACAGACTTTTTCCCAAAGCCCAATCAGATTAGCTTTATTTATAAATAACAATTGAATCCGTGACCCAAGCAATACCTAAAGGCCCTTTTTCCATCAGGCCGACCACTATCTTCAGTCACTTCTTTTTAAGTTTCATTTATAAATAACAAATAGAGAATGAAAAAGGCGAACCATTTGGTGCAGCATTGAACACATGATCGCTGCCCCATGACCCGAAATGAGTGTCTCATCATTAGGTTAAACGCATGGCGGCAAGTACATTGTAACATAAATAATACACACACACATAAATTTCTGTTCCACCCAAATTATATTTGAGCTCAACTCCAATTTAGTTTTAACCAAATAGAAGTCAATTTTGAGCGAATTGTACGAGCAATTTGATTGACTCACATCCTGTAATTTTGGTTTTATTTTTTAAAGGATGTTTTAGAATTTTTACTAGTGTTTCTGAAGTTGTAGCCATGCTTACCTAGTTATACGGTCTATTTGCCATTTATTTGTTATTTACTCGACTGCCAATTCATCCGTGAGCCTAAAATTTAGCCAAAAATTATGAGGTCCCTAGTTGCTAGACATGCATAGTAATTTCATCAAAGAAAACTCACGTCCACGGCATACGATGAAAAATTTTGAGATTTTGCAATTTCGTCCATGCTGACAACTAATACATGAGCTGACTTCCCATACTATTCTCTATATATATCTCACACGTAGGGTGTCTACATTTCTATTCTTTAACTTTTTCAGGTGGTAAAAAGTTATGGACTAATGAAAATTAGCTTGAGTTTCGGACAAAAATTCTAATTTCGTTGAAAATTGTTATGTGCACGGCACAGGACCCAAAAATTTGAGGGCTTTTGGGCATCTTTGTCCACACTAGCAATTGATGCACGAGTTCAATTGTTGTGTAGCCCAGCGTTTCAAAAATCGGATCGGATTGGTCGGTTCAATCGATTTGGTTAAGGTATAAAAATAAAAAATGTATAGAATTAGTGAGAATCGGTCAAAAACCAGTTAAAACCGGTGTGAACTAGTGAAAAACCGGCTAAAAACTTGTTAAACTAGTTTTATCTAAAAAATTAATTAAAAAAATAAAGTTTTAGTAATTTTTTTAAAAAAAATTATAAAATAAATTTTCAAACTTTTTTCAAAATTTTCTTACATTTACAACTCCTTAATATTAGTTAAATATACAATTTTTATTTTGACTTTTATTTTTAGTAATTTTTATCCTTTTATTTTTCTAATCAATATTTTGAAAATTGAATTGTTGTATCTTAAAATTAAAATGGGTCATATTAATTAATCTATTTATTTTTCAAAACTATTTTTCTAATTTTATACTTTTAATCATTTTAAATTTAATATGTTTTTAATTTTTATAATAAATTTTTATTTTAGTTGAATTATTTAATTTTTAACATTATATATAAAATTTATTTTATAATCTATTGTTATATTAGATTATATTTATTTTATAAATTATTTTTATAATAATATATATAATATTATATAATTAAAATAATTAATTTTTTCAACGATTCGATTAATCCAAAAACTCCGTAAATTTTTCAATCGAGGCATTTTTAAAATATTGTTGTGCCCGGCATCTGACAGTAAAATTTGAGACCTTGTGCATCTTTGTCCCCACCAGCAATTGCACGAGTTGACTTCGAAACTGGATGGACGTGGCATCCACATTAGATATTACAAACGAAATAATAAATTTTATTTTCTAAGATAATAAATATATATGTATAGTTCTAAAAATATACAAAGTTGCATTTAAAATTATTAAGTATAAAATATAAATTTAAGAATTTAGATCATGAAAAAATTAAAAATAAAGATTTCAATTTTTCAAAGATATATAAAATTCGATACTTTATTATATTTTATAATTATATTTCATAAAAATATAATTTCTTAATTATAAAATATTTAAATTTAAAATGTTTTAAAAAGTAAGTTGAGGATGCCTTTAAAGTGGAATATTATCATTTTCTAATAGATTTAGTAATTTTAAATATAAAGATTCAAAATAACTAGAAAATAAAAATAATCTTTTGTAAGATGTTCTCTCTGACATATATATTAAAAGTATAAGATATATTCTCTTATTCACAAACTTTAAAAACAACATACAAATTTTAAAACTTAAATTCTCTAAACAACTGAAAAAATATTTATACATACTAGAAATAAAAAATCCAAATTATTATATTTTCTAATATATTCTCTAAAACATATAAATATTTTATTCTTAAAAATTTTAAAATAGAAAAATTAATTAAAATTAAAATGTATACATTTAAATATCATCAAATAAGATATTATATATATATATATATATATATGTACACACACACACACACACACACACACACACATATATATATATATTGAAACATATTTAAGATGTTGAAAAACACAAAATTGACATAAAAAATTATATTTTTATAACTTGGAAATATTTATATTTTTAGAGTGTATATTTAGAAATATCTTGAAATTTTAAATTTATAATTTTTATTTTTATTTTTTAATTTATATATTGAAGATATATTTAGAAAATATTTTTTAATATTCTTCATAAATTAAATTTTTGAATAGATATTTTGTGTTTTGCAATTTTGAAAATTTATTTTTTTATATTCTCTGTAGAATCTATTTAGAAAGTGTATTTTATATTTGTAGTTTATTTTCAGAAAATATAATTTTAATTTTTTCGTAATATCCGATGTGGGTGTCATATCAATCCAATTTGACAGCCCACTCATGCGTCAGCCGTCGGTGTGGACAAATCGCTTAAAAATCCACTAATTTTAGTGTCATGTGCCCCACAGTCGAGAAGTGATAGTTGAGTTGTGGGGAATAGAGTGGAAACAAGAACAATCATTGCCACTATAAGTATTTTTAGTGAAAATATTATTATAACCACAGAATTATCACGACAATTTTTTTTTCAGTACTTTATATTCAATTAAGTTTAACTTATTTGCTAGCATGTGTTTTGAGTATCTATCGTCAAAATACTTGGTGGTCTTCGAGCATGCCTACACAATGGGGTAGTAGCATAAGTTAGATTTCTTGACCCACACCATCTTATGTCACCTCATGATCTTTGACTTAAACTTGTAATCAATGTTTCTTCTATTTATAAAGTCCTATAAATGGTAAAAATTTAGTAAAAATATTAACAAATTTATGACAATACTCACATTGATTCCTACATCATTAGAGCTCCATGGGGCAACCTAGCTGGAATCCATTTGTTTAATGAATCTAAATCTAAAGTGATCCTTTGGAGTCTTTCCCATAGTCAGCAAGTCACCATGTTTCACCTTTTCTTTGTTCAATTTCTTTAAGGTCTTCTTGATTTAATTGGGTTTGCTGATTGCTTTTTGATGATGTTTTGTCAATATGGAAAGTTTCTTCTTTTAACTTTTCCTTCTCCTTTTGAAGAGTCTCGATTTCATTTTTCTTAGACAATATTTTATTATATATCATTTTTTTGTAAGTGAATAGTAATTCTCATGCATGACTTCAGAATCAGTGCCACTATGACAATCTAATTGTGTCTCTAGAACTATGACATCAACACGAGTGGTTTTAGATTTTTCCCAACACCATTGAATGCAACTTAGTTAATTATTTATTCATCCTCTTCCAATGCTTTTGAATCAGATTCACTCTAAGTTGTGGCCATCAATTTGTGTTGTTTCCTCAAAGCGTGTGCACACTCGACAAGGATATGGCCATAACCACTGCTCTCATGGCATTGAACACTTTTATTGGGCAAATCATTTTTAAAATCTTTCTTACTATTTTTGTTGCCTCCATCTCCAGTAGTTGTTTTGGCAGAACTGTCACTTTGATTAGAGGAACCTTTCCTTTCTTTCTTCATAAACATTTTCAACTTATTAGCTTCCGTCATCATCAGTGTTGGAGATCTCCTCTTCTATACTACTTTGTCCAATTTTCAGTATCATCTCCTTCTCCTTTTTGGTTTGAACCATATTCATCTTGAATGTTTGCAACAAGCCTATCAATTCATCCAACCTCATTTTCTTTACATGTTGAGCCTCTTTAATGGTGGCCACTTTTGTAAAGAAACATTCTAGGAGTGAGTGCATGTTAGTGATATGTCCTCTATGCAATAAAAAATGAGGGATATTAGAAAGACATTTGGTTGTATATGTACTTTTCACTTTTTGGCACTAATAAATAAAAAATTGATTTCTATATCAGTATTGTGGCAAGTTTTTATGTATATAAATCTTGATTAGCGTAAAGTATTTTATGTGCCCCTGTGATTGAGTATAAGATTCAAAAAATCTAGTGAAAAGTCGTTTTGATTAAAAGGCCATAATCATAATAGTAACACATAATAACCAAACTAACATATCTTGCCTATTTTTTGCAGTTTGTTATTTCAAATAATGTATGCCTTCTTGCTATTAATGATGATTGAGACCTTAACGCTGACAGGAGCTAAGATAGTCGACTAGTTTTAAGATTTGAAAATAGTTCTCATTCTTAAAAGAGTTAGTAACATATTGGATACTAGTATCCCAATGTTTGGGAATAAGGTTGTCTTTGAGGGGTCTAGCTTCTTTGATAGCAATACTAAGGAGAACAAGACTAAGGGAAGGAAACCTATAATTCCCAAAGCTAGTGAAAGAGACATGAAATCCAATGCCCATGTGGATAGAGAAAAGAGTTTCGAATGAGAAAAGGAGGGGCATTAGAAGAGAACTTGCACTAGATACCTTAATGGCCATGGAGATGGCGGTCGAGGCGTGGAAGTCTTTGTTTATGAAACATCTTATTCTGTCGATGTGTTCTTTACATTTTGGATCTTGGATTTAGGTGCTTCTTTTCACATTTGCACTTCGAATTAAGATTTAGATAAGAGTGGATGGCTTAAGAAGCAAGTGCTAATTAGGGTTAGTAGTAGGGTAAGTATTGTAGCTACTGCGATTGGCACTGCTTTGGTTAAATTACTATTTGGTCATGTTTTAGGCTTAAGAGATTGTCTCTTGTTACCAAATAGATTAAAGAATATTGTCTCTATTCCTTCATTGTGAAAGAGGATTATGAAATCTCTTTTAGGGACAATAGTTACCAAATTTATTATCGTAATAAATTGGTTGGCACTGCCTCCTTGGTTAATGGCCTATACTACTTAGGTTTGGATGATAGATTTGTGATGAATACCATTTCAAACAAATGTCCTAAGGATGGATTGAATCTCAAGCACTTGTGACACCTTTAAACTTGACCATGTTGGGGACACAAGGATTGGTAAGTTGGAAAAAGATGGGCTTATCAACCTATTAAGACAAAAACCCTATCTAACTTGCGAACCTTGCAGCTTAGGCAAGATGGCTAGAAGTTCACTTGATGGACGTGTCGAAAGGGCGACTAAAGTGTTGGAGCTAGTCCACACTAACATTTGTGGGCCATTTAATAAAATGGTTAGCGAAGGATTTCTCTACTTTATAACCTTTATCAATGATTACTCATGCTATGTTTATGTGTACTTGATAAAGTACAAGTATGAATTCATTGAAAGGTATAAAGAATTCAATGTGCAAGTAGAGAAGCAAACTGGCAAACATATCAAAGCACTACGATCAAATTATAGAGGTGAGTGTATGAGTAATAAGTTTGCTAAGTTCCTCAAGAAGAATGATATTGTATCATAATTAACACCTTCAACAATTCCTCAGTTGAATGGTGTAGTAGAATATAGGAATTAAACTTTTTTGGACATAGTTTGATCTATTATGAGCTTCATCGACTTACTGATATCTTTATGGGAACATGCCCTACTTATTGTAGCATATATTTTAAATAGGACACCCTCCAAGTCCATTCTCTCCATCCCTCATTAGATGTAGTGTAGAAGGAAGCTAAGCCTTAAACACTTGAGGATCTGGAGATGTCTGACTTATCTTAAAAAGATTAAGATAGATAAGTTGGAGGTGAGGGTTGCTATGGGCTACATTGTTAGATATCCTAGAAATTCTATGGGGTATGAGTTCTACATATTTGAAAATAATAGGATTGTTATAGGGTATCATGCATGCCTCCTTGAGGAAAAGTCCATTCAAGAAAGTGATGCTAGTGGAACCATAGTGCTCAAGGAAGTTGAGCACAATGAACAAAGCAGTGAGCCCACAACGCATGTTTTTGTTCAAAAGGAACCTTCTAAGATGCAAGTGTTGCAACGATCGAGTAGGATCTCTCAAGCACTAGAGAGATATGGTTTTGGCCTAGAGATCAGACAAGAGTTGTTCGTAATGAAAGATAGTGATCATAAAGATGATCTTTCTACCTATAACCAAGTAATGGTGGACAAAGACTCCACTAAGTGGTAGGAGGCTATGAAATTTGAGATGCACATGTGAACCAAGTATGGACTCTGGTAGATTCACCTAAAGGAATTGTTCCCATTAGATGTAAGTGGGTGTATAAGAGAAAAATTAATTTGATTGGTAAGGTGGAGATCTATAAGGCCAAATTGGTGGCAAAAGGTTATAGTCAAAAGGAGGGAATCAACTACAAGGAAACATTCCCATCAATAGCCATATAGAAGTCCATTCGAATTTTACTTATAATAGCCATCCACTTGGACTATGAGATTTGGTAGATGGATATCAAGACTGCTTTCCTCAATAGTATGCTCAAGGAGGACATTCGTATGGTGCAACCATGTGGTTTTGAGGTTCAAGATGAATTTCATAAAATGTGTAAGATTACTAGATCCATATATGGCCTAAAGAAAACATCATGGAGTTAGAATCTTTGTTATGATGGTATAGTTAAATCAGTTGGCTTCATCAAGAATGAAAATGAGCTCCACATCTACAAGAAGGTTAATGGGAGTGCTATAACATTCCTTGTATTGTATATGGATGACAAACTATTAATACAGAATCATGTTGGGATGTTAAGCTCAGTTAAGTCTTGGTTATCCATAACCTTTTCCATGAAAGACTTCGGAGAAGCGACCTACATCTTGGGCATTCACATCCATATAGATAGAGCAAAAACCTTGTTAGATCTCTACATATAAATGTCCTCCTCAAGCATTCCATTGAGAAAAGCAGTCTTGACATCCATCTACAAAATTTCATAATTCAAGTGGGTGGCAATCGCAGGTAAAATTCGAATGGACTTCAACACGACTACCATTGAGAAGGTTTCCTCATAGTCAATTTCCTCTTTTTGACTATAGCCCTTCACCACCAACCTGACCTTGTAAGTCTTCACCTCACCAGTCAAACCTATCTTTCTCTTATAGATTTACTTACATCTAACGGGAATACTTTCTTCAAGTGGATCTACCAGAGCTCATACTTAGTTTGCATGCATTGAATCCATCTTAGATTTCATAGTCTCTTACCACTTGGTAAAGTCTTTCTCTACCATTGCTTGATCATAGGTAAAAGGATTATCTCCATGATCATTATTTCTCATTACGAACAATTCTTGTCTATTCTTTAGAACATAACTATATCTCTCTAGTGCCTAAAAGATTCTACCTAATTATTGCAATAATTGTGTCTAAAAAGGTTCCTTTTGAATTGAGGCATGCGTTATGGGCTAAGTGCTTTAATCCTCATGCTCAGCTTGCTTATGCACTATAGTTCTATTTGCGTCACTTTCTTGAATGAACTCTAGTTCAAGGAAGTGTGCATGGTACCCATTGACAAACCGATTGTCTTTAGGTGGTAAGAACTCATAACCTGAAGAGTCTTTGGGATGTCTAAAAAAGCAACCCATAACTACCGTCACCTTTAACTTGTCCCTGTAAATCTTCTTTAGATAAGTTAGACATCCCCAATTCCTTAAGTGGTTAAGGTCTAACTTCCTTCCAAACCACATCTCATGAGGCGAGGAGGGTACAAATTTGAGGGTGTCCTATTTAACACATATGTTGCAATAAGTAGGGTGTGTCCCCATACAAAAATGGGTAGGTCAGTGAAGCTCATCATAGATCGAACTATATCTAACAATATTTGATTTCTACGTTCTACTACACTATTTAACTGAGGAGTTTCCAGTGTTGTTAATTATGATACAATTCCATTCTCCTTAAGAAACTGGGCGAACTTGGCACTCATGTACTTGCCTCCACAATCTAATCATTGTGCTTTAATACGCTTGCTAGTTTGCTTCTCTACTTATACTTGAATGCCTTAAATCTTTCAAAGAATTCATGCTTCATCAAGTACACATATCCATACCATGCATAGTCATTAGTAAAAGCTATGAAGTAGAGAAATTCTCCTTTTGTCATTTCAATAAATGGGCCATAGACATTTGTGTGGACTAGCTTTAGCACTTTAGCAACCCTTCAATAAGTCCATCAAATGGACTTCTAGCTATTTTTTTGTAGGATGCAAGGTTCACAAGGTGGATAAGATTCATCTCCCCATCAGCTGATATGCCTATTTTTCTTCAACTTACTAATCCTTGCACCCCCAGCATGGCCAAGTTTAATGCGTGACAAGTATTTAAGATTTAGACCATCCCTAGGATGTTTGTTTGAGATGGTATTAATTACATTTCTATCATCCATATTCAAATAATGCAAGCCATTCATGACAAATACCGTGCTAACCAATTTACTACAATAATAATTATGGCACACATTACCTTTTAAAGAAAATTAATAATTCTCTTTTATTAATAATAAAATAGAAATGATGTTTTTAAACTAACTGGGCAAAAAAGATAATATCTCAAATCTAAACTATGGCTTGATGATAGTTTCACTAAAGTGTCCCAATCACGATAGCTGTAGCACTTGCTTCATTCCCCACTTTGATCTTCACTTTATGCTTCCTAAGCATCCTAATTCTGACCAGACCCTAATATAAGGTAAAAATGTGAGAAGTTATGCTAGAATTTAAAATCTAAGAAGTAGAATAAACACTAATAGAACAAGATGTTTCATAAACATAAAGTTCCTTACCTCTAGCTGCCTTCTTAAGGCTGCAGTCCTCAGCACAATTCTTCTTCTCGTGTCCATTCTTTACGTAGTAGAAACACTTTCCTTTTTCTTTAAGAGCCTTGGCCTTCTTGATACTTCCACTGGCCTTAGAAATAGTTAGCTTTTCTTCTTTTCCTCATTCTTTTTGGACACACCAGAGGAACTAGACATGGCAAGAACCACTTCTTTTCCTTTCCTCTTCATAGCTTATTGTGCAATTACCAACTTATTCAACAGTCCAGCCAGTGTGCACTCAATATCATTTATATGATAATTCATGATAAACCATGAGAAGGAATCTAAAAGAAACTAAAGGATCAAATCTATCTGTAGATTGGCATCCATGATGAAATCTAGTGCCTCAAGCCTCTCGATAAGTGAAATCATCTCAGGAACATCTTCACTTACATCACCACCCTCTCCCATACACATCCTAAATAATTGCTTGGATATTTCATATCTAGACTATGACTCTACTCTCCATACAACTCTTGTAGGTGATACAAGATGTCCTCGTAATCCCCATACCCTCATGGGTCCTTTGAAGATCATTGGTCATAGCAGCCAGTATATAGCTTTTAACCTATAGATCATCTTCCACCTATTTCTTATGAGCGGCCTTTTCCCCTTCACTAGCCATGTTAATAAAGGGCTCGTGTGATATTGTCCTCTAGTATATAGTTGAGATGCTCCAAATTAAGAAAAATTCTTAGATTCTGGAGTTAATTAACATAATTGGGCCCAGTTAGAACATTGGTCTCAAGTAATTTGGATAGAGGTTTAGACATTATTCAGTTAATGTGGTTACAACAAAAAATAAACAAGATTAATTAGTTTGGTTGTTATGTGTGTTATCGTTGTAATTATGGACTTTAAATCTCCTACTAGATTTTTCTAATCCTACACTCCCTTTGGTAGAAGATAGAAAATCCATTGGTAAAATTTCCTTAGTGGAATTGAGGTCTTCACTGGACATAGCATACCTCACGTAAATCAAGTCTTGCATGCTAGGCTCAATAAGTGGCAATTCTTACCAACGCATCTCATGTATGGTTTAGTAAATCGAGTCTTAGCATGCTAGGCCCAATAATTGGCAACTCTTACCAACGCACCTCATGCATGGTTTAATCTTTCTTTTAGCCCATGGTCCAGAATACCTCACATAATTTGAGTCTTGGCACCTAAGGTCCATTTAAGTCAAACCCATCAACTAACAACTCACCGGATTTGAACCATGCCTGTAGCTGACCACTCTTAAGATATAGTATCCTTTGAATGTCATATCAAATACACCTAAAGTAATAAATGTGCTGTTACAATGTGACCCCAATGATATGGTGATATCACACACTAAGGCCATACTTAGGGCTATCGGGCCCAATGGAGGGCCATGACAAACACTTTGTCGTTACAACTAAATATTTGCTTGAGAAAGTTTTTAGGGTCCATGTAAATTAGGTTTCACATTGTACAATATCCACTTTCTATGTATCAGATACATCTATCATAAATAACATGCAAATATAAAAGTGGAGGATTATAGACTTCTAAATCCAACTTGAGCAAAGGATGGATCATGCACAAATGCATGAAATCCTACACTATTACATAATGATTTATTTGAATGCTTTATCTTGGTCTTCATGGCTTCATGAGGTCCACCACGTCTTGGGACTTCAAACAACACCAACTCTTGGCCTTTGCATGAACATCAACTCTTAATGTCTTACAAAATTCTATTTTACAAGATACACGTGGCATATCATAGAGAATCCTATTCTATATAATATATAAAATAAAAGCTGGGTTTATACTCCTACAACCCATAAAATATTAATTATACAATCCATGAAAAAACCAAACTAAATAGAATGCATTTATCTACAAGTGTTCTAATTCTATAATCCAACCACAACATTCATCCAAACAATTATGCATCACATGTATAATTACATAATTCCATCTAATGACTATATCTATGTCCTACACATCTTATGCATTAGTTTCCAAGCCTTGAAAAAACATTTTTGAAAAATAAAATTGAAAATCTGATTTTGCTGCAGAACATGGTCACGATCACGAGGAAGCTTGTCATAGTTGCGAGTTGCCTCGGCATGATTGTGGAGGTTGATTGCGACAAAAAAAGTGCATGCTAGGATGCCTAGCGCGGTCACGAAAAGGATGGTTGCAACCGTGGGATTGATTCTCAGAATTAAACATAGGACCATAGGGTTTAAGCAACCCTACTATCACTAGTGTGCCCATAACAAACAGCGCCGCGACCGTGAAACTCGTCTCGCGATAGTGACCACCAGCCCTGGTGCAAACAGTAGTGTTAGCTACTGGTTTTAACTTCAACAAAGATTAGATTTTTCCAATTTTCTTTAACTCTAATCAACTCTAAAACTCTTTTGAAGTATTATGCATGCATCGTATACAAGTTTTATGGAATTTAAACAAAAAACTAACATGGAACATGGATTAAATTATTAAATTGTACAGTTTTGCAAGAAAGACAATGGCTCTACCATTGTTTGATTGCATTGGGGTTTAGCTGTAAAAATTAAAATTTTAACACATGAAACATCAAAGAACATACAGCGAAAGCAATTGGAACAAACCACTTCCGTTTTAGTTGCAAAACATGCAAGAACACAATATTACCAGTATGTAGCCATCGGACATACCTCAAAAACATTTTCTAGATTTCAATTCATGACCCATTGAGTCGTGGCCCTTAAATCCCGACCAATAGATGTTTGACATGATTATGGCACTTTCATCACACCCTTTAGTGTCCATTTTCTCTAGGTCTCCCATAACGAGGGCAACTTTCATCACACCCTTTAGTGTATGGCACTTAGCTCTAGCTTTCTCCCAAGTGTGGAGCTTGCTCTTCATGCACTTTGAGAGCTATTTCTTACAACACCAAATGGTGGCATGAAATTGATTGCATAACTTTGTTCATCATCACCTGCAACTACTCCTTTGTAAGATGAAATAGATAGGAACTAAACTTGTCCTCCCTCCATGTTGATATAGTAGGAACAATGAAATGTTTGTTTTCATAGAAAGCACCAAGGTGATACAACTTAAATTTATAGGTGTGATTTTATAGTTTTAATTTCAAGCACCACATGAAAAAAGGTAAAGAATAATGAAAATATTAAAATAATAAAACACAAGAATTATGTGATTTGGTGATAACCTATACCCATAGGGACATTCTTTCTCATTTATTTTTAGGTTATGGTTACTATCAATCTTCTTTTCATTGTAAAAGGTGCTACTTATAGACAAAGAACTGATGTGTGTTATGGTACAAACTGTTTGAATTTTTTAGGGTTTGACTATAAAAATTAAAATTTTATCACATAAAAACATTATATATATGCAACTGTATATAACAAACAAACCTCATTGGTTTTGTTGCAAAACATGCAAGATATTAAATAAACAAGACCAAGTATAAAGATTCTTCCTTTGCAGTGTTTATAGTAGTTTCATGCATGATCTTTGGAGTCATGGCCCTCAAACCTCGACTTCTAAACTGTCCACATGATTAAAATACTTGTGAGTTCCTCTTACAGTCCACAAAACTACTTTTGTGAAGCTCCAACACAAACATCTTTAGACTAGAAAGAATTTTTGACAAAAGGAAGCTAGATGAGGGTGGCTAGGGGTTGCTCGCTTTCTTTCTAGGAGAGTGCATGAATTTTCTAGGTATTCTTGGAAGTCTTAAACCCTTCTAGACCCATTAGTCTTAAGCGATATCTAGCCTTGTACATAGCATTGCATACATTAGGCTCTCAATAGCTAAAGTATATGGAATAGTTTCCATACTTCTCCTCTCGTCATTTGTCTTTGGGCACTTGGATTTTGAGAGAAGGATACCATACATGAATGGTGGCAATCCTCTCTTAGAGGACTTCCCTATTAGTAGTATGTCATCAACATACAACATAAGAAATGTTATAGTGCTTCCACTAACCTTGTTGTAGATGTAGGGCTCTTCCTTCCTCTTAATGAAATCAATTAATTTGACTAAAACGTCAAAATAAAGGTTCCGACTTCTTAATGCTTGTTTAGGGCTATAAATGAACCTCTTAAACTTGCACATTTTATGAGATTCATTTCGGACCTTAAAACTACGTGGTTGCACCATATAAAAGTCCTTCTCAAGCTTATCATTGAGGAAAGCAATTTCAACATCTATCTTTTAAATTTCGTAGTTCAAGTGGGGGGCCATAGCAAGTAAAATCTGAATAGACTTTAACATAGCTATTGGTGAGAAGCTTTCCTCATAGCCAATTCTCGCCTTTTGACTATATCCTTTCACCATCAACCTAGCCTTATAGGTCTCCACATTGATAGTTGAACCAATTTTTCTCTTATAAACCCACTTGCATCCATTGCGAACAATTCCTTTCCTTTGGGTCGATCAACTAGAGTTCATATCTAGTTTGCATACATTAAATCTATCTCAAATTTTATAGCCTCCAACCACTTGACACAATCTTAGTCTGTCAGTGCTTGATCATATATAGAAGGATCATCTCCATGATCATTATCTCCCATTAGGAACAACTCTTATCCAATCTCTAGGACATAACTATATCTCTCTAGTGTCTAAGAAATCCTACCCAATTGTGGCAATGATTATGTATCAAAATGTTGCTTTTGAACAAGAATGTGCATTATGGGCTGATTGTTTTATTTCTCATGATCAACTTCCTTAAGCACTATGGTTCTTCCAACACCACTTTTCGAAGGAACACTTTTTCGAGAAAGCGTGCATGATACGTAATGGCAATCTTATTATCCTCAGGCACGTAGAACTCATGTCCCATAAAGTCTATAGGATAACCCATAAAATGGCCCATAACAACCCTCACCTCTAACTTGTCTATTTTAGTCTTCTTAAGATATGTTGGACATCCATAGATCCTTAAATGATTAAGGCTTGGTTTCCTTTCATACCGCATCTCACGTAGCGCAGAGAGAATGAATTTAGAGGATGTCCTATTCAAAACATATGTTGCAGTAAGTAGGGCATACCCCTTAAAGATATAAGTAGATTGATGAAGCTTATCATAGATCAAACCACATCCAATAGAGTTTAGTTCCTACGTTTAGGTACACCATTTAACTGAGGAGTTGTTGGTAGTGTTAATTGTGATACAATACCATTCTCCTTAAAGAACTCAACAAATTCAGCACTCATATACTCACCTCCACGATCTAATCATGATGCTTTGATATGTTTACCAGTTTATTTCTCTACTTGTGCCTTAAATTCCTTCAACCTTTCAAAAGATTCATGTTTGTACTTCATCAAGTACACATAACCATACTGTGAGTATTTATCAGTAAAGGTAATGAGGAAGAAAAATCCTCCCCTTACCATTTCATTAAATGGCCCACAAACATTAGTGTGGACTAACTCCAATACCTTAGCAGCCCTTTTAGCATGTCCATCAAATGAATTTCTAGTCATCTTTCCTAGGATGCAAGGTTCACAAGTTACATAAAGTTCCTCTTCTAATGAGCTAATAAGCCTATCTTTTTCTAACTTACTAATTCTTGTGTCTTCGGCATGGCCAAGTCTAAGGTGCCACAAGTATTTACAATTCAAACTATTCCTTAGATGTTTATTTGAGATAGTGTTAATCATATTACTATCATCCATATTTAAATAATATAAACTATTCATGAGAGATGCCACGCTAACCAATTTATTATAAGAATAAATATGCCACATATTGCTTTTAAAAGAAAATTCATAATTATCTTTTATTTATAACGGAATGGAAACAATGTTCTTAAGCCCATTAGGCAATGAAAGACAATCTCTCAAAATTAAACATGGCCTAATGATAGCTTTACTGAAGTAGTCCTAACTCTGTGGCTACAACACTTGCTCCATTTTCCACTTTGATCACCATTTCATGCTTCCCAAGTACCCTACTTCTAATAGTTCTTAATGTGAAGTACAAATGTAGGAAGTAGCACTAGAATCTAAATCTAAGAAGTAGAATTAGGCCAACCAAACAAGATGTTTCATAAACATAAAGTTCTTTACCTCTCGTTGCCTTCTTAAAGCTATGGTACTCAATTCCAATGCCTCAATCTTGCTACAATGGAAACACTTTCCTTTTTTTGCAGGAGCTTTGGCCTTCTTGATACTTTACTGACCTTGGGAATGGTCGGCTTCTTCTTCTTTATTTTCTTTGTGTTGGTCACACCAAAGGAGCTAGTCACAAGAAGAACCACCTCTTTCCCTTTCCCCTTCATGGCTTACTATACATTCACTAGCTTATTGAGAAGCCTAGTCTGTGTGCACTCAATATCATTCATGTGGTAATTAATGATAAACTATGAGAAGGAATCCATGAATAACTAAAGGATCAAATCCATTTCTAAGTTGGCGTCCATGATGACGTCTAGTATCTCAGGCATCTCAATGAATGAAATCATCTTAAAGACATGCTCACTTCCATCACCACCCTTTGCCATGTTCATCCTAAATAACTGCTTGGATATCTTTTATCTAGTAGTACGACTCTACTCACTATAAAACTATTGAAGGTGGTATAAGATCTCCCTTGCAGTCCCAGCCTCATGGGCCTTTTAGAGATCATTGGTCATAGTAGCTAAAATGTAGCTTTTAACCTGCAAATCATCATCTACCTATTTCTTATGAGTGGCCTTTTCCTCCTTGCTACCCATGTTAACAGGGGTTCATGCAATATTGGCCTCGAAAACATAGCCGAGTAACCCTAGATTAAGAACAATTCTTATATTTCGAAACCGGCCGACATAGTTGGGCCTAATCAGAATATTGGTCTCGACCAGTTTAGAAAGAGGCATAGACATTTTTTAGTTAAAATAATACTATAGAAAATAATCAAGATTCATTAGTTTTGTTGTTATATGTGTTACCGTTGTGATTATGGCCTTTAAATCAAAATGACCGAATCGTATATTCCCTCGGGTTGGAAACGGAAACTCTTTTGGTAAAATTTCCTTAGTAGGGATTAGGGTCTACATTGGACATAACACACCTCACATAATCAAGTCTTGACATGCTAGGCCTAATGAGTGGCAACTCTTGCCAATGTATCTCATACGCAGTCTAATCGTTTCTTTGGCCCATGGCCCAAAAGTGCCTCGTGTAATCGGCTCCTAGTATGTTAGATCTATTTGAGTTACGCCCAATAACTAACAACTTACTGGATTTGAACTCCACTTGTAGCTAACCACTCATAAGCCGTAATATCCTTTGAATGTTGCATCTAATGCACCCAAAGTCATAATATGCTGTCACAATGTGACTCCACTAATATGATAATATCACACATTAATGTTATACTTAAGGCTGTCAAGCTCGATGGAGGGCCACGACAAACATTTTGCCATTACAACTTAATATTTGTTTAAGGAAGTTTTAGGGTCCATGTAGATTAAGTTTCACTTTGCACATTATCCATTTTCATCTATCTCATACATCCATTGCAAATAATATACAAAAATAAAAGTAGAGGATTATGGACTTCCAGATCTAATTTGAGCTAAGGTTGGTTTATGCACAAGTGCATGAAATGCTACACTATAACATAACAATTTCTTGAATGCCTTTAACTTGGCTTTTATGGCTTCATGGAGTCCACCACATCTTAAAACCTAGAATGGCACCAACTCTTGGCCTCTGCACGAACACCAACTCTTGATGGCTTCCAAAGTTAGTTACAAATACACATAGCATACCATGATCGCAAGAACACTTCTCGCAACTGCAAGTACTAGTTGCGAATCACTGCAGACATTCTACAAACACAATTTTCATTTTGAACTCGATTCTTTTCAAAAATTTTCAATCCTAATCACCTCCAAAACACTTTTAGAAGATTGTTCATACATCATATACATGTTTAAAGGAATTTAAACATGAAAACTTACATAGAACATGGATAACATATTGAACTTTACGGTTTTGCAAAAACAATGGAAGCTTTGACACCACTATTGGATTTTGTTGTGGTTTGGCCATATAAATTAAAACGTTAGCACATGAAAACATCATAAATATACAACAAAATATAACGGAACAAACTCCATCCATTGATGTTACAAAACACGTCAAATAAGACCAAGTATAAAGATTCTACCCTTGTAACATTTTCAACAATATCACACATGATTCTTAGAGTCATGACCCTCAAACCTCAACCGTTATATTTTCCATGTGATTAAGATGCTTGTGAACTTGTCCTACACTCCATAAAACTCCTTTTGTGAGGCTCTAATGCAAATGCCATTGAGTTAAGAGGATTTTTGATAAAAGAGAGATGGAAGAGGATGGCTAGGGGTTACTCTCTCTCTTCTTTAGAGGGTTTATGAATTTTCTAGGTTTTCATGTGTGTCTTGATCTCTTCAAGACCCATATAAATAGTTGAGGCATTAAGGTTTAGTGCATCGGCTCCATGGGCCCTCCTACATGGATTCTTTTTAATTAAATTGCTCATGGATTCTTATTTGTTAATTTTATTAATAAATCAGCCCATGTGTTCTTTAATTATTAATCATTAATAATTAAAGCTCATTTTTGTCCTAACTAATTTAATTTAATTAATCTTATTAATTAAATTAAATTCCCATTATGCTTCTAATTAGTGATCTCATCATTAAGCACCACAGTAATTTATTTAGTCCAATCTAGTTGTAACTAAACAAATTAGGTAGCCCATCAATTTAGCATTCACAACAAGTCTCAACCTTATGTGTGTGACTCTCTAGATTCTTTCTTAATTGATGACAAGCATAACTCGAAAGATACGAGTAACCTTTAGCCTACAGCCCATATTGTAACCCAATTTAGATGAACAAATTTGGATTACAATGAACCTTTCTGATCATGAGACCTTTTGTCTTACTTTGTCCCACTCAAACAAGAATCATGGATTTAGCTAAGCTCACAAACTCGATCATATAACCAATCGATGTTTTCTTATGAGATAAATATTCCTATTAAAAACTCATCACAAATTACTTTGGCTAAGGGCTTCTGTTTCATAAAACACTAATTGTATAAGACAAACATCTTGTCCACTTATACGGAGACAAATCCTTTATTGAATCCACACATGCCTTCATATGCACTTGGGAAATGGCATGTTGGGCTTATGATCCTATCCTATACTAGGATAGATATTGACCCTTAATACCTAATGAAATGTTAACTGTCATGTGCACAAGACAACCATGTTGTCTTAAGTATAAGGTCTACAAGCACTTAATGCGATCAAGAAGCAAGACGTGGACAACTCAAAGTGGACTCCATAATGGCGCATCTACACACATGTATTCCTAGTATCTCATACTGTACAGTATGGTACTCACCATGTAAATACAAGGAGTGCAGTTATACCGACTATCTAATGCCTTTTATAGTGTTTGTGACTCATAAATAGGTTTTAGTGATTGAGTACCAATAAAGCCTTGTGTCCATGTCATAACTTCTTATGAATGAGTCTTCTCAACTCAAGCATATGGGCACATGCAATACTTTACGTTAATCAAGATTTATATGCATGAAAACTTGCTATAATACTAACGTGGAAATCAATATTTTATTAATTAGTGTGAAAAGCATATATACAACCAAATGCCCTTATAAAATCTCTCATTTTCTATTTATGTTAGATGGCATATCACTAACACAAGCAATTACAATAAAATTGATATGACTCCCACAATTAAGGTAGTAGGACGATATGACTCCTCGACTAAGTAAAGAGTCTAGTTGTGTGTATTCTCCTTGTCTGATCAAACTTTCCCAAGCTAGTTTAGTTTTCAAAAGTAGATGTGACCAAGAAAATAACAGTTGCAAAAATTCATAGTTGCATAAAATAGTCACTTTCCGAAAAGCGTATGAAACCAAATAAAGGCATTCACAACACATTTAGAAAACTAGTCACTATTAATCACTTTTTTTTCATTATTTTAATAGTTTTCATATTCCCATTTTTCAACGAACTCATAGTCATGTGCATATGTAATTCACTGGTCAGAGCCTTAGCCTATACTCCTCTGGCTAAGGAAGCATTTATCGAATTTGACTATGCTATTGTGGCCACAAGGCTTAAACCCCATCTAAAATGTATTCCAGTAGTCTATTGTTACCTGACTGGTAAGGCTAAATGCCAGCTTCACTTACTGTTGGTCCAATCTTCACATCGATTGGGTAGATTCCAATTTATTACCTAATTGGTAGGGTGGAACTCATTCCTCACGGTCATTGGTAGTAGCATAAGTGGCTATTATCTTCTCATTATATGTGTTTGGTTTCAATATATAGTAAAAAATCACAAATGTACAAGTAGCTCACATCCAGGTTTCAAAATTCAACACTTTCATGTTTACAAATTATCACATAAATTTCATGGTTTTGGACTTGAGAAAACATTTAGAAATTTGATTTAAAACACATATAAACATTCAATTATAAAAGTAATACAAGTTTAGAAAATAGTAGTAAAATTTGGTAAGGTGTTACCATGTAGATAGAAAAATATAACTACACTTATACAATAAAATTATTTTCAAAGGCAATTGTAAAAGTTTGACAGGGTGTCACCATGTACCAGGAAAATATAATTTCATTTATGCAATAAAATTGTTTTCAAAGACAATTGTAAAAGCTTGACAGGATGTTACCATTTACACAAAAAATATAATTTCACTTTTGCCATAAAATCATTTCGAAAGCAATTGTAAAAGCATAGCAGGGTGTTACCACTTACTCATCACTTAGCTTAATTGAACATCGAGCCCTTCTGCTACTGCCTCTTTGTCACCTCTTCAATCACATATATGATCTTTATTTACTATTTGATTCATCTATTGATGCATGTCTATCAATGCCTAATGTGTATCCTATGTGTTTGTGTTCGCTTAAATCCTCTTAATCATTGTTCCTTGTATTTTATCATTCCTTACACAATAGGTTTAAACCTAGCTTGGTTCCAAAATAGGAAAATTTGGATTAAACTCACCCAAACATGTAAACTATAAACTGGCCGCTATCTCATTCCGTGTCTGCAACATGTAGGCCTACAACCATAGGGTCCTAGTTTGTGTTCACGATACTCAACTGTAGGATGCACCAAAATTTTTTGTTGTTCTTCCTGAGATCATGATGTGCTACTTTGCAATCGCGAATCCAAGGTTAATGACCACACTTGTTGTCACGGGGTGTTCTTTAAATCTCGCACCTAAGTCCACAATCACACCCAATGCTCCAACAACTATGCCACTATATCCCGCGATCATTATGCCACAGTGTCTCGCGATCATGACAAAGAAAGTGGCAAAGCACTATTCAATTGTGTTTTTAATTCCTACTTCAATCTAATCCTTAAAACCCATTTCTCCACTTGTTGTTGGGGTCCTTGGGCATGTTTTCACAAATTAAAAAAATCATGGAAAACCTATTCTATAGTTATTTACAATTTTTAAAACCTCGTGGACACATTTTCAATTACTCGTGCATTATGCTGATACACACTCCAATGGTTTTCTATACACCATCACCATCTTTTATTTAATTCCTATGTTGTAAACCTTCAAGAACTAGTGTTTTTAATTGGCCTACGTGTGAACATTTGACAATCCTACATGTATGCATAATAACCAAGGAATTAGGCATGAAAATTACCTCGTTTTTTGTCTCTCTACATGCTGTCACTATTCACAAGCTAGTGAATAGGGTCTTCAGCCCTTTTAAATGGTATTTATACCCTAGGCTAATTAATGTTTGCATGGGATTATGATTTCTAGTAGTTTAGGTCCATAAAAATGTAATTTCACACTTTTCTAATTTTAGGCCTATTTTCAGCCGAACTTCCAAGCTTTTAATTCCATTTTTCTTATCCCGAAGGCTTGGAAACTATCTCCTTTAATTTATTAAATCACATGGCAAAATTTTCCATCACCAAAAAATGCCAAAAATTCCTTCTTAGGTCTCTCCTTATTCAATTCTTAATATTTTCACCAGAAAGTAAACATAAAATTGTAAATTAAATAAAAAATTCCATTATGATTCCACAAACTTTCATCCACAATGATGCACTATTAAATACTAAAAATTTCAATAGAGTTTGGCTAACTTAATTCAGGCATATTCCTAAACATTTAGGCATTAATACCTCGATTACTATTTCATAGGAAATTTCCTAATTTTTTCATGCCTAAATTAGGCTTAATCCAACCAATTTGACTCTTGATCATAGGAATCATAGGAATTAGGTTCAATCCAATTCTTTGCCTAAGGTCAAGAACTTACACTTTCTTCATTCCTTAGGCATTTGCCCTTACTCAGGATTGAGAATCTAGGCCTCAACTAAGTTTTCCTACATCGTACAGTTCAGGGTCAAGACCTAGGCACTGTTTAACCATTTGGTCAATACTTTAGATACATATAAAGTCACGCCTTTAAATTTCTCAATTTATGCCTTGATAATTTAATTTTCTGCTGTCAACCACACTCTTCAGCTAATCAGTTCCATCCTTCGTCTATGCCCGAATGCCTAATTTGGTTAATACCTGATTAATATCACTTAGCTTTCATGCCTGAATTGTCTAGATATGAAGCTTATGGTCATTTTATATTCTTGAGTATCATTCATGCTTGAAGTCACAATCCAAGCTCCATTTAACTCCTTGCTACCACACTTGTTGGTTGTTTAGTGCCTAGGCCCTTACTAATCCTTGTTTGGGGATCGAAGGCCTACGTTTAATTTAAAGCTCAAATATTGTACTCATTTAAGATCAAGATCCAATATTTTATCCAATCCCCAAATTATTATCCCATGTACATGGGAACCTCAATCTTCAATCCATAGGTTTTATGTCCTAATGGTTTAAGTTTCTATGATCAATGCCTTAGTTTGAATATTTCATGTGTCTAGGGTCGTAACCTACTCTATCCATTATTTATGTCATGGGGTTAGGCTAAATCGATCATTAACTAACAAATATCTCAAGGTTACATAACACAATGGCTTGTTACTCTAATAACTTAAGCCTTTGTACTTATGGTGACTGTTGGCTTTCGCTTAGATGGCGACTCCTAGTAGTCTAACAAAAGTCTAAGTGTTGTACAAGGTTAGCACCATTCGCCATCTACCATTCAGTCCTCTTGAAAATTTATACATCATGAGCATCGAGCTTGCCATTACCGACGGTGAATATTTCCCCACATGTGGAATTTTTTCAAGTACTCTACCACATGTTAGGGTGTAAGTAATAGTGAGTTCAATTGAAGTTTCCATCGGGATTGTAGAGAGTGCGTTTTGCGTAAAATGGCGAGGTCTTTCACCCTTTTTTCCATGTCATGAGGTTGTTAAGGATTTAGGTAGGTTATATGCATGTGGTAGATGCATACACATGTGTAAAATAAAAGGTTATTCACCATTAGTAAAACAACAAGTCAATAATGACCATAGGAAGTAACGGTTTTATTATTATAATGGCAAATTTCCAATCACAATGAACAAACCAGTCTTATTTGTATTGCATTATCCCTAAAAAAAATATAAAAGTATATTATCATATTTCCTATTCTATGATTTTTCAAATACTCGTGCTCTTGTTCAATTGGGCTTGCTATTGTTGTTATGGTTCGTAGCAGACTTCTTGGGCTTGTTCAGGCACTCTGCCATTTTGTGGCCTTGTTGACCACATTGGAAGTATGCTCCAGTCTTTAGTTGGCATTCTCCTGTGTGTCGATGGTGGTTGATGTTATACTTGGTTATTGGGTGTTGGTCCTATCCTTTCCTACTTGCTTTAACATCTTGTTGTTAGACAATATGGGTTGGTGCCCAGGTCATCCTTCTAGAATGACCGTCCAGCCCTGGCTTCTTCTAATCATCCTTGGTTTTTTACACTTTCCCGTGTTTGTGCTTAGCCTTTGCCTCTACCTCTACACATTTCCTTTTATGCTTGCCGCACCTCTCTATTAGATGACCTTTAACATTAGGTTCTCGACCTCTTTTTCTTCGTAATGCCTCTGCATCTCCAGCATTATTGTGGCCATCTCCCAAGTAAACTTAGAATAGTAAACAAGAAGCTTATGATGTTTCTAATGGAGACGCCATCATTCGTAGGTGTACAATTCTCTAATCCATTAGCTCCTTCCATTACCTATACCAAAGCATCCAGTAGTATAATATTATCATTCTTAATGTTTTACACACATGTGAACTTGTACTCTCTTGACCTTATGGCTCACCTAGTGGTTTAGGTTTGGGTGCTCAAACCTTAGGTTCAAATGTCTCGTGTGTCGAAGGTCAAAATTTTATGCTTTATATATAATTAGTGCTATCAAATTAACAAGGCTAATAGCTTAATGGTACGTGTATTAGTGATTTAATATCCCAATGACTTAAGTTTTTGTTCCCATGTTCAACTTTGGTGGAAAAAGTCCATTCTTATATTTGGATCAACACCTTACATACATTAAAGTCATGATAGTCAAGCTTTACTCGTTGGTTCTATGGTGTAAGTACTTATGTGCCTAGAATAAAAATTTAGGCTCTAATACCACCTCTGTCCTACCTTGAACTTGAGACTATGACCTGGTAATATTCACAAACCAACTCAGTAAATATTAAAGCCAAGATATAAATAGAGCAACCACACCAATAATGTAGTTCAACATCCCTTCATAACACTAGTAAAATATTCATAATACATTGGTTTCCAATATGCAGTAGAAATTCAAGTACCTAACTATTGCACCTCAAAAGTCTTTAGAAATCAATGTCAATGAGCTTAAAGCTATGTAAAGTGGAAGATTCTCTTCTTGTTCTATCATCTCCATTTTGTCCTTGGTCATTCGCTTCCTCTACAAAATGTCAACTAGTAGTGGTGAGTGAGAATTCGCCCAATAAATGATAACACTTGTTTGTTTAGTTCTCAAAAACAAATGCGAGCAAGAAATGGTAGTTGTAAAAATTTACAGTTGTATAAAATAGTCACTTTCCAAGTACAAAAGCAAATAAAGGCATTCATGTCACATTTAGAAAACCAGTCGATATTAATTGCTTTATTTTGTTATTTTGATAGTTTGCATATTCCCATTTCTTAGCTAACTCATAGTCATGCACACTGAGTGTGTTATCTACTGATTAAGGCCTTAGCCTATGCTCTCCTGACTAAGGAAGTGCACATCTAATTTGGTTATGCTGCCATGGAGCTAGGACTTTAACCCCACTTAAAAGGTATTCCAATCTACTATTACCCAATTAGTAGGATCAAATGTCGACTTCAACTGTTGCCAATCCAATCTTTACCTTGATTGGACAAATCCCAATCTATTATCTAATTGGTAAGGCGTAACTTGCTACTCACACTCATGGCCAATCGCATAAGTGGCTATTATGTTTTCATTACATGTATTTGGCTTTCAATATATAGTTAAAAATCATAAATGTACAAGTAGCTCACATCTCGGTTTCAAAATATAACACTTTGATGTTTACAAATCATTACATAAATTCCATGCTTCTGCAATTGAAAAAATATTTAGAAAGTTAATTTGAAATGTGTATAAACATTCAGTTAAAAAAGTAACACAAGTTTAGAAAAAAATAGTAAAATTTGGTAATGTGTTACCATTTACACAAAAAGATATAACTACAGTTATGCCATAAAATCATTTTCAAAGGCAGTTGTAAAAGCTTGGTAGGGTGTCATCACTTACGCAGGAAAACATAATTTCATTTATACAATAAAATTGTTTTGATGGCAGTTGTAAAAGCTTGGCAAGGTGTTACCACTTACGCAGAAAAATATAACTTCATTTATGCTATAAAATCATTTTTAAAGGTAGTTGTAAAAGCCTGGCAGAGTGTTACCACTTACATAAGAAAATGTAATTTCATTTATGCAATACAATTGTTTTCAAAGGCAAATGTAAAAGTCTGGCAAGGTGTTACCACTTACTTATCATTTAGCTTAGTTGAATATTGGACCCTTTGACTACTGTCTCTTAGTTACCTATTCAATCACATATATGATCCTTATTACATGCTTGATTCATCTATTGATGCATGCCTGTTAATCCTTAATGTGTCTTCTATGCATTTGTGTTCACTTGAATCCTCTCAATCATTGTTCCTTGTATTTTATCAATCCTTACACAGTAGATTTAAGCTTAGTTTGGTCCCAAAATTTTTAAATTCAAATTAAACTCACCAAACATGTAAACTGTTCAATGGTTGCTATTTATTCCACGACAGTGACATGTAGGTTCGTGACCGTGGGGTCTTGGTGCGTGTTCACGATATTCAACCTTTGGGTGCATTGGAATTCCTGTTGTTCTTCTTGTGATCATGATGGTGCTTTACCGTGATCGCGACTCCAAGGTTTACGTGTGCACTCGTTGTCTTGAGGTGTTTTGTAAATCCCATGCCCAAGTCAGCAATCATGCCCAAGACTCCCGCATCCACATTGCTATGTCCTACGATTGTCGCTGTGATGTAGCAACATGCTAGTTTTATGCAAAACACTATTCAATTAGTGTTTTTAATTCCTACTTCAATCCAATCCTTAAAACCTATTTTCTACACTTGTTCTTATAGTCCTTGGACATGTTTTCATGGATTAAAAATCATAGAATACTTATCTACAGCTATTTACAATTTTAGAACCTCATGGACTTGTCTTCAATTACTTACAAGTTATTCCAATATGCACTCCTACAGTTTCTACATACCATTACCCATCTTTTACTTAATCCCCACATTTGAAACACATGTAAACTTTTAAGAACTAGTGTTTTAATGTGCATATGTGTGAAAATTCAACAATCCTATGTGTCTGGATGATAACCAAGGAATTAGTCACGAAAATTACCTTGTATCTATGTATTTGAAAGCTGAGAATTTCTCATGCTCTCTTTACATGCTGTCACTATTCACAAGCTGGTGAATAGGGTTTTCAACCCTTTTAAATGGCATTTATACCCTAGGCTAATTGATATTTTCATGGAATTGTAATTTCTAGTAGTTTAGGCCTTAAAATGCAATTTCTCACATTTCTGATTTTAGGCCTATTTTCAACCAAATGTCCAAGCTGTCAATCCCATTTTTCTTATTCCTAAGGCTTGGAAATCATCTCCTTTAATTTATTAAATCACGTGGAAAAAAGTTTCTAATACGAATTCAATGCACTACGCTGCAAATATACAACAGTCATACATATAATATAGAGAAGTGGGGTTGTCGTATCCACAAAGAGTAAGAATGTTGTTTAATAGTATTGCATTTTAATTAAGTAGATAAATAATATGTAACAATAATTAAGGAAGCAATGAAGTAAATCAAATTAATAGAGTAGAGAGCAGTATGATGGATATAGCTAGATACAAGTAATAACACATTGGAACTTTAATTACCAATTAAATTTATTATCAATTTTAATTTCTTATTTTAGGGATATGCAATTCCTTGAGTCTTTAGTATATTTTTCCAAGTTCTACCAAGACCTTAATTGAATTATTTAATGAACTTCGAATTAATTCAATTATGCTTTGAATTTATGAATTACTTTTCTTATTCCTTGTGAATGTGGAACCTTTACTTCAGTTATAAGCCTACAATTCACAATTGTGATCAATTTATTTAACTTGTGACTTTGCTTCTGTTATAACTACAAATTAAGTCAAATAACAAGAAGAAAGGCAAAAAGAAGAGGAAGAAGAAGAGAAAGAGAGAAAAGTATAAGAATTGATCACATTAAAATAATAAAAGACAATGAAAATTAAATGGATGACAAAAGCCTTTACTTGTTATTCAAGATTACAAGTACATCAAGCCTTAAGGTAGAAGTAATCACCACTTATCTTGTATTCGGAGCTCCCTTGTTACAGCAATCCCTTGCTTCTGCACTTTGATCTAACTCGTATAAGACATCAAACTCCACTCCAACTCTCAAATTTTACAACTAAGAAGAATTCTAGTGTTCTTGGATACCTCTTGCTTATGAAACAATCCCCTATTTATAGGCTTGAAGTTTTACCACCTAAACTCTTTTGATTGGTCAATAAATTCTATCATTTCCATCAATTGGTTTGGGGGATAGGTGTGTAAGATTTTGAACCATTGCCTTGTTCTGTCACTTGGAAATTGGTTTGAGGGATAGGTGTGCAAGATTTTGAACCATTGCCTGTTCTGTCACCTGGAAATTGGTTCGAGGGATAAGTGTGCAAGATTTTGAACCATTGCCTGTTCCATCACCTAGGCGACAGAACAAATGAGGGCCGTCACTCTTTTCACCTAAGCAACAACTAAGTGACAGGCATAATTTATGTCATCGCCTGGGCGTTGCCTAAATGATAGGATGACAATGGTCAGTAGATTTCTATTAGTTTCCACCTACCCTCTTATTAGCAGTTTGCTTAGGCGATGGTTTAGGCAATAGTTCTTCATTCCAACATCTTAGGTCACAATCTTACATTTCCTTGGTGCAGTGTCTCTGGTTCAATTTTATTCCACTTCTTGTTCACTTGTTTTCATTTTAAGCACATAAGATAGTCCAATCTTTCTTTTAAAATGAAATTTTAAACAAAAAAACATAAATTGAGCTCCAAATTATTCAAACAAAGTATAGTTTTATTTAAGTTATCATTTTCTATCACCTAAAAATACCAAAATTTCCTTCTTAGGTCTCCTTATTCTATTCTTAATGTTTTCACCTGAAAGTAAATATAAATTTATAAATTGAAAAAAAATTCCATTTTGATTCCACAAAATTTTCATTCACAATGATGCACTATTAAATACCCAAAAATTTCGCTACAGTTTGACTAGCTTAATTTAAGTCTATCCTTCAACATTCACGCATTAATACCCCTGCTACTATTTCAAAAAAAAAATTCCCACTATTTCCGTACATAAATCAAGTTTAATCCTTCTCATTTGATTCCTGATCTTGCCAGATAATGTACTCCCAACACATTATCAAGGTATGATAACTTTTGATTGACACTATTATGGGTATATTATCCTCTATATCCATTATAGTATTACCTCAAGTCCTTCCCACAAAAAATTATAAATAGCTTGAGACAATTGCATCAAATTTCCTATCATAATTGTTGACAGTATCATTACTACTATATTTTTTTTATTATTTTTTTTCCAAAAATGCTCGGTACTACACAAAATAATAATAATAGTAATAACTAGCAATTTATGCACATTCAAACTCTTGTGCAAATAAAATTTGGAATATAACTTATTATGCATACACATAAAATTGTATTTTTATTGTACAAATATTTTGAATCATGTGAATGAGCCTTTTGTTTTGTAATTTTACATTTAACAACAAAATTTATTTGAATATTGTATTATATAATTTATTAATGATAATAAAATATAAATTATTATAATTGAATATGTGTTAAAAATGTATGTAAAATGAGAGGAAAATAAAAGAAAATTAGATAAGAAGAAATGTGAAAAAAAGTGAAAATCTAAAAAGGATGAAAGGGTAAAATAAATAAATAAAAGAGAGGAATTTTAGCTTTTATAAAAAGTACAAATAGGAAATTATTATAGGCTTTATTTTTTATAATAAATGGTATACAGATCTATTGAAAGGAAATTTTAGGAAATATATCAAATTACCGGAGGTAGTTATTTTAAGGGTCTCCTTCATGATAAATAGTATAGATGATGGTGGTAGTGATAACAATAATAAGATATAAAGTAAAATTGAGGAAAGGGTGAAAGAGAAATGAAGAGGGGGATAGGGCTCTTTACTTGGTGTAATCTAAGTAAGTCATACACTTAATAATGTAGTAAACATAATAGTGTTAACAAAAAAAAATAACTAAAATGAAAAAGTGAGTAAAGATTTAAAGGTTGGCAAAAAAGACAAGTAAAACTAATACGCAGCCGTGAAAGTTGCATTTTTAGAGCCTTCGGGAAAGACCGTCTGTATTTTCCACAATAACCTAACAATTTGATTTTAGAAAATAAAATTCTCAACTCAAATGCCATCTTCAACCAAACAAACGAAGCTTAAAGTTGATTCCTTGATATTTGAAAGATTATTTTTTTATGTTCAAAACAATTTGAAGTTAAATAAATAAGTAGAAAGTAATAAGAAATCTTTTTGAAAAATACAATATAATGAAGGACAATAGAAATATAGAGAAGAAAATAAATAGGTATAACAGGTAAAATAAAATTAAACACAGAATAATGAAAGAAGGAAAAAAAAAACCTAGAGGGAATATGTGTGGAAAGATCAGAAACAAGAAAAGGCAGAAAAGAATGAACGACAGAAAGAGGAAAATGATGCACCAACATTTGGCCACTTCAAATTTTTAAAAGTTCAAATTTATGTTATGAAAAACCTCAATCGTTATTAGCATAAGTGCCAAAAATACAAACAAAAGCAATGGAAGCAATAAATTCTTTTTCCTTAACCGTAAACGTACAGATATTTATGATCATATTTATTTATTTTTACTGACTTAGGCACCCCACAAAAAAATTTGAACTCATAACCTTATAATTAAAGAATTAGGCTTCAAACCGTTGGGAGTGTCCCATAGGACACGATTTTATTTATTAAATCATCTTAAAATTAGAGGGAGTTAATTTTGACAAACAAATAGTATGGTAATGCAGCCGTTATATTCAATTTAATTTTTAAGTGTGTGTGTTTTTTTGTATATTTTTTAAAAATAATAGAGAAAATAATAAAATTTAAAATCGATTGATGTGATTCGAAGGAGCTGTGATCAAGAATTTGAGCTTAGAAATGAAGTTTTTTTGACTCGTGGGAGCGAAAGGGACAAAAATTAGCACCTCCAGTGAATTGTGGTCCAAATGTGACAATGCTTCGATTAATTGTCAAGCCGGGTCGTGACTAACTAAATAGAGATGGCAACAGGGTTGTCTAGACGATGGTGATCATGACATTACACTGCAAATGTGCCAAAGGCAGAATTTTGACTTTATTTTTTGAATTTTAAGCAATTTGATATATTTTTGGGCCTATACGATTTGTTGGACTAGGAATTAGCACATTTTAGTAAAAAATATTTTCTTATTTCGTAGTAATACTAAATTAAGTGAGTTGACATTTAAATTTTTTCTAGAACAAGAACTTTCTTTATATTTTGAAATTAGTTGAGTGATTTTTACTTTTTGTGAACAAATCGAATTTATTTGAGTAAAATATCTAATTGTTTTGTGACATTAATTGACTTTGACATGTTTTATAAATGTCATATCAATAGATCCTATTATTGTATTCACTTCTATATATGGTCTGATTGAATAATATGTTTTTTTCGAGCTAGATTAAATACAAACTTGACGTGCCCAGTGTCAGGCCGCAATCCACTCACAAACTAAATATCAGTGCGTAGCTTCTTCTAATACAGTTCGTTTCTAGTCCATATCTGCTTTTGCCGTTTTACGTTTCCTACTTTTCATGGAACACCGCCAAAATTGCACCTCACAGATTCAGCAACGAAAAACAAATCATATCATTCAGTATTTGTTTTTAAAATTCATTTTGAGTTCGAATCGTCAAAACTCAACATACCAAACTTAAACCAATTTTTCCTGTTTGATAAGATTTTGTGTTCAACTTGCATTTTATTTGGGTTACTCAACCCACGCACACCATGACAAGAAAGGTGGAGTAAAAGGTTGAACAAGGATCAAGTGGTGGACTAAGGTACATAGATTTGAGAATTTTCTCAGCAACACATAGCTAATTGCTTTCTGATACAAGCATTCCGTATCAGCGTACAACAATACCACATTACATTTTAGCATTAACCAAATAAAAGGCAAAAAAAAAATGAAGAAAAGACCTACAACCTAAAGGGGTACAACTGAGGCCAAACTCGTCCACGAAAGAAATCAACTTCTGGCGAGAACTGAACATGCAAGGCCAGGATGATTTTGCTGTATGTGCTCCAGCTACCAATAAGCATTCATACCAAGATGACTCCAGCACAACCTGAAGTACTTTTGTCGAAATAATCAAGATATTGATGATCTACATTCGAAGTTTTTTCCACGTGGCAAATCAGATGTATACCCTGTGGAAGGAGAGAGAAATCGATTGCTGCCTTGTAGAGCAAAGCTTAATTGCTGTCACCAGCAAAAGCAAGTTCACAAACAAGAGCAAGATGGTCACTACCCCATTTCTGCAAGAAAATACCAAACATACAAATCTAATGTAAAAATCCAAGTCTTTCCAGCTTTTCATGAATTCTAATGAAATAGTGCTTTGAAGGATCCATCCACACTATTAAGAACATAAAATAACACCATGACTTTGAACGAAAAATTTCCAAGCAGAAGTTAAAATTATAACTTTCTTGATAGTAAAATGAAGTATAAATGCTGACATAGATAAAAACGAAGAATCAGCTCTAACAATGATACCATATTCCACAAGAAGTGGAAGCAATGATTTATGAAAAGGCAAGTACCATCCCACAAAATTTAATGAAGAGAATCCCTATAACCGCAGCCTGACGCCTTACAAGGGAGTATACTGCAAAATGTGGAAGGAGAAATCCCTGGTAAAAATGGTTTACCCCGTTTGTGCGGAACATGTAATACGCTGTTGCATCGGGGAGCCATATCTACTTCATATCAGAAAGTTGCAAAGGTCGAAGTGAGGAAAAAGGAAAAAATATACCATTTGGTCTGGTTGTATGGCACGCACATATGCTCAAACTCTTCTTCTGAAGCACATTTCCACCTATGTCTAGAACACTTTGCTTCATGTTAACATAATAAGTAGTGAATCACATGAAACATGGCTTTGAGTTGCACCTATTCCATATATTCAGAAAGTTTTCTCATTTGGAGGTGATATAAGTGAAGAAAACAAGGTCTGGTCACATCACATATCTGTAGCAGTTGAATTCACTAAAGTTAAAAATTCTTTAATTAGTATTGTTTTGACTGTTGAATGGGAATCATTTGGAAAAGGGGCATTAATGTCAAAACTCACACACACGAGGTGAAAATGGTAATTCTAGATGAATAATTTTAGAAGGGTATAAAATTCATATTAGCTTAACCAGGCCAATTTGGAGGATGATTCAATTTTGAGGTTCTGATAATGCCGTTATTGGTGAAGTCTATCAGAAAATGGAAGACGGGTTGATTCTGTAACTAAGATATTACTTTATCATCACTCCTTTGATTTGAAAACAAATTAAATACTTTGCTTGTGATGGAGGACTTTTCGCTAAGCCAGAAGCTGTTGAAGAGAATAATACATGAGCACAGTGGAATGGTGGAATTTATATGGTGTTGCTTCTTCACAAATTTATGTTTTTGGTAATGAAAGAGAAATCAGGAACTGTTAATTGATCATGAGCAAAGAGGGCAGGAACCTTATAAGCTTTCATTGATACAATTAAGAGGAAAAAAATAAAATTAGGCGGTAAAAATTAAAGACATGATTGGTATGCACAAATAAAACAAGAATGAAAAGAAATAAAGGCAAAACAAATGATACACTTTATTGTCGGACTAAGAGGGTATTTGAGTGAGCTTATAAACTTTTTAAAGAATCTTATAAGATATTTAGGAACTTATAAGCTCCTCAAAAATATTTGATAAACTTTTTAATGAAAGAATTTATCAGCTTTCAAAATAAGATATTTGTGGTTCATAAGTTCCTTAAAAATAAGTTGACTTTTCTCCAATCTATTTTTAAACATTTATAAGTTACTTCTTTATATATAAATTAAAAAAGGCATAAATATCTTAAATTACATTACATTAATGATATTTAATTTAATTTTATTATTATTCAAAAAAAATTTATAATTAACTATAATTATAAATTTTCACAAAATCTTCTAAAATTTATCTATCCAAACACATTATGAGCTTTAAAATAAGCTTAGCCAAACACTCTTAAGTAATGAGTTTGACAGAAAGAAAAGAATACTTATGCTTCCATCCAAACAAAGTTCACAGGATTCAATGCTTGCAGCTCTAATGACAACGACCTAAATCAGAAATCAGTGTACCTTATTAGGAAGACCCCCCATCTTCTTTAAACTCTGCATAGACAAGGTTTCTAGAACTTTTACAGGAACAAGGTCTAATGTATGCCTGTTAACAAGTGTTATTGAAAAATATTTTAAATGTGAAATTCAACAGGATAACCAAAGCACAAACCCTCAAGGCCGGATATTGGAAAGAGGAATACCATATGTAGTCAACTGTTCCAGTAAACAAGCAATGATAGGATGTTGCCAGAGGTTCCCCACTCTTATCCCTAAATTTTGAGCTTCCCTGAGCAAAACAGAAGGATCAAAAACGTATTTTCAGATCATTAACAAACAAAAGCCAATGAGGGGATTGAACCATGCAGAAGCTTGGGTGTATAAACTGCAGAAGTAGGTTATGAATTTTGTGATGGACTCCAGAATAAGAGCATCTTACAGGAACCTCAGCATAGACACTGCAGAGCTTTAAATTATGCCTCAGGCAATTGAGTGTTGATCCAGTAGCAAGCAGTATTTCTTCATCGCTCCATCTATTCATTGAAGGCCTGCCAAAGAACAATCAGTTTATACACATTTCATTGAGGACACAAAAAACCAACAGAATTGGCACAAACAACTATTTCTACAAATTTGTGGCAAAAATCATGTCATATACAGAGTTATAAAAGGCCACAATAAAACTCAGGTTGCTTGTGATCAAACACTACAAACCTACTACAATTATAACATTGCCCAGTTTATCTGACAATATCAGGAGCATTATGCTAATTGGGCAAAATGAATCTTAGAGCCATTTTAACTAATCTAAAAGCTGGCTGAACATCTATATGTCAAGGTATTAAAATCATGATCGCATGTTTCTTTATGACCATACCGATGCTGCAGATGATTAACAAAACTGAATTGATAGGGTTGCATAAGTTTGACAAGCGGACTCTGATCGAAGCATTTGTTTGTAAATTTTAGTATTGCAGGATCTGGTGAAAATTAATATGGAGAAGATTAAAACTATCTTGAAATATTTAATGATTGGTCCCATTTATTATTTTGTTATGTTAGTTCAAATTCATCCTTTGTGCTTCAAATATTTGAATAACGTCAAGCACATACATCATAAACCTAAAATAAATCTAAAACAAAACTTCAGGGATTGTGCCACTATAAAGCCATTTAATTTACAGTAGCTTTAACCTATCAAAACCACCAATATGAGAAGAGGGCAAAAAAGTGAAGGTAAGGGTGCTCAAGAATCCCACCGTTGTGATGACTGGCAGTGGAAAAATTCCACTGGTGAGTAGCAAGTACCATTAGAAGTATGAGAAAAACAGAAGAAAAAACAATAGACAAGAGGACAGGGATGGAGAAGTGACTACCCATTATAGCTGTTACCAGCAAATGAAATGCACCAAAGCTGCACCATGAGAATGAAATTCCAATTCTTACAAAATGGCCTAACCATATCCTGCCTTCAATACCTTCTTTAATAAACCAGAAAGAAAACATCTCTTTTGGGGCAACCAAGCGGCAAATTAAATGGGAGTGGACAAAGAAACTGGCAAGAAAATTATCTCTCCCGCCTCCCCTCACACAATGCACACAACACAAAGAATCAGTTTTTGTTTTTACCCCCTTTGTAGCCAGAAAAACAGCAAGACATTAGTTAAACAATTGACATTAGTAACAAGTTTGTCAGTTTCTGTATATTTCAAGCATCCTAGATCTATTTTTGCTGCATATCCACTAGTTTACATGCAAGTATCAAATTGCACTGCATCTAACAGGCAGTTCAATGAACCAATGGTAGATAACTAGTTTAATAGCCCAGATGGAAAATCAGATTATGGCCAAAAACTGAGAAAATAAACTGTATTCAAGCCCCAATGCTCCAAGCTTAGTGATGGACCATCGCTTTGTCTAGCTACAGCGTAACTTCAAAGTCAACAT
Organism: Avicennia marina; assembly: GCA_019155195.1. Classification (NCBI taxonomy): domain Eukaryota; kingdom Viridiplantae; phylum Streptophyta; class Magnoliopsida; order Lamiales; family Acanthaceae; genus Avicennia; species Avicennia marina. Next base: position 7,345,556 of record CM032778.1, read on the forward strand.
CAGCAAGCAGCATTGGATGCATAACCTTCACATAAGCAACATTACCAGATGTAGATAACAAGGGCTGAGTCTCAATACCTTTTAAAATGATTGTATCGAGATTGAGATTTTGAATATACAGATGGAAATATCTGGCCAGATATTTGTCTTCGGTCATGCTGTTGGAGATGCAACTGCAATAAAAGAAGAGTCAGTAGATGATGTGTCACCTGGCACCATTAAAGAACATAAGGAGTCCAAAAGTGGTAAAGTTCTAGGATTGACCTTAGATGTTGCTAGAAATTGATACATTGCACTCTGGATCAAGACATGAAAGAAACTTTAAGAGGAGAGAGGGGGGGGGGGGCGGGTCCAGGTATAGAATTGGTTTAAGATTTCATACACATGAAACTACCTGTGGCAAACTATTCAGGTCCCCCGTAATCACAATTGGTATACGCCCCCATTCTTGTGATAATTCGTACACCTTCTCAAGAAATATTCTCACCTACAACCACCAAAATAAAACACATTAAGCCTACAGTCACAAATAATAAGATCCACTAAAAAACAAGCAATAGGTAGTAATCTATTAATTTACTTACATATAGTCAACTGCAACAAAGTTTATACATATATATATATATATATATATATTTCTTCAATATATATATATATATATATATATATATGTATTTCTTCAATATTTATGTGTTTATTTTAATCCATATCCAACCAGGAAAGGTATTGACAAACATTTTCACACAGAAAAGAAAGATTTTTCAATTTCACCACAGTTTTTTTTGCATCATAGAACCCTACATAAATTGCAGTATGGTGACTTGTAATGGTTGGAAGAGGACCTGACTCCAACATTTGAGTGATAGAGAAAGAAAGAAAAAGATCCATTATATACAAATGCATATTTGCAATTATTTGAGTTTAAAGGAGACATAGAATGATATGGCACCATATCAAAGTTCAAATTGAGGATTAGATACACATAAATAACAAACTGCAAATTCTGTATGAAAAACACAATGACAATGGCATCAACTGTTCATAACCATCCTGACTTAGTAAAATCTACTTCTCTTTCATTTGGATAAAAGCACCTAGCTGTAGTCCAACTTAAACACGAACTAATTAGTGCTTTCTATCAATTTTTCTTATCAGGTTATAACTAAACTTTCATAATTTATTTTCTGAGTGAGGGCTCCTGTAAAGGTTATCTGATCATTCCTTTGAATCGATTCAGGAATCAAAAGTAACCAATCCAACACTATCCAAGCATGTTATAGAAAGCTATCCGCAGAAATAGGGTTTTACAGATGAATCTTTAAAACTAGGAGTAGTAAGATGTGTCCAAACCCAATAGGGTGAATTATTCTAATCTGATTTTTGTCCCTTTAGACCTGTAGTAAATTTAAATAACAACAAATACCAGCCCAGGGACAGAACTAGTCAACTTTTTAAACATGGCAACCGAATGTCAAAATTTGACAAAAACAGAGTTCTTTGGTGTATTAAGAGGCAAACAACATATATCCATATTCTTTTTTCAGAGAGAATCCAGACAGCCAATAATATAACTTATGATTATTTAAAGTAGTTTGCAGATAACAAAAGCATATCACACCTATTAAATCTTCTAGTTTATAATTCAGCCGCAACAGGGCAACATTTAAGTGCAACAGTATGTCGCAGAAATATAGTTGCTCCAAGTTTGTGTTATGTCATCATGTAGGTTGTCAACATGACCAATATTTTGAACTGAAAGGCTACTGCTATCAATTCGTTACCTGGCCCAGCTTGATATCTCCTCGTTTCGGGTTGTAAAGTACATGTATGTTCCCAACCAGTAAACTACGAGATACTGAACCACTGAAAAATATAGATAAACAAATCGTCAGGGCACAAATAACTAATCAATGGAAGAGAGCCAATACAAAATCCAGTGGCACAAGACTAGCATGAAAAACAGAAGAGTATGTAGAAGATTTAGTTTAGTGCTGCCGCATTAGATGACACCCAAAAGGCAATAAATTTTACCAGGGAGACCGAGCAGCATCAGTCTGGGATAGGTCTTGATTCATCTGAGGTATTATCAGTTACATATTATGAGAAGAGAACAAATGATAGGTGAAAAATTAAACAGCAACATCTTAGCCACAACAGAGAAAAATACAAGGCCAAGCAGTAATCCTTTCACAGAGTAATGGCAATCACAAGTGCTTTCAGACTACAGAGATATTGTGGCAAAAAGTTAAGCAATTAATAATGGCAACAAAAGAACCAAGCAGGTCAGTTTCCTACAATTAGGAGTGGTGGTGTGACACACACCACACCAACAAAGAGTTTTTGAGGGCTCAGGAAAACAGTACTTGATAGAAAATTTTCAACAGTAACAGTCTCACAATTTATATTTTCCATTCACTTCATTGCTCTTGGCATATTCAAGAAACGGGGAACACATTCAGATATCAGCCTATTAGCATCAGCAGATTCTAAAATCTTTAGATTTTACATATTGAGCAATATAATATATCTACTTTGTCTAAGTGAAGTGCATTTTCTGTTCAAAGTGAAAACTATTAAGAACACAATAGAATCAGAAAGTTCATTAAGTTGTATTCAATATCCAGTTAATTTCATTAAATGATATCTTGAGCATCAGTCTATCCACACCACCATTACTGAAATTGCTTCTCAAAGAGTAAGGGCAGAAAAGAGCTTCAACTACAACACAGAATCTCCCCATGAGGAGAAAGTGCACTATGCAGAAAAAAGGTCCATTGTTATAGTTTATCCATTGAAAGCAATTAATCTAGGGGCATTCAGATTTTGGTAAACCAACCAAAACAAACTAGACAGAAATCTTGGCACACACCAAATTAAACTAGAAATGCCAGTTCAATATTGTTTTGAAAATTTTTTATATGGTTATAATCGATCTTCCTATAAGCTAACCAAACAATACAAATACCAAACTATTTTTACCATATAGTTCATAATAACTTACTGTGCAAGCATTTTAATAAATTAATTCTGTTTTCTCATTTTTCAATTGTTTGTGTTTCACTTTCTAGATTTACCAAATTTATGACTTGTAATATATTTTGTCAAACCGTAGTTTAATGTTTTAAATAAGTTTCTCTGATATTTTTTAATGTTTTATACACATTCTTTTGTTGTTTTAATTTTTTATAATGTTATTTTCCTAACACAGATTTAATGCTTTACTGATTCTTGGTTTTCTGTTTACTGATTGACAAAATTGAAAGGAAGAATAATAAAGAAAAATATATGTTAATATGTGTGTGTGTATCATAGTTCTGAAAGGCGAATGGCGCAGTGTGGCGCCAACTTCTACTGGAGCCATGGCGCATGGCGCGCGCTATTTTGAAATATGGCGCACATTAAATCAAATTAATTAAAATAATTTATGTCTTTAATATATATCTTTGAAATATAAAATAATCATAAAAAAATCAACTTTAATTAAAAAAAACAAATAGCATTGATAAAGGCATATATAATTTGTTTCAACTTTCAAGCGTCAACTACAAATCATCTTAATAAAATTTAACAACAGCATTTCAAATTCAAAATATAATTAAATAAACATCATAAATTATGTAAATATCACAAATGTTAATCATCAATATCAAAAAAATCACAATCACTCTCCACATCATTTTCATCTTCATTCCCATCATCGGATTGAAACTCAGGCTCAGTCTCCTCATAAGCGTCTTCTTCATTATTTTCATCCACTAATTGATATGATCTATATTTAGGCATAACGCCTCTTGAGCTTGATCTTACCCTTGTCGTTGCTCTAGATCGAAAATTATATGCTTCTTCTTCAACCCCAGAAGCTCTAGCAACATCACCCCAAGTTAAGTCATCGTCTTCGGGCACAAAGGTGTCCTCATTTGAATCCAATTTTTCAAGCAACCATTCATTAGATTCATCAACATTCTCCAAACTGATAGGATCAAGTTCATGACGTTTTTCAAAACGTCTCAAAGCCCAGTTATATTTGATATAAACTAAATCATTCATGCGCTTTTAAGCCAATCTATTCCTCTTCTTGGAGTGAAGCTGCAAAAATTAAACTTTAAATTAAAATATTTTATTAATAAAATAATAATGTTTATAGATACATATAAATTATATACTTACATTTTCAAACAAACTCCAATTCTTTTCACAACCTAATGCACTGCAAGTAAGACTAAGAATTCTAATTGCGAAGATTTACAAATTTGGAATGTTGTTTCCAAAATCTTTCCACCATATGGCTTCACAAAACAAATATAAACATACAGTAGTTATTTATCGTTCTATGAAACAATAAATATATTTAAATTTATATAATAAATACCTGGTGCTTTCAATTTTCTTTGTCTAACAGCCGGTGCAAATCTAAATTAGCCTTCAGCATTTCTGTACAAAGAAAGCTCCTGATAAATCTTATCTTGTACATCATTTGGAAACAACTTTTTTATGCATTTGTGCAGGCCATTTGTAATCTCTAGATCATTTTCAATATTGCAGTTTTCATAAAAGAATTCTAGATTCAAAAAATAGCCTGCCGCATGTAAAGGCTGATGAAGCCGCATTTCCCATTTCCCATCTCCTATCAATAATCTTAAATATGTTATTATATTTTTCTTCATTGTTATTAAATGAGGCCATTATTGTTTCCTTCGCCCTATCCATAGCCTCATATATATATCCCAATGGAGGTTTAGCCTCACCATCCACCAATCATAACACAGCTAATAATGGCCTACCAATTTTGAGTGCATAGACAATAGTTTTCCAAAATGAAGGCATCAATATCACACTCGCCACCAACTTACCTTATGTCTCTTTTGAATATTTGCACTCAACCCACTATTTTGAAGTAAGCATATTTCTCAAATTTGTTTTCTCTACTTGAAAGCGCTTCAAAGTCAAAAAGGCATCTTCCCTGCTTGAATCATCTCATTTTGTTTAGTGAACTCTCTCATCTTATTCAGAAGATTGGGCCTATTATATATATATCCATTGATCATCATTACTCGCTCATACGTCTTCTTTAAAGTTTCTACTTTGAAGACGTCTTCAAAAATAAGATCTATGCAATGAGCGGCGCAAGGAGTCTAGAACAAATACTTATATTTAGCGTCCAAAAGTCTTCCTATTGATTTAAAAAAATATAAAAATTAATATTTCATAAATAATTACTAATGTAAGTAAAATAAATAACAGAATTAAATGCATTGAAATTTTCTTACCAGCAACTACATTTGTGCTTGCACTATCAGTAACTACTTGCACTACATTTTTCTCCCTAATCTGTTCAATGTATTTTGATAACAACTCGCACAATTTCTCACTAGTATGAGAATACTCCGAAGCATTGACTGATTCAATAAATTTGCTCCCTTTTACGCAATTCACCAAAAAATTAATCAATGTCCTATTCTTGTTATTGGTCCAGCCATCTGCCATCAATGAACAACCATATTTTGCTACTGCCTCGTCATGGGTCTTCAAAAGGCCACTCGTGTTCAAACTCTTTTTTTCAAACAAGCTACCCTCAACTCATGATAAGTTGGTGGCTTGGCGCCATGATCACACTAAAAACAAGCTTCTAACATTTGCCTAAAAGTATTAGAATTGACAACATTAAAAGGTAACATATTTTCATAAGCTCACTGTGCAGAGCATTGCACCATATGCTCTCTCTTTCTTTTTGTAGCTTCATTAAACTTTAAGATTTTTTTCTTACTACTGTTACATTTTAGTACCTCAGTAGTATCACGCATAAAAAACATGTCAATGGGGCCCATCTGCTTCATTTTCTTAGTTGATGTAATTGATGAACCAGTAGATGGATGCTTGCTAAGACTTGAGCCTTCGTTGTATTCATCCTCCTCAAATTCCTCAGCCACTAAATCAAAATGAGGAATTGCATCAATTTGATTTTTCAAGTCTTTCTTCTTTTCCATTAAATTTCTAATCTCTTCCTTCATATGCTCGAGACATTTTGAACACGCCTTTGTATTTCAAAAGCCCCCAACAAGGTGTTGTTTGTGCCGTGCGATCCCCCCCTTTGAAAACTTTATCACAAAAAACACATTTGACGTCGTTTGTGTTTTTTGGATCGACTAATGTTGCATAATTCCAAGCTAGGTCCTTTCGATTTGAATTCGACGCATTAGAAGTCGACATCTTGATATGGTACCTCAATCCTTATTCAATAATTTAATAATTAATTATTATAAGAACAACACAGTTATACAACATAACACATACACAATTACACTTTGTATATTATTCACATTTCAAAATTCAATTGCTATCAAAATATAACAAAAAATCCCTTATAAACTTACACAATGAATCGGCGCAGAATATCCTAAACACATCCAAAAAATAACAGAAATAAACAGAACTTAAAAAAAAAAATAGTTACAGTGCTATTGCCCAGACCTCAAATCTGCAACACAGAAATTACTCAAACACACCCTACTGCCCACTGCTCGGTCTCAGGCAGCTCGGTCGAAGGCAGCGTCGCACCAGAGTTCTCAGAGGCGGCGCACGAAAGCCTACATCGTCTTGCGGCTCGCACGAAAACCCAGACACAGACAGCCGTTGGCAGACACAGACAGCTGTTCGCAGATGCAGGCGCAGACGGCCGTTCGCAGACACAAACGCAAGCGCAGGCGGCTGTTCTCAGACGCAAACGGCTGTTCGTAGACGCAGACGCAGACAGCCGTTGAACAAAGGCGACGAGCGTTGAACGAGACTATGAAATTAGGGATCGAGGCAAATAAGGCTATGTTTGGCAACCGCGATTTGTTTTTTCATTTTTCTCACCATCAACATGCTTAAAGCGTGTTTTAAAAAAATACAATTCTTCGCCTACAAACGACTTCTCTCTGGCGCGCCATTGCGCACTAGATTGCCAAGGAAAATGGCGCTCTAGAGACCTCCTATGGCGCGCCAGAGTGAAGGCATGCGCCATCTTCATCGAATGGCACAAATCTTGCACCATCAGTGCCATTCGCCATAGCACATCATTTACAACTTTAGTGTGTGCGCGCGCATGTTCATTTACCAAATACTTTGGCTATGTATGCAGTTAGGAATAATGGCATACAAAATTTTCACCTTGGTGAGCTTTAATTCTAGTTCAAAAGTATTACCAAATAAACACCTCCAAACCCAGCTACAGAAGCAAATGCATAGCATTGAGGAACAACAAAGAGGAATGAATTCGAGCTCATTCAAATATGACAAAGAAAAAAGGGAAAAAAACTAGAACGTCCAAGTGCTAAAGAGTAACTTCCTGAGCACTGCCTTTTCCTTGTTTTTGCCCTTAACTGCATCACCACAGATTGACATCTGAATGGTGGCAAAGGGGGTATCTTGAGGTTACACAGCTAAGCATGCTATTAACAACTATGAACCATAAGATTAGGGCATAGAATAATATATTTAATCCCTATAAGTCATTGCTTTCATTAATACTTCAACAATTCAATAGCCAAACCACATCAGACTTCATCAGAACAAGGGAGGATGGCTGGAGAGATTTCGTGAACTTTCCTATTGAGACCAATGCCTCTCACTCAACCAGGGAGAAGAAAAGGCAGTAATTTTTGGGCTACATTACTTTCACAGATTCACAGTCATAAGGAGTAATCAAATCCTTAGAAGCTGAAACAGTACTGAGACCTTCATATGATCAATAATTAACCATATTGTGGCAAATCCACAGATCTGTGTACCTTCAAAACACACAATTGAGCAACGTTGTTACGAAGTCCAAACTTCTGGAATTCTAGGTTCTCTTCATGCAACAGGGTAAATCTGCATAGTGTAGTGTCATCAACGATAAAGGAACAAACCACCAACAGGAAATATGAATTACCAGGTAAAGAACTACCTTCCAGAATTTTAAAACAATCAGAGCCTGGCACAGTAGTAAGTACAACAACTAAACACTGCCATGGCAACAGTCTATGCAGCAAAACAAATTTATATAACTTAATCATAACAAAATGATGAACCAGAACTTAAAACACCAGTTGCCACCAACCCAACTATTTTCTTTTTTACACGGATAAACACAAAAAAATGAATATCTTAAGAAGAAAAGTAGAAGGAAAAAGAATATCTTACAAATCAGCTTTCCAAAATATGGCACAGCCGTCACAAGTTTCACCAGCACGAACCTTGTGAACCCAGCAGAAGAGCTGTAGTCAACATTTTAATTTGAAGTGCCAAAGAGCAGCAAAAACACATAATTTCAGACAAACCTTGTGTAAACCACTAAATCCATATTTTCCAAGAATCTCATTGAGGTCATCAAAGTGATCAACTTCCTACAGTCACAGAGGATGGCCACAACAGTACTAAATTCAACTTTAAACAAATATAAACTTCAGGAACGATAATATTGTTTCTTGCAATATATCTATACACAAAGAAAAGAAAATTTTAAAGTGGTCGTCAATGAAAAGTAGCGTGTTATATATAGGCCACCTCAACATTAAAAGCAACATCTTAGTGCCAACCACAAACATTCACCAGGAATTTGATAAATAACTCTCCGAATATTCAAAGCAGTTTGTCAGATGTAAACTAAAAGCGCTTCAGGCTCTGAATTCTGATACACATTGTGAATAAATCATAAAGGGTGCCTAACTATATGTAGCGCATAATGAGCTGCATCTTTGATCATGAACAAGCCCCTATCGACACATTAAATACTGCAAGAACAGCTTAAACTTGCCTGAAAACCCAAGATACTCGCTTGGTAACTCTTGACTTCTCTACACAGTAGCTGCTTCCGATATTCCCAATCCAAATATCTCGGAGACACCCCCCTATACAATTCAGGATGCTTTGCAGCATTTTCAACTCCAAGTACGTTGTATGACATGATGACAACCTTATCTGCATTATGGAGGATCTTAAGAACCTAGAATAATAATAACAATAATAATAATAAATATAGAGAAGTCAAATGATGTTCCTAGGACACAACATAGTGCTTCGTTTACATAAACAGTCACTTGAAAGAAAACCCAAAAGAAATCACAATCTAATTACATTACAGAGCATTAGATATGGATAACACAACAAATCTCTGCCATCTTCTCTCTCTCTCTCGTGCAAATGAAGATAGTGATTGGCACAGGTCGCAAAGTATCTACATCAAGTCTAAGCTATGAAAACTGAGGGAAAAACTATATTCAAGAAAGGCAATCTTTTTATAAGTCCGAATCAACTAAAGGAGTTCAATTGATATTTACAGAGACAGCTGAAAAAATTAATTTACCAAAAGAGTTCAATTGATATTTTCAAGACTTTCCGATGGCTACAAGTGTTTCTACATAAGCCAGATTTATTTGAGATAAATTAATTTACTAAATGGCGTTTTCTCTCATTGTATTCCTATCAATTAAGAATTCTCCGACAAACTTGAGTTACACTAATTCCGAACATTGAAACATTCCGAAGAAAGAAAAATTTCCAGCCATTAGATGCTAATAACACCAGAGAAGTTGCTATTAAGTCATACATATACAACAGCAAAACTTAGAAGCAAGGCCTATGAATAGACAAAAACTACCACTGTAATTGGACACATCATGATCAGAGTAAGTCCACTTGCGCAGACAGGGCGTCCCGCTTGACTTCCTACGTTTGCTTTCTCCCCTTTCGGCGGCCAAATCACAATACTTCGCTCGTCCACGCGTACAAGAACCGAATGTGTTGGTTAAATCGGGCTTTAGAGCTCGCAAACTAATACATGTTTCAGTTTCCGAAGATATGATCGGTTTTCTTTTTCTATTGCGCTGCTCGTCGCGGCGTTTTCGGGACGAATTGTGCGAAGGAGGAGGCTGCTCCACCGGCGGAGTACCGCTGTCGCCGTCGTGTCCCATAACAGCGCTTATATCCCGATTCCGGTCACGTCGAGTACAAAGGTTCGGGGATGGTGAACTGCAATACCCCAAATGAAGTGAACATTGAATACTTGGCTTATCTAAATTATGTCCTTAATTTGGTCGCGAATTATAAATTTTCAACGAACATGCTCAAATACAATTCTCACATATTATTACTATACCATAAGTTATACTATATTATTAAGTTAATAATAATTTTTTTTATACAAAATCAAATGATATAATTATCATTATTTATTTTTTTTATTTTCTATTCTCTTATTTCTGACTTTTCTCTTAACTTATTATTTTATTTATATTCTTTTTCGATTTTTTCCTCCTTCCAAATTCTTTTTGGACTTTTTATGTTTTATTATAAATGTTTTTATATTTTTAATTTAAAATATATTTATTATCATTATTATTAAAAATAAAATAAATTTATAATTTATAAATAAATTTCTACAGGTGTGCAACTTTTATTACTTTATATTAATATTATTAAATAAATGTTCAGTTCAAAAATTATAGTAAAATATAAATAATAACATATTTACCATAAACCAAATTTTCAAAAATGATTGTAAACCCAACTTTCGATCTTACTTTCTAAAACCATTCTTTCAAACTTTGTTTGCAATTTTTTAATAAATATATTAAATTTTATTAATATATTATTTAAATATTATTGACAAATAATATATTTGTGTATTTTCAAAATTTTTATTAACTATTTTATTTTATTTAATAGAAAAATTATCTTTCCACATTAATTATGATGCTCATTCTATTTTTTGTTATATATTTATATATGATTAATAAAAATTTAGAAAATAAAATTATAATTATATTCACATATATATTCCTTTGAAATTAATATGCATTATATTTTTATAAACGTCGATAAATAACATGCTTATATACCTTATAATGTTCAGCATTACATTTATTTCAAACTTTGAATGGAAATTTTTGTCTACGGTTGGTATGTTCATTTTCATTTTTCAAAAAGACAACTATTCAAGCGATTCATGGTCAACCTATTATAATTTTGACATGTACTTAATACAGATGTCGATGACCATATCTACCACAAAATGAAGCTCTAACCATTGCATTTGAAGACATAACTATTGATGTAAGCATTTGGCCAAAGTAGGAATGTTCAAGGTTGATTGGAGGGTCAATCACACAATTCAAGGCAGAAAAAAAGTTCAAAGAATTCATGGCACGAACTTGTGATAAACGTCCAAGAACAATTTGGATATTTAGAGAGGCTTAGGACGATAAACGAGAGTTCCTAGATCAATCTAATGCAATGCAAGGAAGAATACAGCTTTAGACACACTAAAATCAATCCAATTGCTATCTAAATCGTTTACACATTGGCCAGATTGTTTGAAGGTGTAGATTGATAGTGCCTGGATGCAATATCTAAATTAGGGATTTTGTAGAAAATGGATTAATCTAGTGACAGATGGATTAACATTGATGTCAATTAAAGCAAGGCAAATCAGTCATGTGAGAAAGTAATGGATAGGGCTAAAAACACATCTTTTGAAATTATAATTGCAAATAGAAGATGGATCAACCAAGATTGACCCAAGGGGTGTCTAATCAATTAGGAAGGCCTCCGAATCGATAGTGATAGCTACGTGAAGAAAGATCATTCCTAGTTTTAGTAGTATTTTTCACCAATTTTAAGTTGGATTTTTATTAATCAATTATACATAATTTTTAAGACTCCTTATCAGACTTTAACACTATAAAAGAGGTCTTTGGCATATGATAAACAACTTTTTCTCCTTTGATTAATAAAAGAATTATTTTCCTTGCAATTGAGAGTTTATCAATTCTTGTAAATTTACTATTAAAATCGAGTCATTCCAAGGTTCTCAATTGAGAGTTTCTCAATGCTTGTGAATTATTTTCTTTGTGAATTTTTGTTATTTGATTGTTTTGGTACCTCTAGTGATTCTTTCAATTGCTTTCATCAATTTCATAATTTGAATTTGTGGGAGTTTTGAAAAGGATAAAAAGAAAGAAAGGTAAAAAAAAATGTGGTGTTTAGAATGTGAAAAAAATAGTAGTTGAGAAAGTGATCTGGAAAAGTATTGATTGAAGTTGTAAAGGGTGGAATTGAAGCAATTTTTTAATTTGGGTTGAATTTTGGTGGAATAAGTTTGAATTTTGCTAAAACCTGTTGTTGCAATAAGTTGCGTTCTTATCTAGATTGATTACCATCCTGATTGCATTGAGAATGATCTTGCTAAGACTTAATCTGATTGATCACTTCTCTATTTGATCAATTACGTCTTGTTTTCTTTAGCTTAGATCAATTACACTTGTCCTTGCAATTGATTGCCCTTATTTATTTAGCTCTAGATCAATCTTTTTGCTTTCGAATGGATCATCCATCTCAATTTTTGGCCTCTAAATTGATCTTCCATATTTGATATTGATCTTGGTAACTTTCATCTTTGCACACACTTTCATGCGTTTGAGTGATACTTGAACTTTTGGGGGCTACTTAGAATCTCGTAAGTTAGATACAAAAATTGAGCAAATGAGGTTATTATTTTGAGTGTTTGGTATGGCACTCAAGTGAAAAGTAAGACATGAGTGAATTACATTTTATGAGCCAAGAGGAACATGGTATACACAATGCACGTACTTTCTTTGTTACACCATAATTCCAAAATGTTAGGAGAATTAGGTGTGGAAACAACATGTTCAACATGAAGCAATTGACAGTTATCCTTGAAAGCATTAACCAAAGGTTGCAGAACTCAGAGGCATCTCATGCGACTACACAAGGTTGTTTAGTACCTAGCGAAGAATAGAGTAAAAAAGAGTTAGTATATGGGTAAGATAGATATGTGCGCCAAGCTAGGAGGGGCAAGTATGTCAATTATGATTTTTCTGATTTTGTTGATGAACTTAAGGATGATAACAACCCCAGAAGATAGTTGAGGTAATGTCGTGGTGATGATAAGACATTAAAAGGGGTTAAAATCAGTATCCCTTCATTACAAGGTCACTCAAATCTTAATGTGCATTTGGAATGATAGAAGAGAGTGGAGTTGGTGTTCAATTGGCACTACTATTCAGAAGTACAAAAAGTAAAACTAGTTATAGTTGAATTATTGATTATGCCATCCTTTTGGTGGCATTAATTATGTATTGGTAAGAAGTGTGCTAACTAGAGGACAATTTGGGCATAGGTCGAATTAAAAGTAGGCATGTGGAAGAGGTTTGTGCCAAGCCATAAATAGTAGGACTTATACCAAAAGTTGCAAAGCTTAATGTAAGGATATGAAGTGTGAAAGGTTGTTACAAGGATTGGGGATGGCATTAATAAGGGCAGAAATAGTAGAGGGCCGTGAATCCATTGTGGTGAGGTTTAGACTCAAGAGAGAGATAGCCGGCATTCTTAAGTTGCACTACTTTGTAAAGTTGGAGGACCTAGTGAAAAAGCCATAAAAGTGGAAGTAACTTAAGATGAGGGGCACGAAGTAAATGTAGTCGAGCTCCTCATCTAGGACTTTTCCTAGGAGGGAGGAAAAGGAACAATCCACTAGAAATTCTAAGGTGAATGTGGCATCAAAAGTGGAGACACTCAAGGTACCAAACACTTCCAACCCTAATCTTTCTACTACATGAAATCATGGTATTATGTGTTTCAAGTGTTTAGAAATGGGGCATATTGCTACACTATGTCCAAACAAAAGGACAATGATCTTGATAGATAAAGGAGAGATTGTCACGAAAAAGAAAAGTAATAGTGAGGAGGAGATGCTACCATTGGAAGAGGTGTTTTCAAAGGAAGATGGAGTTTGTGTAGGTGCTAAAGGGATAAATTTGGTAGTTATGTGAACCTTGAGTGCCCAAGCTATAGAGAATGGGCATGAAGAGTAGTGGGAAAACATTTTACATGTAAGGTAACAAATTTAAGGTAAAACGTGTAGTTTAATTAATGATGGTGGAAGTTGTACAAAGGTAACTAGCACTATGTTAGTGGAAAAGTTGTCATTTCCATTGAAGGACCATGCTTAGTCTTATAAGCTGCAATGGTTAAATAATAGTGGTGAATTTAAGGTGACAAAGTAGGTATTGGTTGCATTTGATATTGGGAAATACAAGGACAAATTTCTTAGCAAGGTTGTTTGGATGTAGGTGAGTCACATTTTTTAAGATGTCCCTGGTAATACGATAGGAAGATTACATTTGATGGGATCACAAATACGAACTTCTTCCACTTCTACAACAAAAAGACCACTTTTATCACTCATGCTGAAGCAAATATATGAAGATCATATGTACCTACAACAACAATACGAGTTAGAGATAAAGAAAAAGCAAAAAAAAGAGAGAGTAAAAAGAAAAGAGATAGTGGAAAGGAAATCAAAAGAAACAAGAGAAAATAAAAGAAGAGGAAAGAATGCACGATAACATCTAAGAGAGTTATGAAAGTAACTATAGGATGTGAGAGATCATAGGTACTCTTGTCATACAAAGAGTTTTATTTACTTTCAGAAGAGATTACACCACCCCTCCCTGAGGTTGTTTTGTTTGTTTTATAGGATTATAGGGATGTGTTACTAGATGAGCTACCTAGTATATTACCACCAATTGGAGGAATTGAGCATCAAATTAATTTTGTGTCCGTGTAGCCATCCTAAATAAACTAGCGTATAGGATCAATCTAGAGGAAACTAAGGAGATCTAATGACAAGTTGAGGAATTGATCTATAAAGGATGGGCTTGAGTATCAGTCTATCTGTAGTTTTAGTGTTGCTAATGCTAAAGAAGATAAATCTTGGCACACGTACATAGATTGTCAAGCAATCAATGCCATTATGATAAAGTTTAGTGATCTTACACTTACATTAGATGATATGTTGGATGAATTGCATGGCACTAGAATGTTTTCTCAAGTAGATCTTAAGAATAGATGCCATCAAATAACGATGAAAGAAGGGGACGAATGAAAGACTGCTTTTAAGCAAAATTTGCACTTATAAGTGGTTAATCATGCCTTTTGGACTTACAAATACATCTAGAACGTTGATGAGATCAATGAATGATGTGTTGCATGCATTTATAGGTAAGTTTGTAGTTCTATTTTTTTTTATGACATTTTAGTTTATTGTAGGTCTATATAAGACATGATGAACATCTTCATAGTGTATTCAAGGCTTTATGTAGAGAGAAATTATATGTTAATCAAAAGAAATGCACCTTTTGTGTTGCTCATTGTGTATTTCTAGACTTTTCATAAGTGCACAGGATATACAAGTAGATGAAAACAAAGTAAAAGCTATTTAAGAGTGGCCAGTGCCTATGACCGTATCTGAGGTAAGGGGTTTCCATAGTTTGGTGAGCTTTTATAGGAGGTTCGTATAAGATTTTAGCACCATTTTTACACTAATTATAGTGGTTATTAGGATGAATGAGATATTCCAATGGGGGAGAAGCATGAAAACAAGTATTGGATACTTTAGAGGATAAACTTACTAATGCTCCTGTCTTTTCTTTACCTAATTTTGTTAAGACCTTTTAGCTTGATGTGATGTATCTGATGTAGGTATTGGTCTCATGTTAATGCAAGAGAGTAGGCCCATAGTATATTTAAAGAGAAATTAAATAGGGTAGCTCTTAGTTATGTGACGCATAATAGTGAATTGTACTCACTAGTGAGGGCATAGGAGACATGCAAGCATTATTTGTGACCTAAAGAGTTTGTCATGCACACAGACCATGAATCACTCAAACATCTCAAGGGTAAAGATAGGTTGAGCAAAAGATGTATAAGGTGAGTAAGTTATATTGACACATTTTTTTTGTGTGATTAAATATAAGAAAGTAGTAGATAATGTTGTTATTGATGCTTTGTTGCGCCATTATGCACTCATCACCACCCAAATGCTAGGTTATTGGAATTTGAGCATATTAAAGAATTTTATGCTAGTGACGAGGATTTTGGCAAAATATTTACATTAACTAGTAAAGGAGTTATGAGAAGTACTATCGGCATGATGGCTATTTGTTTCATCTTGATAAGTTATGTGTGCCATGTTGTTCTTTTCAAAAATTGCCTATTAAGGAAGCACATGATGAGGGGTTTATGGGATATCAAGATGTTACCAAGATCATCTTGATTTTGTAGGAAGATTTCTATTGGTCGCACTTGAAATGAGATGCTAAAAGACTTGTTGATGCATCAAGTGCAAGGAGGCAAAATCAAAGGTACAACCAAATAGCTCATATACACTTTTCCCTATTCCTAGTATGCCTTAGACCAACATTTCTATGAATTTTATGTTAGGTTTACCTAGGACAAGAATTGCTAAAGATTGAATATTCATAGTAGTTGATAAATTTTCTAAAATAACTCATTTCATTGCATGATGTAAACGTCAGAATTAAGCTAGCGTATCAAAGGATTTCTTGAGGTCCAATGAAGTGAGGTAAAGCCAAAGACTTAAAGAAGCCATGTCGATGCTCGTTTAGGAGTTCAAAGATGCTTTTGGACATTTAGAGGGCCTTTGCAAGGAAGAGGCACATATGTGGGTTCATTTGGTGTGAAACAGGCTTGAAACAAGCTTTGAAGCAGTCTCTGGATCGATCCTAACCTTGCTCAGATCGATAGTAAGTAGCCACGATTGATCCCTTATGCCTGCAATCACTAGTGTTCTAGAGATTAGGAGGGCACAATTTTTATGATCTCGCTTGGTGTGATCATTCACCCACGATGTGATTGACAAGTTAACTACTCGACAATGTTTTGTTTTTGCAATTTGGAAGTCCTGATCCAGACCTAGATCGATCTAACATGTAGCAGATCAATCGCCTAGTTACCTAGATCAATCAAAATGTCAGCTGGAGTGGATTTTTGCAAGGAAATTGACTTTTTGTGCTATTTTTATTTTTGGCAATCATTTACATGATTTTTAAGGTTTAGAGGTTACCTAGACACTATAAAAAAGGTCTTAGTAATTTTGTTAACACTAATTGGCTATTGGAATACAATTATTTTCTTTCCTAGAATTATAAATGACTCAAATTCTTGTAAATCCCAAAATTAAATCATTCCAAATTGTTCTTAGTTAACTCATGAAGTATCAATTAACCTGGTGTGTTAGTTGTGGTTGTCTTCTATCTAAATTCTTTGTTAACCATTGCATTTTAGATTGTTTCAACATGGTTCACACAAGCAAGTTGCCGTTGGGTTTTCTCATATGCTAAATTCTAGCTATACAGTTCTGCATACACGTCAATTGGAATCAGAGCCAACTAATTCAGACTTCAATATGGACACTGGTTCCGAGTACCAATTCTATCCTTGTTCTTTTTGCACTTCTCCCTATCTAATTTCTTCCACCTTCTTCATAGTCAAAAAAATTTTCATGTTGAATTTATGTGAATTCATTTTTAGCACATTGTTTCTTGTTTGGTTGTTAATTTGGTGAAAAAAAAAGAGAGTAAAAAAGAAGGAAAGAAAATCATGTGGAAAATTGATAAAAAAAATGAAAATTTTAGATCGTTGGTTGAATTTTTGCATTAAGGTGTTCCTTGATTGAGAAAGAATGTTGAAAAATCAAAAGGATTGGAATTGGGAACAAATTGATTAGGTTAATTGTCTTGGATGTGAAAATTTGATGCAGGAATGATCTCGTTGTCATTCTAAACCGATCATGCATCTTATTGTGCACCGCCCAGGTTGATTGTGAAGCATTTCAATTGATTACTACCTACCCAAGTCGATCACACCTTCGTGTTGTACGCTAGATTGATTAGCTCATCTGTGGGTCAATCGCTCACACTTGTTTCAGCCAAGATCGATTCGATTGTGCCCAAATTAATTTGATATTTTGTACCCCTAAATTGATCCACTTGTATTCAAATTGATTCCAAACCCTTAGTTTTCACCCTCTCACACATTAACAGTCTATTTAGGTACGTTACCTAAATTTTCAAGAACTCTTAGAATTTTATGAGGATAGGAATCCAGATGGTAAGAGCATTAATGGACTAGTTCTTTATGTGATACACAAGTAATAGGTAAAACCAAAGTAAATTATATCTTATGAGGTGAGAAAACACCTACACACACTTCACTTTTCCTATTTCACTCTATATTATACATCTTACAAGATGTTTAGAGAATTAGTTGTCAAGTATGGCACTTTCAACGTGAAGTAACTCACAAATACACCAACTAGCATTGACTAGCATTTGGAGAACTTGGAGGTGTCATAAGCATCCACATGAGCAAGCTTCTTACCTCTAGAAGAGTCTGTGCCTAAGAGAGGATAGTTTATACGATAGCTTCCGAGGGGGAGGTATGCTAATGATGATTTTGATTATCCTAATGAATTTAACGAATTTGGTAGTCTTAGGAGGTTAAATAGGCATAGAGGAGAAGAAAATGATGAGATTCCAAAGGGAGCAAAACTTACTATACAAACTTTTGAATGTAAATATAACCTAGATGCGTACCTAGAATAGGGGAGATGGGTTGAATTGGTTTTTGACTACTACCACTACACTAAGGCACAAAAAGTAAATTTAGTTGTAGTTGAGTTTATCGATTACGCAATTATTTGGTGGGATTAGATTTGCACTACCTGTAAGATTAATCATGAGTGTCCTTTCAAATGTGGCATGATTTGAAAGTGTTATTGAGAAAGAGATCTATGCCTAGTTATTGTTATCAAGACCTTAATCATGGGCTATAGACTTAAACATAAGGAAACAAGAGTGTAGAGGATTACTTTAAGGATATGGAGATGCTGTTAATAATGGCGCACCTAGTTGAGGATACAGATGTGACCATGGCTAGGTTTATGGATGGATTAAATAAAGATACTATTGATGTGTTTGAGCTACATCACTGTGTAAATATAGAGGACTTGGTGGAGAGGGTCATCAAGGTTGAAAAGTAGCTCAAGATAAGGGGTAGGTAGTAGCAGTCATTGAGCGCAATTATATGGCCATTTGCTACCCTTGAGGAGATGCAACCAACTACATCTAGTGAAGCCACCAAGCTAAAAGTTGAGTACCTAAGGTATTAAATTAAAACCTTAGCACTTTTAATACACGTAATAGAGACACTATGTGTCTTAAATGCCAAATGAGAGGGCATATTGATACTCAATGCCCAAATAAGAGAATTATGGTTTTGAAGGATAAAGGCGAGAAAGTGACCGATAAAGAAGACAACAGTAGAGATGCGATGCCACCTTAAGAGGAGGTGCTATTCAAAGAAGATGGGGAAATCTACAAGGAGATGGGTAATGTGAGTTTGGTGCTAATGTGCACCTTAAATACACAAGTGAAGGAAAAAGGATTTGAGGAGTCTTCTATGTGAGATGTCGGATAAGAGGTAAAACTTGTAGTCTTATTATAGATTTTGCAAGTTGTATGAATGTTGCTAGTACTATGTTGGTAGAAAGACTTACACTACCACTTTGAGACCATGCGTGTCCCTATAAATTACAGTGGTTGAATAACAGTGATAAGGTGGAGGTGATGAATTAAGTTTGAGTGCTATTTGAGATTAGTAAGTATAAGAATGAAATAATATGTGACATAATACCTATGGAGGCTAGCCATATCCTGCTATGATGGCCTTGGTAGTTTGATAAGAATGCCATATTCCATGGTAAGTTAAATAGGTACATCTTCTATCACAATAATCGAAAAGTTACCTAAGTAGCTTTCACTTCTAAGTAGTGCAAGAAGATTAACAATACTTGCAGTAGTAATATAAATACTAGTTCGAGATAAAGAAGAAGAAAAAGAGGGTGAAAGAAAGCATGTGTGGACAAGTGGGGAACAAAAAGTAGAGGAAAGAAAAGGAGAGAAAAGAGTGGATGCTAGTAAAAGTCAGAGATGAAAGGCTAGCTGTAGGACGTTAGAAGAGAGTTGTGCTACTCATGTATGAAGAATCTTACTATTTATCAAAAGAGGTCATATCTTCCCTCCCTGATGTTTTTATGTCGATGTCTATTTTGCGAGATTTCCAGAATGTACTATTAGAGGAATTACCTAGTGGATTGTCATCAATTAGAAAGATCGAGCATCAGATTGATTTTGAGCCAGGAGTAGCCATCCTAAACTGGCCAGCCTATTGAACAAATCTAGAAGAGTCTAAGGAGATCTAAAGGCAAGTGGAGAAGTTGATTAGCAAAGGATGGGTCTACGAAAGCATGAGTTCATATGCAATTCCCCTACTACTTGCGCCAAAGAAAGATGGGTCATAAAGGATGTGTGTAGATTGTAAAGCTGTGAATACCGTATGGTAAAGTATTGCCATCCTATTTCTAGATTAGATGATATGCTAGATGTGTTACAAGTTGCTACCATGTTTTCACAAATTAATCTTAAAAGTGACTATCGTCAAATACGTGTAAGAGAAGGGATGAAGGAAAAACGACTTTCCAAACTAAGTATGGTTTATAAGAATAATTAGTTATGCTATTTGGGTTGATGAATGGACTAAGTATTTTCATGAGACTTATGAATTATGTTTTACATGCTTTCATAGGTAAATTTGGGGGGGTGTATTTTGATGATATTATTGTGTAAAGTAAATCTATTGAAGAACATGCTAGACATTTTAAGAATGTATTTGTGGCCTTATGAAAAAAACAGTTATATGCTAATCCTAAGAAGTGCACTTTTTATGTGGATAATTGCATGTTTCTTAGCTTTGTTGTAAGTACATGAGGTATCCAAGTGAATGAGAATAAATTGAAAGCAATAAGAGAGTGGTCAACCCCCACGATTGTGTCCAAGGTAAGGTGTTTCCATAGACTTGCAAGTTTCTATAGGAGATTTGTGTAAATTTTAGCACAATTACAGCAATATTGGCAATGGTCATCAAGAAAAATGAAAAGTTCTAAAGAAGATTCGCAACAAAAGGCCTTCGAGACATTTAAGTATAAGTTTACCCATGCCCTAGTATTATCTTTACCTGAAGTTAATAAGACTTTTGAACTTGAATGCGATGCATCAAGTGTAGGTATTGGAATAGTATTTATGCAAGAAAAGAAGCCAATTGCATATTTTAGTGAAATGCTATATGGCAATGTTGAATTATTCGACATATGATAAGGAGATGTACATGTTGGTGAGAGCCGTAGAAACTTGGTAGCATTATTTGAAACCCAAGGAATTTGTCATTCATACAGATCATGAATCCTTGAAGTATCTCAAGAGTCCAGGTAAGTTATCAAATGGGTATCCTTTATTGATACTTTTCCTTATGTGATTAAATCATAAAGGGCATAGAAAATGTGATAGCTAATCCATTGTTTGGAAGATATTCATTACTTACTATATTAAATGATAGGTTGTTAGGATTTTGATGCAAGCCATTGTAACACACTAAAATTAAATTTTTAATACCTAGTACTGGTTAAGTACGAGTATCGTGTCTGCAGAGAGGGTGTGAATTATGTCTATTGCTATGATTGAGAATGCATCAATTAAACCATCTTAAGTGAGAGAGAGAATAAAAGCAACGAGAGAAAACTAAGAAGATATAGATATCCTAAAGCAATCAAGCTAGTTGCAAAACAAAGAAGACTAAGTGGTGAGAATGCCTAGGCACCTGTTCAGTGTGGAGATTCAACGAATAACAGATGTGTTTACAATCAAATTCAATTAGTTTATTATGGTGTGTTAATCTTTGAGACATTCTTCCAAATTATGCCAAAGCTTCAAAGCTTCAACCTAACGAGCATGTTCCCACATCGCACTTAAGTTGAGAAAATGAATATTAACACTTGTTCCATGTAAATTCCTTAGTTTCACTTCCATTATTCCCTCAAAATTTATGTTTGTAATTGATGTCTAACCCGCAAGTTTCACTCCTGTTATTCTCCACGTGATCACAATTAAATCATAGAGCTGCTAAGCACTTGAAAACATAGACTCACAATTGCAAATAATAAAAACAACGAAAACAAATCTCCTATATGTATTCATTAAAAATCTTCAATTGACACAGGGTCCTAGAGTAGAAATCTATCAATCTATAAAAATAAAAACAAGTATAATACTCAAATATAATTCTATTATTCAAGAAAATAAGAGAGAGATAAGAAAATCTTAGTCCAAAGTCATGAACAATCGTGCTGGATTATTATGTCTTCAACACTGCAAGAATTCTTCCTAATTGTCCTTGAATGATCTAGCCTCTTTAAAGTCCAATTTTCCAGCTCTTTCCTCAACAGCCACCTCCAATTTTCATCCAACTTTCTTCTTTTTTATATAGGGGATAACTGGGTCAATCTGGTGGGTCCACAAAAATGGCAAGAAAATCTGGTTTCTAGAAATAATGCATTGCTCATGCCATAGCCCATGATAGCGGCCTCCTCAACTACAGTCACGGCTCAACCATGGTAATTCCAGTGCACGTTGGGATCTTCACTCACACTGGGGACATCCGCCTCATGATCGTGGCTCCCCCTCCCTCGATTATGGGCCTGATCGCTCCTATTCAAGGTTTCCGACTGTCCTAGCAGTGTTCATACTATTACATGTAACTTCCTCATCCGATGTTTGATTGACCTAATTTTTGCACTGTTGGAGAGTTAATTCATTTTTCCTTTATTTTTCGAAGTTTCAAGTCAATTGAATGTTCCACCTCAGCATGACATCTTTCCAAAGTCATTGTGTAATCCCTGCAACAATGATAACCTTCACAAGCTTCATAATGTTTAATGTAATTCATGCTAAGATACATGCATGATAACATTTATGTAATTCATGTGCGATTTAAGCACTTTTTTTCCATCTTAAGATTTGTTTAACACAACATTCATTTTCTACAATTTAATGTTATCATGAGAAATATATATCACCAAACTTGTTAAATATACCATCATAATTAACTATAATTTTAGGTAACATTAGATTTGAGCATGTTAAAGGATTGTATAAAGGTGATTATGATTTTTAGGAGTGTATATAAATTGATTAGGAATGGAGTACATGATAAATATTATCTGCATGATGGGTATTTATTTTACATAGATTGGTTGTGTATTCCTAGATGTTCTTTGCAAGAGTTACTCATTAGAGAGGCTTATGATGGTGGCCTAATGGGATACTATAGTGTCACTAAGACATTCTATATTGTAATAGCATTTTTATTGGCCACAATTGCGAAGGGATGTAGAGAGAATCATCGATAGATGTATCAAGTGTAAGGAGGCTAAATCGAGAGTCCAGCCACATAGGTTGTATATACCATTACCTGTGCTAGATATGCCTTGGGATTACCACACACTTGAATGGGTAAGGATAGTATATTTGTAGTTGTTAATATGTTTTCCAAAATGGCACATTTCACGACATGCAAAAAAATTGACGATGCCACACACATAGCGAACTTGTTTATTAAAGAGGTAGTTAGATTGCATAGAGTGCCAAAAACAATAGTGTAAGACACGGATGTGAAGTTTCTTAACTATTTTTGGAAGGCGTTGTAGTGTAAGTTAGAAATTGAATTATTATTTTTTATCACAAGTCGTCCACAAACTGATGGTCAGACTGAAGTAGTAAATATGACACTAATTACCTTACTACATGCCTTGATTAAAAAGAATATAAAGATATGGGAAGAGTGTTTACCACATGTTAAGTTTGCCTATAATAGAAGTGTCCACTTTACCACACACATGTTGTCATTGGAGGCTGTTTATGGGTTTGATATGCTAACCCCATTAAATTTATTGCCATTATTACCACGTAATGAGCAAATAAGAACATCTGGAGAATGTAAGGAAAAATTTGTAAAGCAATTGCATGAAAGAGTGCATTAGAATATTGAAAGAAGAAATGAAAAGTACGCATGACAAGCTAATAAAGGTCATAAAATGATAGCCTTTGAGCCTGGAGATTAGGTCTGGGTTCATATGCACAAGGACAAGTTCCCAAAACAAAGGAAATTGAAATTGAATCCAAGAGGAGGTGGATCGTTTCAAATTGAACAGTACATAAATGACAATGCTTAGAAACTACAATTGCCAAGTGAGTATAGTATAAGTGCAACTTTTGATATATCTAATTTTAAGTCATTTTGATGTAGGCGATGAAAGGGACTTGGAATTAAGGTCAATTCATTCTCAAGAGGAGGGGTTGATATGGGCATCAAAGCTAAACTATAGTATCCAAGGATTTCTAGAGGTCTAATGATGCAAGCCAAAGCTAAAAGACTAAAAGAAGCCATGTTGATGCTCGTTCAGGAGCTCAAAGATGCTTTTGGATGTTTAGAGGGCCTTAGGTATGAAAGAGAATGTCTGTGGTTTGATTTGGTGTGAAACGAGCTTGAAACAAGTCTTGTAGTAGTCTTCAAATCGATCTCAGCCTTGCATGGATATATCTTAAGTAGCCATGATTGATCACTTGTGCTAGCAATTGGTAGCATTCTAGATGGAGAGGACTTTGTTTTTACAATCACACATAGTGATGATCAACAAGTCTACCACCTGATGATGTTCTGTTTTATGATCTAGAAGTCTTGATTGACACCTGGATCGATCCAACATGCAACAAATCAATCACCTAGTTAGCTAGATTGATCTAAATGTTGACTAGAGCATATTTTTACTAGGAAATCAACTTTTTCATGCTATTTTAATTTTGGCAATTATTTACATGATTTTTAAGATTTAAAGAGTTGGAATACAATTATTTTCTTTTCCAGAATTTTGAGTGACTCAAATTCTTGTGAAATCTAAAATTAAATTGTTCCAAGTTGTTCTTGGTTAATTCGTGATGTATCAACTAACCTGATGTGTCAATTCTGGCTGTATTCCATCTAAATTCTTCGTTAACTGTTGCATTTTAGGTTGTTTCTACATGGTTTGTTTAAGCAGGTTGCCATTGTGTTCTAGCATACTCCAAATTCTATCCATGTGCTTTTGCACACATGTTATTGCATGTCACAAGTTTGATGATGCTTCCCATATTGTGAACTTGTTCTTTCGAGAGATTGTTAAACCACATTGCATGCCTAGAACTATAGTGTCAATTAGGAATGTGAAATTTTTGAACTACTTTTGGAAAACATTATGGGGTAAATTAGGGACTAAATTGTTATTTTTTACCACAAGCCACCCATAGATAGATGACCAAACTGAAGTCGTTAATAGAAAATTGATTGCATTATTGTGAACATTGGTTAGGAAGAGTATTAAAAGTTGGGAAGAGAGTTTGTCACATGTTGAGTTTGCATACAATTGGAGCTCCACAACTCACATGTCATCATTTGAAAATGTGTATGCTTTTAATCCTTTAACACCATTAGATTTACTACTATTACCTTGTCATGAGCCAGTTAGTGTACACGGTAGAGGAAAGGCAAAGATTGTGAAGCCATTACATGAAAAAGTTTGGGAAAATATCAAGTGAAGGAATGAACGAACAATAAGCACAACTAGCTAACAAGGGGTGTAGGAGAATTGTATTTGAGCTTAGAGATTGAGTTTGGGTACATATGTGGAAAAGAAGGCTCCTGGAGCAAAGGAAATTCGAGCTTGTGCTTAGAGGAGAAGGACTATTACCAGTATTTGAGAGAATCAATGACAATGGTTACAAATTAAAGCTACTAGGTGAGTATGATATATGAGCCACTTTCAGTGTAACTGATTTGAGTCTATTTGATGTAGGTGATGAACAAGAGGTTGAATTAAGGTCAACTCTTTCTCAGAAGAAAAGGGATAACTTGACCATCTAGCTAAAGCAAGGATCTCAAAGGTTGACTAGAGGGCTAATCACACGATCCAAGACAAAGGAGTACAAAGAAACTATGGTGGCATTTGTGAAAGTCTTCCAAGAAGAATTTGGACATTTGGCAAGGCTTGAAGAGCAAAAGAGAGTTACTAGATCAATTTAGTAAAATGAAAGGAAGATGACAACAGTTTGGACACATTAAGATTTATCCAGTCACAATTGCAATTGATCACACATTGGTTGGATTGATCTAACAAAGGTGTGGATCAATAATGCTTGGATGAAACTTTTGAATTTGTGATCCTATAGGAGCAAATCGATTGAGCGAAAGATGAATCAACGTAGATTTCAATCAGAGTAGGGTAGATTGATTGCATGAGAGGGCCACAGGGTTGAAAACACATTTTTTGAAATTGTGATCGCAAATAGAGGTTAGATTGAGAAGGCCTCTAAATTGATTGTGATGATTGCATGAAGAGAGATGTGTACATATATAATTATACATTTTATTTGTGTGTGTAGTTTGGTCAACTATATGTAAATATATAAAAAATTGAATGACGACATTAATTAAAATAAGAAAATAAAAATATTTTTCTTAAACAAAATAAATTGATTGATTAAAATACAAATATATATCATTGTCGAATAATATTTAAAAAATATATAACTACATTTTCATATTTATTAAAAAACTAAAAAAATGCAAAGATTAATTTTTTTTTTGTAAAACCAAAGTATAGAAAAGTTGGTTTTAAAACCAAAATATGGAAGAATGTTTTTAAAATCAATCTTTCAAACTTTGGTTTATCGTAAATTTTTCATTCCTTACAATTTACAAAAATTCGTTAACTAATTTTATTTTGTAATGTCAATAAAAGTAAGCCATGAGTATTTTATTAAGTAAGATCATCTGTCAATACTTTTTTTTTTATTTAAGTGTTCAACTAGTGGAGTTTAATTGTTCTGTAGATCCCATTCCGTTAGATCCTTGAACAATAAGTTTCTTGGTGTACACCGGCTTGTAATCAAGCTTTGTATTAAAATGTTTTCTTATCAAGTAGAGATTCTAGATGACCAACAAAGCACAAACCTTGTTTGGTCAGTATTGTTAGATTAAAGGTGAGAAGATCTCAAGAGTTGCAATCTCGTGTCATCCTCGTGAAATTAACTAAATTTGTATACACTCCATATTGTTTGTAGGCGTATCAATGGATGGATATTACTCAAACTCAAGTTCAAATCTAAATCTAATCCCAAACATTAATTGCACATATCTAAACCTAATCCAAACCCAAACTCAATGGGTACTTATTGGTAAGTCTAATTAATTCTCAACTCTCACCAATTAGTAGCCAAATAAAGAACAATAGTTTGTTGGAAAACACAAAAGTTCACGAACAATTTTTTTTTCTGAATATATGAAGGAGATGGAAGGGGAATAGGAATGAATGAAAAAGATATGAAGGATAGAAAATTGGTACTTGGACAGCATACTAGATCAAAATGTGATACAATTGACTTTGATGCTAACTGACACGTACACGAAAGCATGAATTGAGATAATTGGCATAAGCCTAAATTCAATGATATCCTACTTGCACAATTCGTGTAGAAATAATCCAAACACTATGAATTCATGGAACTGTGGTGATGGGAGACCACAACTAACAGACCGAGTTAGTTGATACATCATGAATCAATCTGAGAACAGTTGGAGTAATTTTATTTGAATTTCAAAAAAAAATTTGAGCACACTAAATTTTCTAGAAAAGCAAAAATTTTATTCTACAACCAATGAAACCTAAAAACCATGTGAATATTAAAGAGGTCCCTTCTTCATATAGTGTTAGGGAACCTTAAAAATCTGCTAAAATCCATCCATAATATATTAGGAAGGCTAAGAATTAATTTAGAGCTCCAGGCAATCGATCTTGAGGTCCACAGATTGATCGAGAATTCTGGATCGTAATTCCAAAATGTTGCTTAATCGATCTTGTATAGTCTTGGATCAATCCTGGTCTTATGCCATAGCCATTTTCTTTGTATTGTACCAAATTGATTCATGAACGTTCTTGCTTCACAAACTTCTCAAAATGCTCAACGTTTTCTTAAAACTCCTTTATGACCATCATTATTGCTTCTTTAAGCTTTTTAGTCTTGGAATGCACCATATGTCGTCCAAAAAGTATTGGGTAGTTCGGTATTGCTATGATGCTCATGTGACG
The DNA here is from genome assembly GCA_019155195.1 of Avicennia marina. Classification (NCBI taxonomy): domain Eukaryota; kingdom Viridiplantae; phylum Streptophyta; class Magnoliopsida; order Lamiales; family Acanthaceae; genus Avicennia; species Avicennia marina. Next base: position 7,373,469 of record CM032778.1, read on the forward strand.
AAGTGTACTGGAAGTCTGGAACTGGTAATGGTTGATACAACCCATGTGGGTTGCAGCTTCAATTTAGCTTTCTTCAGCTTGATACACTTCTCTATAATTCTTTCATTAACTTGTCTTAATCATGGCTAATAAAAGTGTTCTTGAAAATTCAAACTTGCCTTGATAACACTTTGGACAATGTTTCAGAATCCAGCGTTTTGAACATCTTAATCTCAAGCTTCAATAGTGTAGTCTTCGCAGGCTAAAAAAACGTTGTCAAGAATTTGTTGACCATTTCTTGCCATGTCACTATGCTTCTTCCCAAAGGCATAAATTGGAATGATTATCTCATCCTGTCCCAGAGAGAAAAAGGGAATAATTAATTTCACAACATCATCTAAAACATTATTATACTTAACTGTATCACAAAGTTCAATGAAATTGGCTGAGTATTAGCAAATTTGTGTGAGGCTCCACCAAATTGATTCAACTACACTCTATTGATGGTGTAGGTTTTAACTCAAAATTTTTGGTAGCTACCTATGATATAACAAGACCAATCATATGTGAATTCATCACCCACCACATATAATCTCTGATAGTCCTTTGATTTAGTGGAGGAAGCAGCTCATAGAGCTATTGTGGTGGGGGATTGTCTTCTACTGTTGTTTGTTCTTGCTCACACTTGAATAGAGATCTTCCCCAATTGTGCAGAGTTCTTTAGATTTTTGGATCAAATTCAATCTCTAAGCTCTTACTTCTCTGCATACAAAACTAGACAGCAACCTAAATCCACCACAATAAAAAAATTTCACAATAAACCGGCAAAAAAAGAGAATAGGAGAGGAGTAATAGAGAGGGGGGGGGGGGAGATAAGAATAAAAGAAAAAAGATTGGACTAATCTAGTTGTCTCCTAGAGTGCTTGATAGCACTCTCACCCTCCCCAGTGACGATGCCAATATTTAACGTGTATCGTCAGCACACCATAATTAAATTTATAATAACCAGTACTAAGTGAGCATGGGTGTCGTGTTCATAAGGAGAGGTATGTATCTATTAATCTAACTAGGTTCTTATTAGTTAAGTCGTCAAAAAGTGATGAGAATGAAAATTATGAAAGGAAAGCAATCACCTAGAAAACAAAGATACAAACTTGAAGTGTTAAAGTACTGGTAATTGAAGAATCTAGTCCTCTGTATTACGTTGGGTTCCTATGTATACTACTCTATATTAATTATCAATTTATTGCTTTAGTTACGGATTATAAATTCTACAGCCTTTAAGATATTCTCTCAAGCTCTCCTATAGCTTTTACTTAAGATTCTCGTAGGTTTTCTTAAGCTAAATTAAGTCAAGTAATTAATTACAGTGATTAACAAGTGTTGCTTGCACTAATCGTATAGTTTCACTCCTATTATTCCCATAGAACTAATGTTCACAAATTGTATGTCTGGTGTGCATGTTTCACTTCAATTATTCCCTTCATAGCCACAAATGAATTAGAGAGTTGGCCAAATTTTTTAATTACTATTCAATTCAACAATTGTGAACAACACAAGCAAAGGCAATCAATCACATGCTCTTGCACACATATTCCGCCAAGCACATAGCTAAGAGACTAGAAAGTAAGTTAGAAACTCATGATATAATCAAGAAAACCAATTGCCAACATGTTCATCATCTAAACAAACATGAAAATACTAGAAAAGTCAAAAAACTTAATCTGTAAATCCTATGTTGTGCAGAGGAATGAACGCTCTCCAATATTAGTGCGAATTCCTTCTTCTCCAATTCTTCAATCCTTAAATCCTTTATTTTCAAAGTGTTCAAAGGTGTAAAACTAGCTGGAGACCCTTTACAATACATGTAGAACATGAATATAAGGTTCATGAATACCTAGGGTTGAGTAAGGATAAGGAAAAGATGAAAACAGCTTTGAAATTACATCTAATCATCACGCACGTCTGTGTTCTATGACCGTGCCACTATCTCTTGCAGTTGTGAGGTCTCCTTTTGTTGCCACAATCCTAGGCCCAGGAATCACATAATCATCATTTCTCAAATCCCATGCCCGCACCAACTTGCTCTATGGTAGTAATTCCCTTTCTCGCTGTTGCAAATCTCGACTGTGTGATAGAGTCCAAAACATACTACGATTGACTCTGCCTTCGCAAAACCTCATCTTGCGATCTCTATCCTCATCCTTGCAACCATAAGCAACAACAACAGACATGCCCAATACATGTTATTTTTTATCCCTGTGAGTGCACAACCACCTTTTGTTGCTGCAAATATCCCTCTTATGGTCATGACACCTTTAGTTTGACTAAAACTGTTGTTTAAGTGTAGATATATCCAAATTTGCTCAATTTTCATCAAAACTACACCAAAATACCTCTAATTCATCAAAGATGATAGCTTTACATGCACTTAAAACACAATAAGACCAATTTAATTCAAATTGCATAAGTCAGTGGGGTGAAAATACACTATAAAATTATGACCTATAAATGTTAAGGACATATACTAGCATAAGGAGATGTCTAAATTTTGATATGGAAAAAGATAATAATACAATCTAAATCAAATAGAAAATTTGCCCCCTTAAATACAAAATGCACCTAGAATGCTTTTGGATTATTGCCTACTTGTTGTGCACCAAATTTTTTTTGGCATTCAATAACAACTAATTTAAGCCAATAACTTTGAGTTGAAGCTATCACTATTAAACATGGTACAACAAAACCAATATAGGGGCTATCTCACAAGGATCCTAATCTACATCTAGCCACTTTTCTCAAAATCTATAACATAAGAAAGATAAATGGTGTTATTGAGGAACCCATCCAACTGTTCTATAATTGTCTTACAGGTCAAACTAGGGAAATAGTTAACACTGCTGCTAATGGTTGTATGCTTAAGATTTTGGTAGATGAAGCTTATTACCTAATTAAGGAAATGTTAGCCAATAACTGCCATTGGCCAAATGAAAGGAACAAATCAAGAGTTGTTGCTATAGGCATGTTTGAGGCTGATTAGTTGACAATCTTAAGTGCTCAAATTTTTGCCCCGAGCAACCAATCAACTCAGTTAACTGCCAGGGACTTTTCTAAGAAATCTATTGTAAGCATAGAAAGTATCTCTGTTGGGGATGGTTTAGGTAACGTAGAGTAAGCACATTACATTAATAATTATGATTTTGCTCCAAGAAATAATTTTCCAAATCAATACCATCTTGGGTTATGTAATCATGAAAATTTCTTGTATGAAAATATGAGAAATGTTCCCAATCCTCTACTTGGATATAATTAGCTCTCGCCTAGAAAGAGGCCATCTTTAGAGGATTTAGTGACTTCTTTGTTTTGGAATCCAAGAAGAGGCATGAAAATTTTGAAACTAGGTCAGACAGTTTAGAAACCCACATGTGGAGTTTAGGAGCTTTAATGAAAACTCTAGAAAATTAAGTTGGGTAACTAGCTAATGCTCTTAAAGAAAAACTATCTACATTGTTCCCACTAATTGATGCTGAATCCAATCTAAGAAACCAATGTCATTCAATAACCATAAGATGGGACTGGTGGTTTAGCCAAAACAAAAAGCTCTAAAATAATATGAAAAATCCCTAGAGAATGAAATTTCAATTGAATTTGAGAAAGGAAAAGTAAAAGAGGAACCTAGACATAATGGTATAACATTCATTGGTCCTAGCCCTCCTTGTCCTTCTCCACCGTTTCCTCAGCACTTCACTCAATTTTCGAAAAGCTAGGAATAGGGGAGATCAGGCCCATTAAATTTTTCCTTCGAATGGCTAAACATTCCTTAGCTTTTCCTAGGGTGGTAGTAGAGGATATTCTAGTTAAAGTTGACAAATTTGTTATTCCAGTTGACTTTGTGGTGCAAGACATGGAAGTAGAAAGGAGGTATCTCTTATTTTTGGTCGTTTGTTCTTGACCACTAATAGGACTATGATAGACATTCAAAATGGTACTCTTGCTCCGTAGAGGAGTGAGAATAAAGAATTAATAATTAATCTCTTGTGAATAATAAGACCTTCACTTCTATTATAAGTGTATGATTTACAATTGTAATCAATTATCTTAAATTTTGAAGTCACTATCATTATAAACATAAGTTAGGAAGAAGGAGAATAAAAATAAAGAAGAAGGGTAAGTTAATCACAATTTCTTTTGTGAATATAGGACCTTCACTTCTATTAGAAGTCCCTTATTTATAATTGTGAATAGCTTACCTACTTATAGATTCATTTTCATTATAACCACAAATTAGATAACAAAATAAAAATAAAAGGAAAAGAAGAAGATGATGATGAAGAAGAATAAAAGAATTGAACATAATTAAATAAGAAAAGATATTAATTTAAAATGATAATATAAAAGTTCTTACTTGCTTTGCTCAATATACACATATATTGAGAAATAAGAAAGCAAAGGACAAATACTTATCACTTGTTCCAACTTTCTTTAGCCATGCCTTACATCTTGTGAAAGCGCACCAAACTCACTCTCAAATCCTCTGCTTATAAAAAATTAGTTTTAGAATGATACGAAATAATTTCTATTTGAAATCTCATCTATGGATGATGATTTTGGCTTAAAGAATGCCCCTATTTGTAGGTTTGGGCTTCCACCATCCAAAGGTCTTGATTGGTTGGAAATTTCTTCCATTTTTCTCCATTGGTCTGAGGGTTAGGTGGGTAAAAATGATTTGTCACCCCCTCTACCACTTGAGTGAAGCAACCAGCAATAGTCTTTACCTCTTGGTCACTTTGGTGATGCTCAAGCGACAGTTTAATTTTTTTCTGTCGCCTCCTGATTACTTAGGTTAGCCATAGGCAACCAATAGTGCAATTTGATTGTTTCTTAATGTTCCTACCTCGCAAGTGGTGTGCTTAAGCAACCATTTTAAAGCATAAACCTTGCTTAAGCAACCAAAAAAGCCTCAAGCTCAATTTGCCTAGGTTTGGTGCTTCTTGGAGTTTTTCTCTCATCTTTTTCAATTATTTTTGTCATATAGCGACTAGAATACAAAACAAAGATATTTCCTTCATTATGTATAACTTATTATTTAGCTAAGTAAGATCACTTTGAGCATAAGATTAGGATCACAATTATGTAATTTGTTAGCTTTATCATACCCCCACACTTTATTTCTTGTTAGTACTCGAGAAAGACAAAAGAATAGAATTATTTGGAATCAGAATTTTTTGATCACCATTATCTCATAATTCTCTAAAGTAATGCACTAGCCTCTTAATATAAGGATTTATGCTATTATTACCTTTGCGCAAAAATCCATGTGTGTGTGCATGTGTGTGTTTTCCAAGAAACTTTAACATAAAGGAGTTTGGAAAGATTTATATTCTTTAATTATGCTACATTCTTGGTTACATTTGAGTGAGTTGTTTAACCCCTTATTTTATTTCGATTTTTGACACCTATAGGGAAACTTTTTATAATTAGCATGGAGCACACACATTTTTCTTGGGCTACTTTCTTTTCTATGTCATCATATACTTTATTATGCGAAGATGAACAAGAGTCTCTTGTGCATCCTCAGTTATTTGGCACATCACAGACTTAGAATGCTTTACTTACTTATAATTCATGTGCTTTCTTATGTGAAACTGAACAAGGGTCTCTTGTGCGCCCACTCATCATTCGAATCAGTAAAGTAGACTTTTGTTTTAAAGCCCTTTTTTAATCTTACTGCTCCATTTTTGTATTGGAGTTCCCTACGATGTTTTGAAATTTATTCAAGGGAGTCAAAAAAATACACTTGCAAGATCTACACCTTGAATGTATCATAATATCTAAACATAAATATTTCCTAAGTTCAACTTCTTGAGAATTTAGTCATCATTAATTATGATCCTAAATTCCTTTTCCACTTAAATTTATTCATTTGCCACGTTATACTTTATTTCAATTCATGAAAACCATAAGCATTTGTTATGCATCATCTTACTCAAAATGAAAAATTTTAGAAGAACATAAAAATACTTGGGTTGCCTCCCAAGAAGTGCTAAGTTTGTTGTCTTTAGCTAGACTTATTCTTTGATTGCCACCTAGAATTCTTAATCAGGTCCACATAAATATTTACTTAGTACATATAAAATTTACTTATTAATTTAATTTCCCATTCAATTTTTCTACTTGTTAACCATTTATTTCTAATAACAAAAGCAAGTAATTTTAGATAATGGAAAGAATAATGTATGAAGATACTCCCCATAGGATAGGCATATTGGCTCGCATCATAAATGAAAACATTATCAATCATAACATATTGATTTTGCAATTTAATAAGAGAATTATCAAAATAAAGGTGAAACGGCATAATCCTTGTCTCTTTAATTTTTGTAGAAGCGTGTTGTTGGCTTGAAGGGGGAACACCAACTCATCATTCTCTATATTCCTTTCTTGATCAAAGCTCACGTAGAAATTTGACATAATTTTGTTTATGGGGTTAGTTTAATTGAGAATAAGAACAATAGATGAGAATTGATCTCTTGTGAACATAAGACCTTCACTTCTATTTCAAATCTACGATTCACAATTGCGTTCCATTATCCTAACTTGTGGAGTCATTTCCATTATAACCATAAGTTAGGGAGATGGAGAATAAAAATAAAGAAGTGGGATAGGTTGATCACAATTTTGTTGTGAATATAGGACCTTCATTTCTATTATAAGTCTATTATTCAAAAAATGTGAACAACTTACTTGTGGATTCACTTCTATTATAACCACAAGTTAGATAATAAAATAAAAGAAGAAGTATAAGAGAATTGATCACAATTTAGTATGGAAAGGCAAATAATTTAAAATTATAACATAAAAGTTCTTACTCATTTGGCTTAATGATACACATACATTGGGAATTAGGAAAACAAAGGATAAATACTTAGTGCTTGTTCTGGCCTTCTTTCTGTAGTGATTTCTTGATTTTGAGCCATGGCTTAGGTCTTGTGAAAGCAGCAAATTCACTCTCAAACCCTCTACTTATACACAATTCTATTTAGAATGATATAAAATAATGCTTATGTGAATTTTCATCTATGAACAAAGATTTTGGCTTGAAGAACACCCCCTATTTATAGCTTAGAGCTTTCACCATCTAAAGGCCTTGATTAGTTGTCAATTTCTTCCATTTTGCTCCCTTGTCTAAGGGTTATCTGGCCTATTGCCCCTTTTGTCACTTTATTGAACAACTAGCGATAGCTATCACCTCTTAGTAGCTTAGGTGACACTTAGGTGACTATTCAATTTTGTTTTGTTGCCTCGTTATCGCTTAACCTAGCCGTAGGAGACCAACGGTGCTCTTTGATTTGGTGTTTTTACTTATGAGCATCGTGCTTAAGAAACCATTTTGAATCTTAAACCTTGCTGAATCAACCAAACAAGCCTCAAGTCTTTTCTAGATCGCATGAAGGTGGTTGCAATTGAAAACCTTCCTTCTTCTACTAATGTTAAAGGTGTTTGTTGGTTTTCAGGGTATGTCAGTTTCCACCAAAGGTTTGTAAAAGATTTCTCCAAAATTGCTAAGCCCTTATGCACCTTACTAGAAAAAGATCACCCATTCAACTTTGATGATGCCTGTGTTGAAGTATTTGAATTTATCAAACAAAGGCTCATTTTGTCACTAGTTGTTATTGTTCTTGACTAGAGTCAGCCCTTTAAAATCATGTGTGATGACTTTGCTGTTGGAGCGGCTCTAAGCTTAAGAAGAATGAAAATATTCCATGTAATTTACTATACTAGCAAAACCCTCTATGAGACTCAAATGAATTATTCCACCAGTGAGAAAGAGATGCTAATGTTTGCATGTGACTTGCTTTGTCTATACGTTATTAGAGCTAAAGTCACTCTTTACACTAATTATGTGGTTATTCACTATATTTTGATAAGAAAGACATGAAGCCAAGACTGATTCGGTGGATTCTTTTGCTCCTGGAATTCGACTTAGAAATCTAAGATAAAAAAGGGAGTAAGAATTACGTTGTCGATCATACTTCAAGAATGGAGCATATTAGAGAGGAAAAAGTCAATGTCAAAGAAATGTTTTCTGATAAACAATTCTTTGCAATTATTGAATCACTTCTGTGGTATGCAACTCTAGTGAATTACTTAGCAGGTAACCTATTACCATTGGATATTTTCTATAATCAAAAGATTCTAGCATGATGTGAAAAGCTATATGTGAGAAGATCTATTGCTTTTCAAGAGTTATCTTTGATCAAGTAGTTTATGGATGCGTACTTGATTCTGAATTCCAACCTATTTTTGAGATATGCCGTAACTCACCTTATCGAGGACATTTTGGTTCTACCCGTATGGCCACAAAGTGTTATAAGTAGGTTTTTTATTGGCCTATATTGTTCAAAGTTTGGTACAATTTTGTGAAAGCTAGCGATAGATGCAAAAGAGTTGGCAATATTGCTTAGAAACATGAATTATCTCTAATTCCAGTTTCTAAAGTTGAATTATTTGATGTTTGGGATTTAGATTTCATGGGACCCTTCCTTAAATCCTTAGGGCAATAGTATATTTTATTTGCCAACATTTATGTTTCCAAGTGGGTGGAAGCCATAGCCGCCCCCATAAATGATGCTGTCTACAAGTTTCTTCATAAATATATATTCATAAGATTAGGCACGCCTAGAGCCATCGTTAGTGATGGAGGCACATATTTTGTAATAAATTGTTTAAAGTAATGCTTGGTATGATTTTGAACAAAAGGCTCTACATTATCATCCCCAAGAGATTAGTTTAGCAGAGGTGTCTAACCGAGAAGTCAAGCAAATCCTTCAAAGGACTTTGGGCACTAATAGGAAAGATTGGGCACATAAGCTTGATAATGCACTATGGGCATATATGACAATATATAAGACTTCAATTGGAATGTCCCCATTTTAATTCATGCCATTTGTTCATAGATTTAGAACTCAAAGCTCATTGGGTAGTAAAAAAATTAAACATGGAGTTTAAAGAAGGTACAAAGCATAGGATATTCAGTTTAATGAACATGAGGAGTTTTAAAATGAATTCTATGAAAATGAATTGATCTACAAAGATAAATTAAGAAATGACATGATAGGCACATATTAAGGCGTAAATTCAAACCTTGTCAACAAGTTCTTTTATGTAATTCATGTTTCAAACTCTTCCCTAGTAAGTTAAATCTAGGTGGTTTGCTCCATTCATAATTTCTTGAGTATTCCCATTGGCATTGTTGAGTTGATCACAAAAGATAATATTAAGTTTTGCGTTAATGGGCAAAGGTTCAAGCATTATTACAAAGAAAAAGAGCAAGAAGCTGGAAAGCTCTATATGTTAGGCATCACAAATTAAGCCTAACTACATTGAGTTAGTGACAAATAATTTAGCACTAGTTGTGAGCAACCCAACATTTTCTTACTTTCCATAATTATTAGTAGATATAGTTAAGGTAAATTTGGATTTAGTTTGAATTTCCTAAGCCGTAATAATAATAATAATAATAATACAAAAAAACTCCAAATTTGAGCTAGAAAATAGCAGGAACCAATTAGGAACAATCCACGAGGCTGTAATCTCATTGGACCATATCAAATCGATCATGGCTCACGCGATTGTAATTCTAGGGGGTTGGTCCTCAGTTGATCAATATTTGGGTAGCTATAATCGATTGCACTATAGCATGAAAGTAGCTGCGGAATATCATGTTTTGTCCTAATTGACATTGGCATGGTTGCAATCGATTCGATCCCTCTTGATCAACATAGGCTAAGGTTTACAAAAGGACTGCAATTGGTTGCACTTAACTGTGATGTATCATGACTGCTTGTAGACTTATATCCGGGTCTTTGGATTGATCCCCATGGCATCCTATGCTCAAAATTATTTCTTCTCTACCTTCTTCACCTCCCAAAATTCTTGGTGAAAATGCGATTCTTGTTTTCTAATCTTCACTTTCATAGATTAATTTGGGAGAAATTTCAAAGTAAGTCTTCAATCCTTAATTTTTCTTCTTTTTGTTGCTTAAAATTTTAGATTAGGAATTGGAAGGCTTTTCCATGTATTATGTATTGAAATGTGGTGCATGTTAGTAGGATTATTGATTATTAAGTGGTTGAGCTTGATGGTTTAATATTTCCAAAATTCCAATGTAATGTGAATGTGATTGTTCAAGGTTGGAATTGTTAGGAACAAACATTTTGAGTTGATTGGTTGAGGAAATTGAATTTATATGAGTACTTGAGAAATACATTGAGTTATTTGTAAATGATTGAGGAATGGTCATTGAGATTTGAGGTCATTTTTAAATGAATGATTTGAATTCTTGATGGATTATTTATGGAAGAATAGTGATGATTATGTGCATGTATGTGTGGAGGATTGGTGTTGTAGAATTGTGCAATTTAGTTATTATGACAAGTGTGGATGAGAATGTACATTGTTGAAAAAAATAAGCTTGATTAAGAGAGAATATGCTTTGCTGCTACATGGTTTACTTCCTCAAACTATTATCATTTAAAATTGTATTGCACTTAGTCTTTGTTGAGTTGGATTCTGTCGTTATTGTACAGATATGGTAGGTAACAAAAGGCGAAGACAAACTAGATAGGAAGGTGCTTCATCTTCCTACACCTATTTTGATAGGATGAAATTTAGAGTACCTAACACGCTATGATGAGTATAAAGAAAACCACACGAGCTTCTTCCTTATCGTGGATCACTTAGTGACCTAAAGCATCATTACAATTGGTGGATTGAAAAATGCATGGTGCAACTTAAGTGGCTTAAATTTGGCACGAATCTAGAAAAGTCTTAACTAAATTTGTTTATGAATTTTATTCTAGTGTCCTTGATAGACAAGATGGTGAGGTTATTGTGAGAGATAAAACTATTAGCATCCATCTCGTAGACTTAAATGAATATTTTGGGATTAATATTGAGGGACAAGAATGCTAGCTCAATCACCTACATCACACAGTCCATTTTGGAACATTAAATATGACCTGTGTGATAACCATCCTCAAGCTAGATAGAGGGGGTTTAAGGGTAAGCCCATATTTTTCTTACATAAAAATCTTTTTGAATGCATGAATGTATGGCATAATTTCTTGCGTTTTAATGTGATGCCTATAGGGCACAAGGTAGATGTCTCCCAAGATAGAGCCTACACTCTTTGTGCCATCAAATATAGCATTTATTTTAACTTGAGGTGGTACTTTATAAAGGCATTCTATATGTAGCTGACCACCCCAACGTAGGCTTACGATACCCTCATATGATTTCTGAGATGATACAATGTGTTGGAGTAAGGGTGAGTAGGGGCACCATAGTCCCGCCATTTATTCCACTTATCATCACAGTGATTACTTATATCAAGGTAGGTGATTTCTATTAGCACAATAGATAGCAGCATTAACAACAGGCACTAGCTGAAGAAGAGGAAGAAGATGAAGCCAAAAATGATGATTGCATAGCCGAGCTAGTACCTATGGAGCTAGACCCCATGGTACATCAAGGGAGACATATCTACCTCCATAAGAGCCTGAGGCACCTTAGCTAGTGCAGCCATAGAGGCTATAGTGATTACAACACTAGATACAGGAGTTAGCTTAAGGGCAGCACCAAATGCATGATGATATATGATGGCTAGATTTAAGGTTATGCACTACAGCAGTAGAAGGTTCTCCAAGGCATTTAGGCTATGCATTAAAACATGTTGATATTGGGCTAGGCTGTGTACTACGATCATAGGGAGTTCCATGATCTACCGTTACACAGCTCCATAGCCACACCACTTTTTGCTAAAATACTATGTACCACCACATTGTTTACCTCTACCAAGCAATTAGTTGATTCCATTGACGTTTCTTCTACATCTCAAGGATTAGTAGAGCATGGTATAGATAGTGATGAGGACTAGGAGATGAGACCCACTCTCATCTCTGGCGCATGTGTGGAAGTGTAGAGATATGAAAGTTGGCATATGCTAGAACCTAACAAAATCCACTTGTGCGAACCACGTAGAAATGACCAAAAACTCAAAGATCTTTTATAAACTCTAGAGAAGGATGGCCACAATTAATATGCCAAGTTAGTTGATATGTAATTAATTAATCTAAGAAATGCTTAGAATAACTCGATTTGTGGTTTGGAATCACAAGAAGAGGAAACGCTTAAATTCAAGAGAAAACCAAAGAAAAGAATTTCATTCAACAAATACAAAAGAGTTCCTTGATAAAATAAATATGCCTTTCTATTTATAATCCTAACTAAGGCTAAAATATGCCTAAAATTCATGCATAAGAGTTTGGAAACAAATAAAAAAAGTTTGGTAAAGAATCCTACTTAAACTAAGAAAGCATTTGCTGAAAGTCATCTGTCTAATCAATGTAGTAGTGTTGGCAATCGATCTAGATCTAGTTAGATTGATCTTGGTTGATCTGGGACATCAAGATCATAATCTAATGAGTTTGGAAGGTTCTAACATTACAATCACAAATCTTGTGATCAATCTAGTTCCTGTGCCATTGTACAATCTAGATATTTGAGTCAATCCTCCTGCTTTGGGATCTATTTAGCATGAGTGTGATCTATCCTGCTACTTTGGGATCTATCTAGCATAATTGAGATTGATCCAAATGTTGATCTAATGATGGATTTTCATTGTTTCATCCATGTTTGCACCTAATTGATCTGTGAGCTTATCTTTAACTTCTAAAACCTCTTTAAATGAGAAATTGCTTCTTAAAACTTGTTCAAAAGTGCTATTTTGGTCCATTGTAGCTTGTCTCCTTTTGCTTGCACATTGAATCCTAAACTTGTCCCTTGATCCGTTCTTGCGCTTGTGCCATCCCCTTCTACTTGAAGGTAAATTGAACTTAATTTGTTAGGATTCTTCTTTCCTATAAAACAAAACTCCAAATAAGAAAAAATATCTGACCCTATACTCCTGCCTTACAACTTGGTTTTATTATGAATGTGTAAACACACGTGGACAATATGTTGCAAGCATAGAAAAATTTTCCTAGGTTGTAGTTCAATTCCTAAATCAAATATTATGATATGGAAAGGCTTGTTTTACATGAAAGCAACTTCTCTATGAGACTATGACAACTCCTTGCCAGAAGATACTTAGAACCTCGCTCAAAGACAATTCGTGGAATACCTTTTGATTTCTTCCTTTTAGCAATAACCATAACTTCCCAAAGGAAATTTCCCTACAAAATTATCCCAACTTTGGTAACACTTGTTTTTCCAATGGATTAGCAAAAGTGCATTCAAAAAATCTAATTTCATTAATGTAATGATCGCAAGGAATCAACCTATGACAACACACTTTAAATAATCAAGCAGGCAAAACAATTTACATAATCATTCCATCTTCAATCACATATGGCTTATACAAATGATAACATAACTCTCTGGCATTTCCTATTACATGATACATATCACAATTCATGCACTTATGCACAATATGTATAAGACCAATATTCCTTTGCCTGCATATAGGTGCAATGACATAGAATTCAACTCCTTGATAAAGCCTTATGTGAAAACTTGTTATGTATAGGAAACTCAACACATTTACATCTTTAGCTAGGATCTTTAGCCTAAGATAATGATGCCAAAATCCTAAAATCTTCATAACATGCAACAAAAAAAATAAGCACCGTAACCATCCAACATTATGAGTATCATAGATATGCAATGCTTCACCAAAAGAATGAAGTCTATTATGCTTGGATTCAAGAAGTGACATTATTGCAGCATGCCATGTATTCCTAGATTCTACTTGTAGAAACTTGGTATATAATCCTAGAGTATGTATTATGCATTTACCATGCCTTACATGCAACTCTACATATCTCAACACAATGCTCCTAGTTTACTAAGAGTTACGGAATTTCGACAATTCTCCTTCAAGGTCACACACATACATGGTAAATTGCAATTTTCCAATACGAACCCAGTATCATGCAAACCACCAAAAGTTATGCATGCAAAACACTCAACTCCATTTACTCTGCTAATCCTCATAAGCTCACTATTAAATGCTAAACTTAATAAGTAGAAATCATTCTTAAGACTAAGATTAGTAGACAATGCTACCTCATGTGAATACTAAGCCAAAGGATTACTGAACCTAAGATTGCTAATCTCTTTCCATGGCATCAATTCACATGGATGCTCTAACACTTTTGTATATAGCACTTGATTAGCTTAAGTCAAAAACTCCATGGAAAACCTCCTTGCACAACTTTTGTAATCCTGCAAGAATGAATCAACAAAAGATGTAGGACAATACAAGGGGTTAGTGAAAATAATCCTTTCATAACAAACCCTCAATTCTCTCTTAAGCTCTAAAGTACTCTCCTCATCTTTTGTTATTGTCAACTCATTATCTTTTCTCTCACACTTTTTTTCTTCTTTCTCTTCCTCCTTTTCTTTCTTGCTTTCTTTTTCCTCACTCTCTCTATCCTCTACTTCTTATTCTCTCTTTTGCTTTAGCATACATTGATTTTTGTCATACAATGGATTATCATATACTAGTCCTAAAGAAGTGCAATGAATAGAAGTTTCTTCAACAAGGTTGCTATCATTCTCCACCCCCGTGCTCCTATAGAGGTATCTTCACTTAATGCCTTATCTCCACATTCCATCAATACCACATCTGCAACATCTTCACTATTGGCCTCATTTTCTTAATCCAACTTATCTTGAAATTTAAAAACTTCTTCTTCTTCTTTAAGGGTGCCATCATCTATGGTTCCCTCTTTATCTCCAATACATGCCTCCATCATTGACATATCCAACTTCACCTCATTCTTCTCATGAGTTGCAACATACCAATGTCACAACTATTGAAATGTAAATATGTGCAATTTATCTCTATTGACATGGATGTAGTGCCAATAGAACCCACACATGATCTCCTATCAACATCTCGCATAGATCTCTCAATTGGAACTCTATAAAGGTAATTGGAATCATAGGATTGTGTAGGCCTTGTAACTACAACTCCATGAAAGTTATACTATATAGATCTTCCAACATGTCTCCTCTAGAGCTTACTATCAATTTGGATGGCCCTCAACCATGTCCTTATTGCCCTCACAACTATGATGTTGAACGATCTCCACAATATCATTATGTAACTCATAGAGGAATCTATTTATGGTCTTTCTAAACACACTCATCAACATTACCTCTCCTTATTGCATATATTAACTCATCATAATATTTTTCCACACTTAATCCCTTTGGAGTTGAACTATCCAGCCTATCACTCAACTCATGGTGTATGGAATATGGAACATATTGAATTCTTATTAACCCCTTCAATTCCTTTCATATGGTGACCCAACTTCCTCCATTGTGAACAAACTCATTCCACCAATACTTAGCAAATTCTATAAAAGAACAATAGGCTAAAATTTACCATATATGCCTTTAAATATGGATGAAAATCAAACACCTAGTCTATCTTCCCATCCTATGCTAAATATGCATCAGGATCAGCTTATCTTATAAATTGTGGAGGGGTGAACTGCCTCCTTCTTGACAATCACCATCATCCTCATGATGTCTCTATATACTCTTCCTAGGAAGTCACCAACTCCACAACTACCATCACATTTATTATAACTATCATCTACATACCTTTTTTTTTTTTTTTTTGTCTAGATTGGTGTGTGGTTCCATCCAATCCAAACTTTGACTCCTCTTTACCCCTGTTCTCGCAAGATAATGAACTACTTTGTGGGGTAGCTTATAACTCCTCCAAATTATCCAACTGCTAATTGATGCTAGCTAATGTCTCCACCAATTGCCAATTGCCTCATGTAGATTGCATCATCTCTCAATAGCTTGAAATTAAGTGTAATATAGAGCAAGTGATGTGTAATGTGTGTATAAATGTCCTTTCACCTCAAAAGATGTAAATCACCCATTTCTCACCTCTTACTCGTGTATCACAAAAATAAAACACCCAACAATGCAATGACCAAATCAATTCTCCCATCTGCCTTGTGGAATTTGAAAAAATCCTTGAAAATTCAAGTGATGTATCCCCTAATAGTGTGTAAGCATGTGTAAGGACGAAATTTGGGGGTTCGAAATCAATTTGAGCACAATTAGATCAATCGAAGGCTAAAAACAAATTTTTAGGTCCATTTGGGTGCGAAGGATTGATCCTGGGCAAGAAAATAGGCTATGCAATTGATTTGGAGTAGATTGGATCGATTTAGAACTGGGTAGCACATGCATGATCGATCTGCCACAGGGCATGATCTATTGGGACTCAACTTGATAGGATTGTTTAGGCTACCCGACTGCTATGTGATCAACCTGGTGATGATAGGATCCATTAACATGTTGAATTTCCAGTAGAATTATAATTCTCCCACATATTTTACCCAAAATCCAACCTTTTTGATTTTGTAATGTTCTACACCAACTAAGAAACTCTCCAACACAATTTTTCTAGCAAAAATCACAACTTTTGTCTCCTTCTTTTCCATTTTTTTTTGCACTTTCTTTTGTTTTTGCTACAATTGCTTTTTCATCATGTTTGTTTCTTCTTCCCTTTTTTTTCGGTAGTTTTTTCAATTCTTCAAATCTCAACCAAACAAGGAGCAAGCATTGCTGGAAAAATTCACGAACTCAAAGTAATAATTTTTTTTCCCTATTTTCACTGTTGGGATTTTTTCTATTTCTTTTTTCTATTTCTGATTTTCCTAACCCTCACAATATCACTAACCAAACAAAGAATAATAATGCAAAGGAAATCACAGGAATTCTCCTACAATTTTTTTTATATAAGAAGAAGATGGAGAAGAAGGTAAGGAAGAAGAATGGAAAGAAATGAAGGATACAATTTGGTACCTGTATTGTTGTCTGGATTAGAATCTAAAATAGTTGACTCTGATGCTAACTAACGCGTATGCCGAAGCATAAAGATATGAAATTCGGCGTATGCTAAAACCTAATAAAACCTGCTTACCTAAACTATGTAGAAATGACCCAAAACGCAATGATTTTTAATGAACTCTAGCAAAAGACAACCACAACTAACATGTTAAGTTAGTTGATACATTGTGAATTAATCCAAGGAATACTTGAAATAATTCAATTTGATGTTTGGAATTGCAAGAATTGAGGAAACACTTAAATTCAAGAGAAAACCAAAGAAAAAAATTTCAGTCAACAAATACAAAATTTATGATAAAATAACTAAGCCAATCTATTTATAGTCTTAATTAGGGCTATAATATGCCTAAAAGTTGAGTATAATATCACTATTCTAATTGATCCAGTAGTGTTGGCAATTGATGTGGCTCTAGTTGGATTGATCTAGTCAATTTAGGATCTCTTGGAAGGTTTTGACATTATAATTTCCAATCTTGTGATCTATCTTTCTCTTGTGTGATCGTATGATCCAAAAATTTTAGATCAATCTTTTTACTTTGGGATCTATCTAGCATGAGTGCAATCTATCATGCTACTTTAAGATCTATCAAGCATAACTGAGATCGATCCAAATGTTAATTTGATGATGGATTTTCACTGTTTTACCCACCCGATTGATATATGAGCTCATCTTTAACTTTTGGAACCTTTCTAAATGCCGACTTACTTCTTGAAGCTCCTACAAAAGTGTTCCTTTGGACCGTTAAAGCATGTCTTGTTTATCTTGCATGTTGAATCCTAGACTTGGCCTTTGATCTGTCTTGGCGCTTGTGTCATAAGCCTTTTCTTTTCCCTTTTTCTTTATGGTTTGATTGTATAGTACATTGAGGACAGTGTACATTTTAAGTGGCGGGGAGAGTAAAATTGTTGGATTCTACTTGTATTGGGCTTGTTAGGAGAGATGGAGTGTATTCTTTTCATTCTCTACTTTATATCTTGATTTTTGATGTATTTGTAGGATGAGGGTGTGACTTTTGGCCTATTCTAGATGTTCTTACTCTTATTTTGCTTGGATGTCGATTGTAAAACTAAATTTGATTTTGTTGAATTGATGGTAATATTCAAAACATTGTTTCTTGTGATGGACTATTAAATGATCATAGAAATATATGAATGGAAGTTATTGTTGTTTTTAGTGCAAAACAATGATTATGAATGTCGCATATGGTGATGATTGTGTTTAAATGTTGTTTAAAATGGCTTGTCAATGATGATAGATGATATAACGGTGCATGAATACTTAGTGTTTTAATCTTCAAGATAGCTTATACTTTGAGTAAGGTACATGAGTCTAAAGTACATGACATTCCTATATTTTTTAGCATAGAGCCATGACTATTTCCTTTGATGTTACCTTAGGAAGGTGTGAAGATAAATAACCTTAGAAACCTTGCCAGCCTTAGAACTTAATATGAATACCTTTTGAAGTGAGATTTTATGAGCACTAGATGAGATAAAGGATATTTTTAGACTGTTTGTCTCCTTTTATACCATCTACTATTGACAATTTATACATTAGGGTCCCTTTCTTAGCCTACTAAATTGAAGGGAAGAAGCCACCCTTCAATACGATATTCTTTTCTTTGGAACCCATAAACTTCTTTACATTTTTATAACATGAACATAATTATCTACCTTGATTCTCAAAACTTGGCTGCATAATGGCGAGAAGTTGAAAAGGGGAAAAAATTATATTCTCAAAAAGAGAGATTGTTGAAAAGAGAGTTGGAAATATTTTGTTTACCCTACTAGTTGAAGTGACTTAATAACCAGGATTACATAGAGACCACTATCCATTCTTGCATAAAATGGTCACCTAATTATCAGTATACATTGTTCACATTTGCATAAAAAGGCTCTTAACAACTTAGGAATGGCTTGTGAAATACTAACACTGAGATGAAAAGAAATGACCTAAAAAGAGAGAAACAAGAGAGACAAGAAAAATTTATTAGTATGTATTATGTCGACCAAGTTCTTGTTTTGTGACCTTCACTTCATTAGTATAGCGGTTATCTAAATTGAACCTCATGAAATTCCTATTGATCTCTTTTGATTTATAGATTAATGTTAGTTGAGGTTGGTAAGATTATTAAGCCTATTTGTTAGATTTAAATTTCACATTATATTAGATGTTAGTAAGAGCTAATGTCTATGTTACTTAAATTCCATGACATTAAGAAAGTAGAATTGGTTACACACACTTTCATGTAGAGGGTCTCTGTGTGACGGAGCCATGGCTAAAGTTGTGAGTGTAGTGAAGTTGAGATGCTAGTTAACTATTGGGTTTCTATGGGTTTAGGGTATGATATTAAAACTTTAAGACCATAAATCAACAATATAAATATAGTGAAATAACATACCAAATCCGTCCTACCGATGCCATAAAACATGCATCAATTGAGAAGTGCCGAAAATAACTAAAAAGAACGTACCATTGGAATGTGATTCCAATGGGCACGCTTGCGATTCTTGAATTGTGGCCTTTAAACATCAACCTTTAGTTTGTCCACATAGTTATTGTGATGATGAGTGCCTTCTACACCTCGCAAAACACCTTTCGTAAGGCTCTAATGCACGCTAGAAGGCTTTTGATGACAAGAAGAGATGGAGAGGATGGCTAGAATAACTTCTCTTCTTATTTGGAGGGTATTAGACAAAAATTATCTAAATTTTTCATGCTTAAAACTTTTCTAAAACATGTATTTATATTAAGATACTAGAGTATACTAGTTATGAGTTCTATGAGCTTACTACATAGACCTTTAGTAATTTCTAACTCATGTACCTTTCAATTATTAAAATTTTTAACATTTGCAGCCCACAACTCTTAATTATAAATTTCTATTAATAATTAAGGCTTAATGGAATTATAACCTTCAACTTAATTAATCTCACTAATTAAATCAAGGACTATCATGTTTCTAGTTAATAATCTCATTATTAACAAACATGAATGACTTCAAATAATTTCATTCATTTATTGTCTCTTTAATTTAATTAATCTCATTAATTATGTCAAAGTTTCCATTGTACTTCTAATTAATGATCTTGTCATTAATAAACATCATGGCAATTTATTTAGTTCAAGCCAATTGCCACCAAGTAAATTATGCTACCTACCAATTTAATAGTCATTATACACAATAGCTTTTTGTGTGACTTTCTAGATTCATCCTTAATTAGCAACGAGTATAACTCAAAGGATATGGGTCATACCTAAATTGTGACCCATATTGTAGCCTAATTAAGGCGAAGTGAAATGGATTATAATGTACCCTTATGTGGTATACATCTTTTGTCTTACTTGCCCCAGTCAAGCAAGAATCATGGATTTAGTCAAATTTATAAACTTGATTATATGAACAATTGGTGTTGCCTCATGAGACTCATGTTTTTATTAGAAACTCCTTTCCAATCACACACCACCTTAGCTAAGGATTTTCATCTCATAACACCAACTACTTAGGACAAACGCCTTGCTCACTTGCGAAGAGATAAATCCCTCGTTGAACACACACATACCTCCATACGCGCTTGGACAATGATACATTGGACTTATGATTGTATCCCATATAAGGATAGATATTGGTTTTTAATGCTCTAATGGCATGTTGAGTGTCATGCATAAAAGACAACCATGTTGTCTCAGATCTAAGTTTCACATGCTCTTAACATAATCACAAAGTAAGACATTGACAGTAAACAGTGAACTCCATGTGTTTGGTTCATTTTGTGAGTTATTGTCTGAATGCTCATTCTCTAATGACACATCTACAAACATGCATTCTCAGTATCTTATATTGAATGACATGACACTCACATTACAAATACAAGGTGTGCAAGTTGTATAAACTCTCAAATGTCATTTATAGTGTTTGTGACCCATAGACTAATTTTAGTGATTTAGTATCAAGAGAATTTTGTGTTCATATTTATAACTCCTAATAAATAAGGCTTCTTAACTTAAACACATGAGCACAAATAATATTTTATGCCAATCAAGATTTACATACTTAAAAACTTGCCACAATATTGATACAAAAATCAATATTTCATTAATTAGTATGAAAAGTACATATACAATCAAATGCCCCTAAAGTATCCTCATTTTCTATTAGTGTTAGAGGACATATCACTAACATTAACTATGTACTTGTGATATTTGAGATGAGTTATTTTTTGACATGGTATTTTAGGAAGCATGAATGAATCAAATGGTGTAAACATAGAATAGCATGCATTTGTAGTTTTGGTGCACTTGCTTACCTGAGGGTGAACAAGGATTAAGTGTGGGGGAATTTGATAACTCACGTGCATTGATAAGGATTTGATGTGATAATTGTGCTTTGAATGTTTAAATTATAATGAATTATTCTTTGCATTAGTGCAAAACTGCGAATTGTAGGTATGAAGTGAATTGGACCACAGAAAGATAAAAAAAAAAAAAGAACAATGGGCATATGGTTGATCTTGAGGCGCCTGGCGATCGATTTGGACAATTGATGATCGACCAAGATCTATCTAAAATGCAATGGAAGTATAGCAATTGACCTATAAAGCCACTAGAATTACAATCATGATGCCATGTGGTCAATTAGGATTAACAAGCTGGCGCTAAAGAATGATCTAGAAGATACTAGAAGTATAATTGGCACAAGAAAGATCGATAGTGACCGATCCCAGAATTGGTTAGATTGATCTAGATGGTAGAAAATTTGAATAAATAAATAGGGTTTCCAGCACCAAATGACCTTAATTCCTTTAAAAATATAAAAGAAATGAAAAAAAGATAGAAAGGAAGGGAGAGCATCATTTTTACTGAAAACTTGAGGAAAAATATTGGCCATGCAACTTAAGGTCAAAATGGAGTTTTTTAGAAGAAATTCAAAGAGATTGTAGGTGGAATGTATAGATTAAGGATCCGGAGATAATCCCCTGAGTTTTCTTTTTCCTTATCTTTTCCATTCCTAAAGATTGAATTATTGATTAAATTTTGTGATAGGATTAGTTAAAAATATGTCTAACTAAATTTCTAGTGAATAGGAATCACTCAAACAAATCCAAACTATGATTTGATCCATTCTATTTAGTGTTAATACAAATTTTCCATTCGATTATTTGTGTTACCTATGCTGAATTTCATTTATATATATATGTGTGTGTGTGTGTGTGTGTGTGTGTGTGATTGGTCAATTTGTTATGCATGAAATTGAAGTATCGAGAGAGCCAATTTATACATTAAAATTAAGGCACTCACGTTAGGTAAATTTTAAGTCGAGAGATTGGTGGATCCTATTGAATCAAAAATGTGTTTTAAATACATGCATTTAGAATGAGATGAGATTCAAAGGAGATTTTTAGTTAATTCACATAGGTGATAACAAGCAAAATCATAGTATATTTGTACTCCTCGTGTCCTTAAAATGAGCATGCATGTGAATTAAAATGAAGAAAATTTGTTGTCATGCATGAGTTGCATTGAATATGTTGATTTTGGAGTGAAAGAGTGTAGATATGGAGTTACTAATTTTGTATAGTTTCTACACTTAAAATATGATTTGATGTCTGGAGGTAAGTGTTGCACTCATGAAAGGAAGAGTTGCGACTACAAAATAAGGTGAGCAATCATGAAATGAAGCTTCAAAGTGTTCTAAAATTTTTGTTGGAATAGGTTATGATCGAGGAAGGAAGGAGTGTAGTTGTGGGATGCTGTGGTGTGGGTGCAAAAATTGGTTGTGGAAGGCACTAGAATTTGTTAGGAGAAGGTCGTGATAGTGAAGTAAGGATGTGTGATTGCGCAAGAGGCTCTAGTGTGGCTGAGGAATGCAAGAATTAGAATTATGTAAAACGTGTGGCTGGGAGCCCAAGTGTAGAGATGCAGGACAAAATTTTGAAGCTTGATGTCTCAATTGCAGGATGATGGTGGAGGACGATATCAGACTTCAATTTGGAATATTTTTAAGTCCTTTTTCTAACTTTACACACAGATACACAAGCCCTAGGGACCTTTAACTTATAAATAGAAGTTCTCCATGTATTAGAAGGGGTCTTTAGTTAGTTTTTATCATAATAAAAATTATGAAATGCAAGAACAATTATTGAAGAAGTGAAGATGAAGGGACTCACACGATTTTTGAAGAGTGTTCGGTTGTCCACGTGAAACATGGATATTAGACTATATTTTCTCAGACTTTTTCTACTATTTTGATGTTTGTTTGGATGATGAAAAAATTAGCATTGATTTGTGTTGATCATAATATGAGTTGCTAATTTATTTTCTAGTCTCTTGTGTCTATGTTTGGTTGGATATGTATACATGAATGAGTTATAATTCTTTATTCTATAATTTCAAATTGGAAATTTGAATGGTAATTATAAAACTTGATCAACTCTATCATCAATTCATGATTGTGTAGGGAAAAATAGGAGTGAAACCTGTGTGCTAGACAATCAGTTGTGAACATTGATTCCACGAGAATAACAAGAGTAAAAACATAGGATTAGTGTAGGTAAAATATTGTTAATCACTAGGCTTAATTATTCAACTTGATAAGGCTTGGAAAAACCTGCTAAAATCTTGCGTTGAAGCTATTGGAGAATTTAAATGAATATCCTACAAACTTTAGGATTAACAAAACACAACAAGACAATTAAACTGATAATTAACATCAATTAGTCTGCATTGGAAACTAACACAAAAGTGTGTAGGTAACAGAGAGCAAAGAGGAAAAAAAAAATCCACTTATTGATGCCTAAGAAGAAGAGGAAAAGGAGAACAAGGTACAAGATGAGGAAATGAAAGAAGTAAGTGCTCCACGTCCTTACAAGCTAAAAATTCCATACCTATAGTGGTTCATTCCAACTAAGCTAAAGGCGTAGGTAAGTAGATTTCTCAATAAATTTGAAATGTTGGATGTAAATGCTCTATTAGTTACAGATATTAAAAAAAATCCTAGTGTGGTGAAGTGCCTGAAAGATGTTCTAAGTAAGAAAGGAAGTTAAGAGACTTATAGGATAACTTGGAAGAATAAAATGTCTTACCACAAAAACTAAAAGACCTAAGGAGTTTTTTCATCTTTTGTACTATAGGAAGCACCTCATTCAATATTGTTTTATGTGATTTAGGTGCTAGTATTAATGCAATGTCCTTTACTACTTTCCAAACACTTCAAACGGAATCTTTGAGGCCCACACACATGAGGATAAAGTTGGCATACCGATCAATGATAAGGCCACTTGGGGTTGTGGAAGATGTCTTGGTAAAAGCGAGTGATTTTATAGTCCCCATGAATTTTGTCGTAATAGACATGGAGGATGAAAAAGGGCAAGGTATCATTTTTGGCCGCCCTTTCTTGGCCACCACAAAGGCACTAATAGACATTGAATAGGGCAACTTGACCCTACATCTTGGAATTAAAAAGGTAACATTCTCTGTGTACCCCACTCCCTTGATCACTCACACTTAAAAGAAAAAGGAAAACGGAAGAAGATGTGTTGTTGCTTGAATTAAATAGTTGTACTGACAAGTTTAACAAGGTCACAATGGTAATTGAACAAGAAGTGCAAGGGTTAGACTGTGGACAAAAGCAAAGTGTGGAGAAAGATTCCCACAAATCATCATGGTAAAAGGAAGGGGCAAATTTTGGATAAAAGGCGAGAAAGAGAAAAAAAAAATGCAACAAATGAGAGATTTGTAGCTCATAGGGGGGTTGTCAATCCCTAAAGCATCAAATACACCACCCTCAATTGTGAATATCATGTCGGGTTGTTAACATTAAATATAGTGCTTCTTAGGAGGAAACCCAAGCTATTTTTTATTACTTTCAGTTCTTTCATTTTGTTTTTAAGTTCGTTTTGTTTTGTATTACATGGGACATGATCTACTTTTTTATTTTGGTGTAGATTTTTAGGGGGAGGACAGAGTATGCAATAAGAAGACCAAAGAAGAAGGATGAAGAAGAGGTGCCACCATACTAGGTTGCCTTGCACCTTGTTGTTATGCATCAATTGTGTTAAATATGTTGTTTTTGGAGTGGAAAAGTGTAAATATTGAGTAAATTATTAATTTTATACATTTTCTACACTTGAAATATGATTGATGTCCATAGGTAAGTGTCACACTCATGAAATGAAAAGCTGCGACCGCAAAGTAAGGTGTGCAATCACAAAACAAAGCTGTGGGGTGTTTTGGAATTTCTACAAGAATAGGTCATGATGGCAAAAGCAAGGGGTGCGGTCAAGGGATGCTATGGCACGAGCGCATAAATTGGTTGTGGATTACACTGGAATTTACGCGAAGAAAGTGTCGACCATGAAGTAAGGATGCGCAATTGCAAGAGGCTCTGGCATGATCAAGGAATGCAATTATCAGCATTATGTAAAACGTGTGGCTGGGAGTGCAAGTATGGAGATGCAGGGCACAATCCCCAAGCTTGATGTTGTAATTGCAGGAAGACGACACAAGACAATATTAGGCTTCGATTTGGAATATTTTTAAGGGCTTTTTCTGACTTTTCACACAAATACACAAGCCCTAGGGACCTTTAGCTTACAAATACAAGTTTTTCATGTCTTAGAAGGGGTCTTTAGTTAGTTTTTATAAGAAAAACACTTAGGAAACAAAAGAACAATTATTAAAAAAGTGAAGATGAAGGGATTCACACCATTTTTTAAGAGTGTTAGACTAAGTTTTCTTTGACTTTTTATACTAATTTGATGTCTGTTTAGATGATGAACAAATTGGCATTGATTTGTGTTGATCATAATTTGAGTTGTTAATTTATTTTCTAGTCTCTTATATCTTTGTTTGGTTAGATATGTATGTATGTATGAATGATTAATTATCTTTGTCTGTTATTTGCAATTGGTGATTTAAATGATAATTATAGAACTTGATCAACTCTATAATTAATTTGTGACTGTACAGGGAATAATGGAAGTGAAACTTCTACGCCAAACAATCAGTTGTGAACATTAATTCCATGAGAATAACAGCAATGAAATATATAATTAGTATGGACAAAACATTATTAATCACGAGCTTTAATTACTCGACTTGATAAGGCTTGAGAAAACCTGTTGAAATTTTTAGTCGAAGTTATGGGAGAATTTGGAAGAATATTCTATAAACTTTAGCATTAACAATCTATAACAAGACAGTTAAACTGATAATTAATATCAATTAGCATGCTTTGGAAACCAACATAACACAAGGGACTTGGTTCTTCAATTGCTAGTACTACACTTTTTCAAGATTGTGATTTTGTTTTCAATGTATCTTTCCTTTCTAGTTGTTTCTTTTCTCGCCATATTTTGACAATTATGTAATAAAAACTAAGTTATATCAATAGCCAAAAAACCCCTCCTCATGGGAACTATACCTATACCTACCACAGTACTAGGTTTTATTATAAATTTCAATTTTTGCGTGACGATGACCTATGATCAATAGGTTTCCATTCAACATTTGAGAGAGGAAATGGGAATGAAATAGAAAACCTTGAATAATATTGGTTGGAATACATATTAGAAATTGGTTGAATGTTTAAATCTAGTGAGAAGAAGTAAAATTGATTTCCTAGGTGATTTATGCTTTATGATTCTGTCTGAATTGTCATTTGATTGCCAAGTGAATAAATAATTACTTTCAAGTTTAATCTTCTTTGCTTATTATTATTTCTAATTTTATTGCAACTGCTTAACTTGAATTTGGGA
This sequence comes from Avicennia marina, assembly GCA_019155195.1. NCBI lineage: Eukaryota > Viridiplantae > Streptophyta > Magnoliopsida > Lamiales > Acanthaceae > Avicennia > Avicennia marina. Next base: position 7,400,151 of record CM032778.1, read on the forward strand.
CAAATTAGCAGTAACTAGTATAGTTTGATCTCTAGCCCTAGTGGGACAATACTCGTGCTCATGTAGAATTGTATCTTGACAACATGCACTTGCAATTAATTGTGAATTCTATTTTTTCATGATCTTATATCTCTTACTCAACTTATCTTGACTCTTAATATGCTTTACAGACTCATTATCAATGTGCATAATGAAGTCTTTCGGTCTTATGTAATGCTGCCAAGTTTCCAAAACCCTTATCATTAAATAAAACATCAAATCATAGGAAGGATAGTTAAGCATGACTTCATTAATCTTTGTACTAATGTAAGCTTTAGGCTTCTTCCTCTACATCAAACTTAAATAACAACACCCAATGCATCACACTCAAGTTTAAAGTGTTTAAAAATTTAGGTAAATAAAATAATGGTGCATTAGTATGCTTATTTAGTTTGGTTGTATGGATGATTACCTAGAATCCAATTCCTGTTGTTTTTGTTTATGATCAAAAGCTGCGATAAAGTCTAGACCTCTAGTGAGTCCACACAAATAAGCCAGTCGCTAGGTCTCTCCAATGAATCTTCATAAACTCCTTTGTCAAATCTTGTAAATCCTTCGCACTTGAAGAATTTTAAGGAGAAAATAAGAGTGGGAGGCTAGTGAATATTTTCTATCGCATACAAAGTGATGGGTAAACAATTACCAATGGCTACTGTTCACATGAATAGTGTTTAATGTGTTTGGTACTCTTCGAATTGATTTATTTCCAAGACAAAATTTTATATCTACTAGGATTCCTAGGGTATGTGGAATGGGCTTTATGGATTTTTACGTGGACCTTAACAATAATGCAAGCACGTCTGTTTTTGATTATTAATCCAATTAACAATTAAGGCCCATTGAAATTATATTCTTCAATTTAACAAATCTCATTAATTAAATCAAAGGCCCATTATGCTTTTAGTTAATAATCTCCATTATTAACGAATATAACAAGAGAAAAATAATTTCTTTTGTGTCTTGTCTCTTTAATATAATTAATCCCCATGCATTATATTAAAATTTCATCATGTTTCCAATTAATGATCCCATACTAACAAACATAATGAGTAATAAATCATTTCATTGGGTCTAATCCAATTGCTACCAAATTAATTCCATTGTGAGACTTCTCAAGCCTTGTCCACTCAAGTTTTGTTATCATCACTTTGCAAATGGCTTTAAGCCAATGCCTTATTCTTATGCGTGTGACTTTTTAGATTTATCTTTATTTGACAATGAGCATAGCTCAAAAGATATGAGTAGCATCTAGGCTGTGGCCCATGTCGTAGCCCATCTAAGGTGAAGCGAATGGACCACATGAACCTTTTTGATCTTGAATACTATACAATATAGACCTTTTGTCTTGCACTATCTCAATTGAACAAGAGCTATAAATTTGGTCAAACTCATAAACTTGGTCACATGACCAAGTGACGTTGCTTGATTAGACTAATGATTCTATCAGAAACTTCCTTCCAATCACGCACTATCTTGGCTAAGGAACTCTATCTCATAGAACATCAAATGCGTAGGATAAATGCTTTGTTCACATGTAAGGAGACAAATCCCTTATTGAACACACACGTCTCTTTATGTACCAAGGTAACAGCATGTTAAGCTGATGACCATATCACATATTAGGATACATATTAGCCCTTTAATGTTCTAATGACACGTTGACCATCATGTGCATAAGACAGCTATGTAGCTTCTAATCTAAGGTCCATGCGCACTTTGCATGATCACGAAAAAAGACATTGATAACAAAGAGTGAATTGTATGTGCTTGCTTCATTCTATGAGTTATTGGCTGAATACCCATTCTTCAATGAAGCATCTACACACATGTATTCTCAATATCTCATATTGAATGACATGCCAATACTGTGTAAATACATGGTTTGCAAGTTGTACCAATTCTCTAATGCTCTTTAGAGTATCTATGACTAGTAGATTGGTTTTTGTGATTCTATACTCAAATAGTCTCATATCCATCTTTATAATCTCTTATGAATAAGGTTACTTAACGCAATCACATAGGCCATGCAATACTTTACATCATTTATGATTTACATGTATGATAATGGTACCATAATATTGATAAAATAAACAACAATATTTTATTAATCAATAAGAGTAACATTTGGAACTAATATCCCTCAAGTATTCCTCATTGAAAATTTTGCATTAAAGTGTACATCGCTAACACCTTAAACTTGAGATGGTTTGATTTACATGGTTATCTTGTTAATTTGGCATTAGAGGGTGTATCATTGATTTGTATGGTTATCTTAAACTCATGATGGTTAGCATGTCATTAGGACATTAAGGATCAACATCTATCTTACTATGAGATAGGGTGAGACTAATGTGCCATTGCCTAGATGTGTATGGAGGCATGTGTGTGTTTAACAAGGAATTTGTCTCCTTACAAGTTAGAAAGGTGTTTGTCCTATGCAATAAATGTTCCATGAGATGAAATTCCTTAGCTGAGGTAGTATATGATAGGAAAAGAATTTCCAATAGGATATTAGTTTTTTGAGGTAACATTGATTTGAACATATGACCAAGCTAATAAGTTTGATTATATTCATGGATCTTGCTTAGTTGGGACAAAGTATGACAAAAGGCCTATGTCGAGTAGTATTAATATAGGGAGGGTTCATGCAATTAATTAATTTTGTTTTATTAGGTTATTATATAGACCGTAGGCTAGGTGCTACCTATATCCTCTAAGTTATGCTTATTGCCCATTAAGGATGAGCTTATAGAGTTACACGCAATAGGTTAGAACAAAGGTAAGTTGATTATTTGGATGGGTTATAAACGAGAGTTGAGGAGTCTCGTGAAGCAATTAATTTGGTTTCAATTAGATTGGATCTAATGGATTTTCTATTGTACTTATTATTATTGAGATTATCAATTCGAAGTATAATCGGTCTTTAATTCAATTGCAGGGATAATGTAAACTAAAGGAAAAGACACATATGGGCTTTAAATGTTATTGAGATTAATAATTAATTAAGATTTGAGTTTGAATTAATTAAAGGTCCATGTGGAAAGCCTATAGGACTCATGCCATGTGTGCCTTAGGTAAGATGTTGTGTCTTGAAAATAAATAAATTTGGAAGAGTCCAAATCATAACACAATTATAGACAAACCCTAAAATTCGTGTTCCCTACCTAAGCAAGAAAGAAAAGGTTCTCTAAGCTCTTTCTTAGTTTTTTTTACTTCTTGTCCTAAACCCTCCATAGTTAAAAAGTTTGCATTAGATCCCTGTGAAAGTGTTTGCATAGGGTTTGGGAGGCACTTGTTAATATTCTATTTATGTAGACAAACTAGAGGTTATAGCTAGTGGGTTATACACATGTCTCAATGGAATACAATCCCATTAGGTAAAACTTACATGTTTTTTTGAATTTTTTTAGTTTATGCGTGTTTTGTGAAGAAAGTAGTTAAGGTTTGGTTTTGTTATTGAATTGCATATATTTGAATCATGTATGGTTTTGAAATTGAAAAAGTCACCTCAAACTCTTTGAAACCCAGTAGTGGTAGCAGAGCTGTCATTTTTCTCATATAATTGTGAAGTTTAATGATTTCCTTGTATGAATGATTTCTTATATGACTGCTAAGTTCTTGGCATCTTAGAGTAGCAGTAGGCTAGCAGCTTGACACCATGGCTTTGGACGCAATAGAAAGGCAATTTTTGTTGCAGCCCTCCTCATGGCTGCTTGTGGATGGCTTGCAACTACAAGAACTATTTGGTAGCTGCACAAGGGCCTACAAATATGTTTTGTTGCTTTTCTCCAATTTGATACATAGGAAAAAGGTTTTCTACTAGCAAGAACTAAGGCATAAGATGTGTACATCATAGAAAAGTCATTAAATGGACTTATTCATTTATACATGTGGTGTATAATTGTAAGAATGGATTTTTTGTATACATGTGCAAAGAATAGGAATTATTTTTCTATGGTATACCACACGTATTTGTAACATGGTAGAGATCAAGAGTTAATGAAAGTGTAGAGACTAAGAGTCGGTGTTGTTCATTATTCTATGATGTGGTGGAACCATGAAGGGAGTCTATAAAGACCAAGACTAAATGAAGACTAGTATTATTAGCCCTCATAATATTATAGGGATTCACACGCATATGCACGATCTGATTGTCGACTCTAATTAGATTTAGAAGTCCATAATTCTCCGTGTTATTTATAGTTTATTTTATTTGTTGCATGTATGAGATATATGCATGAAAATGATTAATGTGCTAAGTGAAATGTAAAGTACATAGACTGAGCTTGCATTTCTGGGTGTAGTGTTAGCATGTGATATTAGGGTCACATTGTCATAGTGCATTTAGGGCTTTTAGGTACATTAGATGGGATATTTAGAGGACACTTCAATTTAAGAACTGAAAGGGTCACGGGTAGAGTTACAAATCTAGTGAGTTTTCAGTCTGAGTGTGAGACTTAAATGGACTCGCGATGCCAACAATGTTATGTTTAAGGTTCTATTAGGCTATGGGCTGAAGTGAAAGAATAGACTGGGCATGAGATGTATTATTAGAAAGAGTTGCCTCTCAAAGAGCTTAGCTTTCCAAGAATTGTATGAGTGAGGTATGTCATGTCCATGAAAGACCCCAATCACCCATTAGGAAATCTTTCAAATGGAATTTCTATTTTCTATCTATGGGGGAGTAGGATTAAAAAAGCCAAGTTGGAGGCTATTTGATTTAATGTCCATAATCATGCGGTAACACATTTTACAACCAAATTAACGATTTTGGTTATTTTTGCAATTTATATTTTTCTTTAATAATGTTTACACCTATTACAAAATTGCTTGAGATCAATACATTAAATCAGCCCGACTATGTTGATTGGCTCCAAAACTTGAAAATTGTTCTTAATCTAAAGTGCATCAACTATTTTTAGGAGGCTAAGTTCTCAAAAATCCTTACAGAGATAACTAGTGAGAAGGAGAAGTCCGCTTATAAACAATGGGTGGAAGATGATGTGGGGGGCCAAGAGCTACATGTTAGCTTCTATAACTAATGATCTTCAAAGGAGTCATGAGGGTATGGTGAGTGCTTACAAGATTCTTTATCTTTTGCAAGAATTGTGTGGTGAGTAAAGTCATACTACTCGATATGAGATATCAAAGTAGTTGTTCAAAATGCACGAGGCAGAGGGTAGTGATGTTAGTGACTAGGTCTCAAGATGATTTCACTCATCGCGAGGCTCACGTTGTTCAACTTCATAATGGATTCCAATCTACATACGGATTTTTTTCTATGGTCACTTCTGGATTCTTACTCATAATTCTTAATGAATTATCAATGATATTGATTGCAACTGGTTGAGCTTTTCAATAAAGTAACGACTACACAAATCACTAGTAAGGGTAAAGAGAAGGAGGTTGTTCTTGCGACATCTAGCTTATCCTATAAGACCTAAAAAGGCAAGACAAAGAAGAAACATCCTATGGTTCCCAAGGTAAGTGGGAGTATCAATAAAGCTAAGCTTCCTTCTAACAAAGGAAAGTGTTTCCATTGCTAGAAGGATGGGCATTGAAAGAAGATGGTGCCGGTGATAAGGAGCTTTATGTTTATAAAATATCTTTTTCTGTTGGTGATTTTCTACTTAGATTTTAGATTTTGTTTCTTCATCTCTTATTTGTACTTTGCATTAGGACCTCGCCAAAAGTAGGATGCTTGAGAAGCGTAAAGTAGTGATCAAGGTGGGTAGTGAGGCAATCTCCACTGCGATTGGGACTGCTTATCATCCAGCCATACTATAGTTTTGAGAGATTGTTTACTTTTGCCTATTGAACTTGAGAAAATTATTTCCATTTTGTTATTAATAAAAGAGAATTATAAATTTTTCCTTAGGAACAATGGTTTCTATATTTATTGTGATAATAAATTGGTTGGCATAACATCTCTTGTAAATGACATCTTTTTTTTTTAATGTAGATGATAGTGTTGTGATGAATGCAACAAAACAAATCAAGACAAAAAAACCTTTGCCACATGGAATTCATGGTTGGGAGGTTCATGTGATCCATTTACTCATCTTAATTGGACTACGATAAGAGTCATAGGCTACACTTTACCCATAGAGCCCATGCTATGTATGCCCTAAGTGTTTTACATAAGAACTAGAATCCTGCCTTTAGTAGGATTTGTGTCTTGTTAATATATAGATTTGGAAGAGTCCATATCATAACATAAATAGAAAAATACCCTAATGAAGTTGTGTGCCCAACCTAAGCAAGAAAGAAAAGGTTCCCTAGCCTCTTTCTTAGTTTTCTTTTGAGTTCTAAAGCTTCCATACCCACAGAGTTTGCATTTGGTCCTTACAAAAGATTTCGTGAAGAATTTTGGAGGTGCCTATTCATGTTCCAACTATGTGGACAAATTAGAGGTCATGGCTTGGGGGTTGTGGCTTGTGGGTCACGTGCACTCCTCTAGCTTGAGATAAATGCCTAGGGAGTGGTGCAAATTTGGACTTTTTCATGTTACAACATATATATAGTAGCATTGCCTCTTATCACTATATGTTCAATAAGAAGAAATATGATGGTGATTTCATGATTCTATTATTATACATAGATGATATGTTGATTATTGATCATGATACAAACAAAATCCAAAAAAGTGAAAAGAGAGCTTAGCCAGTCAACAAGCTAAGCACAAGAACAAAATAAAGACAACTAGGAATGAAAGGGGTATCTTAAGAAAGCACACAAAAAAAGTTTTGAGATATCTAATATGGGTAAGAGTAAGGCTACTAGCACTCCACTTGTATGTTAATTAAATCTCAAACACAAAATCGGGCTCTACAAGTGAGAAAGATAAAGAATAGATAACAAAGGTACCATATCTATCATGAGCAGTTTAATTTGTGGAATGGTATTGTAAGGCTTGACAGTGCCCATGTAGTTGGTGTTGTTAACTAATTTTTCTCTAATCCAAGCATAAATAATTGAGAAGTAGTTAAATGGATTTTAAAACATCTGAGAGATACTTTTAGACTTTGTATCGAATAGGTAATAGATGCACATATGGTAGGTAACATTGACTCTAAAAAAACATCAAGATATTTGATGATTGATGTAATCCTAGACCTACTGGAGGTGCAAGGAGTTGAGGCCTAATCTCTTGTTGTGCCTTGGTATTATTTGAGGAGCTAAAGAATGAAAATTGGCTGCAAATTGGGCTTGGAAGGCTAAAACAAGGCTTAAAAGAAGTTGAAATTGTGATCTAAGCTAAGTTGGATATATTTAGGGAAGTAGGATTGACTTAGGCACGTTATGGAAATATGATTGGCCTAGGGTCCAATTGATCACACCTAGCTAGATCGACCTAGGCACAGATGGGGACTCACTATTTTACGAATGCAAAAGATGTGATCGATTACAAGTACACATGATTAACATGGTAAAGCATGGTAGTACGATTGCAACATCAATGAATTGATTAGAGCAAAACGTGATTGGTTGCATGCGTGGTTAGATCGATTGCACAGATGTAGATTACGGGTTGAATTTCATTTTGTACTCGTTTTTGGCCCAATGAAAAGCCTTTTTTGGCCGTTTCTTTGCTTTTGACTCATTAGGGTTATTTTGTAACATATAAATTCATTTGTAATGGCATTATAAGATAACAACAGTGAAGCTATTAACATTTTGACAATACAATGAAGAAGTATTCTTCTTTTCATTCTCCATACTTGTGTGTTTATGTGTTTGAGTGATATCAACTCCTGAACTTCAAGTTTCAAATTATGGTGCTTGGTTCTTTGGTTGTGAATTGTTCGATTTGTTGTAAGGGTTTGCCCCATATGAGGTATATTCTTGCTCGGTTGAATCTTTTTCAATCTTACCATTTATCTTCCTTTCTCAACCCTATTTTGGTCCTTCACTTTTGTGTTCACATCTATTGGCATCAATACTAGTTAATTGGGTTTCTTAATTTGATTGATTAGTTGAGGTTCCATTGGCTTCTTTTTCCTTCATTCTCTCCACATTCTTTATTTCTATTCAAAAAAAAAAATTATGGACCATTGAGGACTATTTAGTTGAATTTGGTGAATTTTGGTTTTGAAATTTGTGATTTTGTGTTGGGAATATTGTTGGATATTTTGTAAAGTGTTTGGACAGAAAAAAAGAGAAAAGAAAAGAAGAAAATTCATAGACAACCAAAAAAAAAAAAAAAAGAAGAAGACGGGGTGATAAAAGTAGTACAAACAGAAGAAGAGAAATGAAAAAAAAATGGAATAGTGCAAAAAAGGAAGAAGAAGAAAGAAAATTTTGTGGATTTCGTTGCTATTTTGAGATAGATTTTTGTCAAAAATAGTACGTTAGATTGATCTCTGATCTTAAGGATCTTGAATCAATCATGCCATCTTGACACCCCAAACCTTAGTTGTTGTTTAAGTGGCGCGATTGATTGCAACTAAGCCAGATTGGTCGTGACCCCTATTTCTAGCACGATTGCATGCGCACTGGCCTACGTAGTTAACCACTCCTGAATGTAGCTAGATCTAGCAAGTCACTCCTGGATTGATTGCGCTTCCTATTTCTTCCCCCAAATCTATCTCCTTGCATTCAGATCTATCCAAAACTCTGTATTCTTGTTCCCAACACCTTTTTTAACAATTTTGTTGGTTGTTGAGCTTAAGAATCACCCTGAATTTTCTAATGTGACTTTAAGTTGAGTTTTGGTAAGATTATTATGATTATTAAGTACATACATGAGTGGCGTGAGTTATGATATACACGTTTCACACTTTCATAGATTTGCAATGTGCTTTCACCATTTCTTTCATTAAGTCACACACAATTAGGCAAGTACATGGGGTGCGGAGCATGACAAGAGGACCGTGCTCAAATAGTTTTACCAAGAATTGAAGTGCCTTGATAAAAA